>CM068368.1:162178782-162778782 GCA_034769895.1 Magicicada septendecula
CTGCGGATCACTATTTTATAAATGGTACACATAAACTTTAAATGCATTAATACTATATCAATATTAATTTGTTAATTTTTGACACATAAACATTTTATAGTATACAATTTAAAACATAAAGTAGTATTTAGAACCAGTTGTATGTCGTTCCAATCCTGCACGGTGCTGATCTTAGGAATGTATAACTATTGTGCG
Source organism: Magicicada septendecula (assembly GCA_034769895.1). Classification (NCBI taxonomy): domain Eukaryota; kingdom Metazoa; phylum Arthropoda; class Insecta; order Hemiptera; family Cicadidae; genus Magicicada; species Magicicada septendecula. The sequence continues at coordinate 162,178,978 of CM068368.1, forward strand.
CGTTAGTTCAACGTATTGACTTTATTCTCTTTTTGTGTATACCTCTGTTTGTAACATATCCTCGGCAAATATTTCTTCTTATAAGATAATCTACTTTCATAATCAATAAGAACGGAGTAGGCATTTTAACATGATGTTTTCGTAAAAAAATTCTTTATTTATTAGGCTAGTCTAAAATAACAGAATGTTTATTGTTTATAGAATAATTGTCATGGTCAACAGAATAATTTCTTTTTCACACACTGTATTGTAACCAGTACCACTTGGCTTTAAATTTGATGTTTGAACATTTAGAATATACACGGTACTTAGTAAATTTCCTGCCATGTAAATCTACATACTGTTCAAACGTTACCAAGTCAACTTTTGAAAATCTTTTCCTAACCATTCTTTCTCCGTCACAGTTACTACATCAATAACGCCACTGTATTGGATCATTTGGATTCCAGTTATTACCTAGGCATTTTTCAGTAGTCTACATGTTTCTACTCCTGAACATGTGAATGTTGATGGTTGACATTCACAGCATCCTAAACCATCTTTAGAGTAAAATTAATTATTATTGGGATTTTTATTTTCTCAAGTTCTTTCTTCAAATTTGCTTACGTTTTCCTGTTCACAATGTTTTTTGGGTATGTCACTTATGTATGCAACCTAAAATTGTTTTTTACAATATCAAATTTCTCTATACTATATTAACGTTAAAAATTGCGGTTGTTATATTTTTTCATTGTTTTCAACGTATTTAAGCGAATTCAGGCTATTAAAAAGCATTAATATCGAGCTCACGGGAACCGTAGACAGAGCAAAATGTTAGTTAATGGTGATTACATGGATTGTATTTGTACACCTAAATGGAAGTTTCATCGAAAAGTAGTTCGATGTTCAAAACATTTAAAATTCTCACTGTGTATTATTTTTTAAAACTTCTAATACTATGTAAATATGTTCTCTAAGTGCAAATTATTGAAATATAAAAAATTGTAACTCGGTTTATTTGGTGTCACTGGTCGAAACGGGAGGCATGCATGCGACGGGAATTTCAAACTTTTAAATACAATGAAAGTTACGCGTTGCCCCCCAGAACCTTGTTGTCCGTTACAATCTGCGAGCGGGCATTTGTGCATGCAAGTTTTCTATTGCCTCCGACCATGTTTTTGTCGATTTTCTTACAGTCTACTTTAAATCGCCCTTCTCTTACTTTTATAGCTTCTTTGTTTATCATGTTTCTGTATTTCCTATAGCCAAATGTTTTGATATTTTCAGTTATCAATCTTCATTATGGTATCACCATTTTTCATTATGGTTCATCATGTTCATCAATATTCATGTTCATTATAGTATCTTATTTTATTTCATTAAACAGGCTACTGATGCTCTTGATACTTCCTGTTTAAACACTTTCAAGTATCATTTAATGTCACTATCATTCATGAATATATTCTTGATTTTATCTGTAATATTTTAGAATGTTAGAAGGTGATTGATACTTACTGTTATTTTAAGATTCCACTGTATTCTTCCATCTTCTTTTTACATGCACATATTTTTTATTTTCAGACAAACCTAACTTACCATCATTATATATTTATGATCCGAGTCTAGATTTATGATCCGAGTCTTTTTGTCTGCTTGTTAAACGTCTTTTCTCACCAATATATAGTCTCTTACTTCTTCTTCTTCTTCTGATAGTTCTTATTCGTTTTTGATGTTGCACATCATAAAGATTATTTTATCTTTCTGTACTGCTGCACGGAATAAGTCAGTTGTGTTCATACCAAACCAGGTCCTTAAATTTCTCAGCCATGAGATTCTCAGTCGCCCAACTCATCTCTTTCCAAGTATTTTCCCCTGTAGTATGGACTGCAATAAGTAAAATCTCTGTTGATTTCTCATGAGATGCCCCATATACTGAAGCTTTCTTATCTTCACTGTGTTAATAACTTTCCTTCCTTTCATCATCTTTCAAAAACTTCAATATTAGTTATATGTTCTGTCCATGAAATGCTCACTATTCTACTGTAAAGTACATTTCAAAAGTTTTCAATTTTTCAGTTGTGTCTTCAGTCAAAAGCCAAGATTCTACACTGTAGAAGAGGACCGAAAATACGTAGTCAGAAGATCCCAGTATCACTTTGCCGTTACAATGGGCGCAGAATAATGTTGAAGGACAAACAGTTCAAATGTTCAAGATCGCCACAACGATTTCGACGATGGGAAAGAGGCAAAAGTACAAAGTGTTACAACTGTGGGAAACGTGGTCATCTACAGACAGATTGTTGGGAGAATAAAACACAGCGGGAAAGGTGTGCTCGCACACATTGGAGAAATAAAGCTCCACTAGAGCACACAGTTCCCACGCTGCACAGGCAAACGTGATCGTTGCTGGATTTGCGGAAGACAAACCAACATCATTTACAACTGACACGGGCGCAAGAGTGTCCATTGAGCGTCCTGACTTATTCACCAACCGCCAGCCTCAATTTAGCTCTTGTACAATACAGACTGTGATTGGAAGCCCTATCAAAGTATTAGGGTAGGTACGCATGGATCTTCTCGAGTTTGGCCGCCCAATGATTGTTGCAGACATTGTTGATGACGTTATTCTTGGCACGGAAATTATGAATGCCAACAGATTCGTCGTGGACTTGAGAGAGAATGTCCTGAGAGTTGACATAGAGAAATGGCAAAAATGATAGGGTCCGTCAATCCTTCGATCAAGCGAGTGACATTGTCCAAAGAAGAAGTAACAAGGCTGGAGAAGACGAATCTTTGCTATTGCATGCGGAAACGAATGAAGAACTAGCAGAGAAAGCAGTAATTTGTATAACGACAAAAGAAGTGTTTCGACAGCTTATTATGGTCGATGAGGAAAGGCTCTTCCTTGTTCTTGAGCTAATGGAAGGGCCCAGGGGAGGCGTCGTTGCTAAAAAATGACATTACGCAAGGGGTTGTTAACGAAAATCAAACAGACTTAGGCCAGCTAATTACTTATAAGTTAGCATTACACGACACAACCTTCATTATTCTAGCAAAACTAGTGGTTGTTGAGCAGGAAATTCGTTTCCCTCGGAACTTAATGTTCGGGTCACCCATAAATTCGAAAAGCTGGAGAATTATTATTCTCATGTAGACCAAATGCCTTGATCACCTAGACCACCTGGGCATGTATTACTGCAGAGACGAAGACGTGTTGCCAGTTCGGGAGAAACAGGCTTATGGACGAGAAAGTGGTACGACGTTTACTAGACAAGCGGGTACAGCGTCTGTGTCAAGGTCGTGCACTGACGTAGCCTCCACAATATTCGAACTCTTGTAACTACGTAAATTGTGTAACCATAGTAAAAGGTGTACGAAAAATTATTCTGCGGTTTCTGCGGGGTATATTTCAACGTCTACGGCCAGCTTAGAAGTTACACACATCTTGCGATATTGTAGAGTGCGGCTCAAGTGATTGTTGCGGAAAATGATTGTTGTGTTATTTAGTACGGTACTGTAATATCTTGACATTACTGTTGCGTGTGGGAAAATTGAATTTGAATTATTGTGTGATAGTACCTTGTTGATTTCAATTTGTTATTTGTGACTAATTAAAGCTGGTAATTACTGACATCATTGGTGCGTGTATTTTGTTTGTACTGTACAGTACGATTTGTAAGACAGTCGTAACAATATATAACATGTATTTTGTAAACTTACTCCTCAGTCCAATGCTTATCAAAAATAAAAGACTAATGTGGAATAGGCCTGTAGGGGAAACCAAATTAAAAAACCACATCGAGGTCTGTACCTCTCGGGTGGTGTGGAAACGAACTTCAGTTACGGATTGCATTTTCACAACAAAGTCGCAAAAATTTAGTGAAGGACATTAAAAAAATAATTGTTGAACACGTATTTTATAGAAAACTGTCTACTCTACAATTTACTATTTACATATTCCTTAAGGAAATGGAAGTATGGTGATGGCAAAAAAAATCGTGTTCGAGATTATTGTAGATTCTGATTGTACTACACTCAAAACATGAAAAAAAGCCGTTTTTCGAAAAGTGTGTGTGTGTGTGTGTCTGTCTGTTTGTCTGTTTGTCTGTCTGTGTGTCTGTGTGTCTGTAGATTTTTTTTCTATGGCAAACGATAACAGCCGCAAATTCAAACAGAATCAAATAATGTTTCGCATACAGCCCTAAATTGTAGAGTTCTCAAGACCTATTGTTTTTGGTGAAGATCGTTTAAGGGAAAGGGGTAGTTTACCTGCAACGTTTTATGTTTTAACAAGGGTATTTTTTATGGCAAACGATAACAGCCGCAAATTCAAACAGAATCAAATAATTTTTTTGCATACGTCCCTGAATTGTAGAGAACTCAAGACCTTTCGATTTTGGTGAAGGTCGGTTAAGGGGAAGGGGTAGTTTACCTGTAACCTTTTACGTTTTAACAACAGTAAAGTAATTGAAAATTCATTTAAACTTTTTCAAACAATAGTAATTGTTAAAAATAAAATAATTTTGTTGCCAGGGCAATAAAATTATAATTTTTTCATTTTAATGTAAATCATGTACGAGAGAAAATATATCGTTCGTGGCAGGCAAGCATATCTCAGTTATGTAATGTTTACATTTCCATTTTATTATTATGACTACAGCAATAAAAAGGCAGGGAAGACACACACACACACACACACACACACACACACACTAAATTCGCGTTATTTCGAGCCTCATTCATGTTTATTTTCTTACATTTGCACGCTTTTTAAATGGAAAGTGCCGAAACCCATACCAATATAACGCGTGCAAGCCGAAAAAGTGTCCAGCGTGGATAGCGATTTGCTTCCTGTGGATCGCTGTGCAGTGTAACTGCACGTGTTTACAGAGGAACGATTCATAGACAGACTTTTGGTCTTTAGGGAATGAACCCTCTGCAAGATGCTGAGGGTCCATGAGTGACTTCGGAGCGCTCCTTCTTTTCCGCGTGTTTGTTCTGTGAAACGTACACTGTAGATTCGCAGCTTTACTCTAAGCAACGCTCAATAGGAAATGTTGAAAATTTTTGTCCACGGTGTACCCTCATACACACTAAACCTGCTCTGATGTTTTAATTACGGACATCATAATATTAAAACTTTGGAAACTTGAGCACTACTTAATGGAGATCAATCACTAAATTATACAAGCCATTAATTTTATGCATATTTTTTATATATATGTGTACAACGTTATCGGCAACAAAGAAGTAGTTTTTGTTAATATTCCTTCCCTGGATATTTGGCCGTAGTCCAATGTTTTCTACAAAACCAGACGTTTCGGCAATGCCATCGATTTCCATCATCAGTGAAAAACGAGTGCGATAACGTGAGGTGGTATACGTTAGTGACCACAGTACTGTGGTTAAGGCTGAAGCAGTAAGTAGAAATAAGTAGTTTCTATGGTAATATTTCATTTCGAAAATGATTTTAAATATAAATCTTAGAATATGGAAGTCATGTATGGTTCTCCATACCGATATTTTAATTAGGAGTTTATTTGAAAATGCAGCAGTTTCGGAGATATTTACGACGAATGAATACGTTAATGCGATTTATCTCTTTGCGCATCGCGCTGTTCTTAATCTTTAAGAATAATTGCTTGAATTGTTTGAGAACTATCTTTATGATGATCTATTTATGTAAAGATTTTAGGAAAAATTCTTGTCCTATGGACTTTTTTTGAACAAAAATAAGTTTATAAGGTATGTATCTAATACACATTAGTTTTTCTATTTTGTCATTTATATCTACTTTGCCTCGATTAATATCTGCTGCTGTTCCCTTATTTATATTTCTTAGTGTAGTATTTAGATTTAAAGTTGACGTAACATTGTTATACCTCATACTATAAAATAAGTTATATGTATATTACGACAGAAACCATTTTTTCAGATTCTATGTAAAAATATATAGACCTAGTTATTATGTTTTATATAGAATTTGGGTAGACGTGAAATAGTGTGAGATTAGTTACAGATGATTGTAATTTACGATACGTTTGTTACGTTATCTACAGAGTATATTACACAAAAAATGTATATTGACACGTCTACATCAATACTCGCTGTCGAATACTCGCTGTTTCAGTGCGCACTACCTTTATTGTTACTCGTTTTCTATAAATCATAGTTTTACGGTAGCGATTTTTAAATATTGTAAAGACTAATTTTTTGTGACTAGACTATCAGTTTTCCGGACAATCAAACATCAGAGGCCCAGAAACCCTTCTGGAAAAGTTACAAACCTCAGCCTTAAAGAAGACGGTAATATACAATGTAATAGTATTAGTGTCAGAAAGAACATGTTGATTAATAAGGACAGTCTTCATCCAAGACAAGTCGAGGAAACTGAAATTCCAAATACAGCCTCTGATACACATTTTTTAACGTTTAACCGCTATGTGTAATAAAATGTATGCTCCTGCCTACTCAAAGTGGAAACATTTGTTAAAAGTATCTGCATGAAATCTATAAAATCAGATGCTGTGTCAAATCGGTTTACTATCTTGTTAGAGAAAGTAAAAAAAATACTAGTTTATTTGCTTGTATATTTACTTTAGAAGATAAATATGGTTGCTAACGCTTGCATGTGTCGAGCGAGTAAAAAAAAGTAGAATTAACTTTAGCCTAGTGTATATAAACTCTCTGTGTTTGCACTTTTTTGCGGAAGTGAATGTTGCCGACTGGAGTTTACATTGAAAAAAACGTGGTTTTTATAATTTACTGTTACCGAGTCTGCCAAACTGGTCCATATAAATATTAATAAAATTAAGTTTTTACATGGTAAATTAAAATTTATTTTAGCGTCCCTGTGGACACGTTTTTTAATCGTCTTTGACAGCTTGTAGATTATGTTACTTGTACAAATTGATAACATGTAGACTCAAAACATTTTGCGGAACATTACTATTTCTCTAGAATGTTTTTATACATATGTGTATTATGTATGTTCTATACATATGTTTATGAGAGTTTTCAGGTAAGAGTATCTTGTATGAAATTATAAAGAAATGTAAAATTGCGTAAAATACAGAATTGGCCATAAGCCCCTAGAAAATTATAGTTATCAAAAATGCATTTTTATTAAGCAACTTATAACACATGATGTAAAAATTTATTATTTTAAAAAGCATTTTAATAAGAACTTTAAGTTGTAATAATTACAAGTCAAATAATTCTACACTTCATATGCACTAAACATTTTAATCAAACGTCTGGCATTTCTCTTTTTAATGGTTGTTGAACAGGTTGACGTCTAAAAACGTAACATTTTCTGTAATTTGCTCACATATTTGAAAATAAAATAAAATAATTGGCACTATACAGGTGCAACAAAAATCAGTTTACAGATTTAGTGGGAAATATTTTACACGTACATTGACAGTAGTACAGATATTCCTTTGTTTTGATTTATCGTCCTTTTATTGTTTGAGTAATCACAATGTCATAAAATATCTTTTTATAGCTATTCTCCAATCCGGAACAATGGTAAAGGTATCATAATGTGTTAACTCTTAGGAAAAATTGAACATTATTTTGTTAATACAATTACTAAAAGAAATTTCACCGATTACGAAACGGCAACACAGACGCACGAGCACTCGCAGGCGCGAGAAGTTTCATGTGAGTTTCATAAACGATTTAGATTAATAACTGATGTTTACATGGCCTCAATAATGAAGTACGTAGTCTTTTTGTGTATGATTAATAAACACAAGGGTTTACTTTGACCAGTTAAAAAATTTGAATATAAAAAATAATTCGTGAAATTGATCTAATAACCCTATTTGGGTTTTCCTTTACTTACAGTCTAGACTACTTCTACTTTCTATTGTTTTACTGTGCACTATAGGCACGGTTGTTATCTACGTTGGCTTTGTAATTTATCATTTATATTTTAGAGATATTGCTCAGTTGCAATGTGAGACGGATATTTATTTTACGTCAGGTAATATATGCTTTAAATTACACTCTGTAATGGTAATCACATTGGGGTTTTCACGTCGTATTTCCCACACTTTCGTCCCTCACATTTATAAATATAGCTCTGTACTATGTATGCAAACTACCTTATAACATATTATAGATAATAAATATATAAGTTATAAGGTAAATATTTATATTATAACATTATAGATAAGGTAGTTTGCATACATAGTACAGAGCTATATTTATAAATGTGAGGGACGAAAGTGTGGGAAATACGACGTGAAAACCCCAATGTGATTACCATTACAGAGTGTAATTTAAAGCATATATTACCTGACGTAAAATAAATATCCGTCTCACATTGCAACTGAGCAATATCTCTAAAATATAAATGATAAATTACAAAACCAACGTAGATAACAACCGTGCCTATAGTGCACAGTAAAACAATAGAAAGTATTTATTCTAAACATAAGTTTGTGTATACGCAGGAATAGGCAAAATGAAAACAATGTTATCGTACGGCCTTTGTCCTACAACAATTTAACGCTTGGTAAACTACCAAAGAATCCATTCAGAAACGATGGGTTCAAAGGCGATAGAAAGTATATAAAGCCGGGTCAACGAGCGGTTTACTAGCCAGGATCGGTTCACGATCCAGTCACAGGTAATCTGTCTTGGACAAAAAACTAAGTGTTTATGAAGTTGAGAGTAAAGATACAGTTCTGAGAAAAACATAGTTAATTATTGTAAAATAAGCAAGCTATACTATACAAAAAATATTAAGTTAATCAAAATTTTAAATTTTCTCGAACGTTACTTATGTACAATGTTTTTGATTTCCTACAGACAACTAATCAGGGAGTGTCGATTTAATGTTGTAGTGGTAACAATGGAGGATTTAACCTATTTTAAATTGAATTATAAACAATAACTTTCCTGTTCGTGAAATTAGGTTAGGTTAGGTTATATGTGTTTTTGGTGTATAAAATTTGTGTTTTTGATGAATAAAATATAAAACTACTTCAAAGTCTTCTATGCAGATCTACATCATTATTTTGGTAAGTTTTCACTATTATGATATTGTTACAAAACAGAAAAGACCCGCTGACTGCCTTTACCATTACTCGCTTTTGTTTCTATAATCAACTCGTATAAATCACACACACACACACACACACACACACACACACACACACACACACACACACACACACACACACAGAGGCGAGACTGGACGCAACTTTTAACTAACCAGTAAACAGAGATAGCAAATTCTGAGAACTATACTCAGTTTAATGAAAGATGAACAAAATGCCTTTGCCAATGCTTTGTGGTCGTATAACGCAAAATACCCGAAAATCGTTTTCACATTTTCCATATTTTTAAGTTTGTAAAATCTAAATGTGGACAGACCAGAAATAGTCGTCGCCAAAGTGAGCCTCTTTCTTATATCCAAAAGAATTAACCTCATGTGGTAATACAAAAGACATAAACAAAATTGCGATTGCGTTGAAAAGCTAACATGGGAACAATGGAAACGTTAATTGACGTTGAAACGAGATGGCGACGTAAATGTTGAAATGATTGTTGAGGGTAATTCGAACAGCACGGAAGGTGTAGTGGGATGCCGGGATCTTTCAGTTGCGCCACCTTGACTCCTCCTGGAAAAGAATGCCGATTGCATTTAGCTAATGCAAAGAAGTCAGAAATGCATTTCTGTGTGTTGACGCTTTTAACTTTATCAGTGACGTTAGCCTAAACATATCACGGATCACGGCATGTTATATTCGGACGGGTCGATGACATAAAGCGAAGCGGGCAGAGTGTTTTTTGTTCAGATCACATATTTTTCATAGACATTCGGTGATGTAAACATCGAGTTATGACACGCTTTGCTACCAAAGCGCCATGTTTTGTAAGAGATTTGCTGAATTTCATAATCTCTGTAGACAACGCAGAAACAGACGGTCTGTCAATACATAGATAAATTTGCTCTGTGCTAAGTTCTCGAATATCAGAGTTGGCAGTTTCCTTTCATGCTGTGCCAAACCACTCCCCGTCAAGACGCTGACAGTCTAGGATGAGAGATGGTTTGTCTGATTTGAAGCCACATCTACTTACCTCGCCTTCTGCCCTTACTTACCTCTTCACAGCAAAAATTCTAAACCTTACACACAAAACTGCGAGCTCAAAACAGGGTATCGGCAGATTGCAACGTGCGGAGAACGTGGCCGAGTGAACAGATTTCATAAGATTACGTATAGAGCAGAGAAGTTGTCATAATCGTATCTTCTACAGCCCGGACAACGTAGGCAAGTACAGAACAGTTACAGTCAAATGCATGATAGAGGAGAAGGAGTATACATGATATTACCACTTGCGTCTTCAGACAGAGATGCGAAGAAAGAGGCGATCTGGAAACGTAACGTTGCAGATAAAATAACGTATATTTACGAATTACTGTCATTTCTGAAGAAATCTGACTTGCGTAACCAGCTAAAAACGAATACTTTTGGCTATATCTAATGTGTATAACAATGTAAAGCCTACACTTTTTGTAAACAAGGAGGAAGCAACAAGGGCTTAAGGGTTTTAGTTGTCAAGCGCGTAACATAAAAAATAATAAAATATTAGTAGAAATAATAACAGTAATCATCTCCACTATGATATTTAAATATTTGTAGTTAAACACAATTGTGTTAATTTTACATGTATGTGCCCTTATACGATAATCGATAGGGAGATTAGACTGTAAAGCCCACAAACGGTAACTGGTTAGTGTAATTACAAACACGATAACCACCGCAACACCCGATATTGCCGGAAATGAACCGATTTCATTTCTAGCCGTTAGGTCTGCTATACAGTGTGTTCGTACTGAGTTTGAAACCTTGTAGTGTAACCAATTTCTTATATAAGAATAGCCAGCCGTTTCTAAGAATAAAACGTAAATGATGTATTAGATAGCATATTTAAAAAATAAACACATTATTAATTTTACATGTTAGTAATGTTGATACATCTTGAATAACTTTCGTATTGTGTAATAAATTGCGTAATGCTTGTCAGTAATTGCGTAATCAGTAGGATCACTCAGCATTATGAAATAGAACATCTGGACTTCTCTTGCCAACAATAGGTAACGGACTGCGAATAGTGTGTGCGTTTCCAGATGTAACATGGTAGGCTAAAAAACCAAAGTGACCATAAAAGTGAAAAAGCAAAGGTAGGCTACTACGGAGAGAGTTCTGTTGGTGGAAGCGAAATTAGGACAAAATGTAAGAGCAAAACATAAGCTATTAAAACATTGCTAAATGAGCAGAAGTACATTCAAGAGCACACTAAGACAGAGCTGAGTCCACTACAAGGTGAGCTGAATTAACACGTAACTACGTAGAATACCAGAGGTAGTAAAATTAAAGTTCACAAAAGTATCTAAAATAGATTAATCAATGACTTGATGTCCTGTATAATTTGTTCAAATAAGCCTGTGCCTGCATGTCGCTTCCGCCACATAAACTCACACAGGTAAGAGTCTAACATTTCCCTATGAGTTCCGCTCTCTTTCCTATTTCGACGCTTGGCTGACGACCACATTGACTCGACCTTCTGAGTGTGTATCGCACAGTATCGTCTTTTGTGTAAAACACCTTTGTCCTTCAAAAACTGCACTCCCTTCTCATTACTACTTATTTCCCGCACTAAATGAAATAAAGACATTTTGCTGAACGCACCGACAAGACAGGAATGACCTACGACTACAGACGGTGGAGCGATAAGATAACTTATAATTATTCTTGTATAGTGTACTACAGTCTGTAAATGAGAGAATATAATTTTAACTAATCAGTAAACAGAGGTAGTAAATTCTGAGAACTATACTCAGTTTAATGAAAGATGAACAAAATGCCAATGCCAATGCTTTGTGGTCGTATAACGCAAAAGACCCCGATTTTCTCTATGAAAAAGTAATTTATGCGTCATATCACCACTCTCCGAGGAGGACAGGTATATTCACCATGGTTTAGGGCACCCTTCAATCCCAAGATGAATGTTGCATGCGACTGACATTTTCGTCCTACTAGTATCGAGAAAATAAAGAAACCACTGCAACAGAGCCCACGCGTACTGCATATAGGACTAAATACAACAGGGTTTATCCGTGTGGCCTTAGGGCAACGTACGATATTCACTACTTAGCGTCACCAACCATTGGTACGATAGGTTCCACCCAAAATTCCGGCTTGCGTTTCAGTTATCACTGCTTTTATCCAGTTAAAGGGTGACCAGCTATTATATGCTCCCCGTTGGCTAAGAAGTTGTAGCCTCCGGCGTAGGGTTAGATGTCCTGAAGGTCGTTATTAAACGTGCGACTCGGGATTTCAATGTTGATTCGACCGTTTGTCATTTGTCTGTCTGTGTCCATCTCGCTATATCTCCTTCTATCTCTTTGGGTTATATCTCACACCCGAAAACTTTGGATTTATAAAGTCAAACGCATCAACCGATCTTCGTAAAACGTAGCATGCGTGTCCATACATTTACCCTACAGAACCTTTTTGTTTCCGGGATTGAGGCGCACGTGAAAAACAGTGAAAATCCATGTGATGTATCACATTAAACAGAAATTTAACTGAAATTGAAATTAATGGTCAGTTTTGGAAAATTCAAACTTTTAAGGTCCTCCAAAGATTCAACAAATACAGTATGCCAGGTAGGACCCAGTTGCCGTGATGCGCTTTTCATTTTTTTTCTGTCACGTCATATAAATAGCCTCAAACTTTTGGTCTGTTTCTCAGGTATCTGGCAACATCCAGTAGTATTACTGCTTTATAAAAATATATATATTTTTTTTTTTTTAATAAAATATATTTAACTTTACGGTGTGTTTATATAAAAACTGTCGAAACATTCACATAAAATAATAAAAAATATGCTGTTACGGCCTATGGCGGCCGGCCATAGGTTCGGCCTATGGCGGTGAACCTTGTAATGAGCCGATGAAGTGCGCTAATTGCGGTGGCCAATACTCTGCAATATCACGCAATTGGCGTGCGTACAGGCAAGAGGTACCCTTTCAAAAAGAGAAAAACTTTAAAGAAAATCAGGTAGGCTTGGAAACTAAAAAAAGTTGCTTGTAACCAGGGCAATACTAAACTATGCACAGGCTGTAAAGTCTACTCCGGCGAAGGCAAAACAACTATAGCAAAAGATATAATGGCAGTTTCGATGCGCATATATGGCGTCAAACAACCGTGTTAGATGCCTAAGATAGAAGTGTAAAACTGAAGCTATCAGCTAAAAATTATTAATGCTACTGACACGTAATAGTATGGAATAGATCATAAGAAACAAATAGGAACATAAACATAAGCGTATGTAGTACACCAAATATTTCAATTTGTATTAAATAAATGATAAAATGACACACGTACACCATGAATATAATAACGGTAATCACTTAAACCTGATTCTCACAATAAAATTTTCTGAAATAAAATTGTTACCATCAGTTTCAACGAAATAAAAAAAATCGTATCGAACCATTTGTTTAAGAATGATTCAAAATCATTACTAATTTGAGATGAAGTCAGCGTTTTTCACAGGATTGCCGTACATTTTAATGATGTAACCGTCGTCGCCGTTATTCACAGAGAAGCTGATTTTTTATCGGCGTATCAACGTCATGCAATGATACTCTGCTGGCCAGCATTTATTTAGTTTTATACGGGTGTTTGCTATAAGCATACCCTAATTAAAACTAAAACAATGAAGGGATGAATATAATGTTGCACATTAATTGGAGTTATTTCAAGTTAGATTAATATAGATATCTCAAATAAAAATATTTTTTTCAGAAAGAATGAAAAAATACTAGTAGAAATTTAATCTGCTGCATATAGTTGGCCGACAAAATTATCACTATAATAATAATATAGGTACAAATTTACTTTTATTATGAGTTTTATTTTTAAGTATACTTAATATATCTGATTAGTCCCGGTCCAAGTGGACCGAAACTGTTGAATGAAATAATGTTCCACAAGCGTGGACAGGAAGTGTTAATTAACTGGGCCCAAGTGGGCTAAATGTATTCTTCTTGATTTAAATATTCTGTTGGCTGGTCTTCCATAGTGATTGAGATAATGTTTAAATGAATTAATTCTGCATTAAGAAATAACAAGAAATGGACTGTATACGAATAAGTTTAATATTTTGTATAATCACATTACAGATGTAAATTTGAATGAGGCTGGCTAATACTGCATGTTGCGAATTAATACGAATTTATGTTAGAATGAAGTTATGGCGCTAGTCGGCCATAAGCGAGAACACAAGTTAATTATGGCGCTAGTTGGCCATAAGCGAGAATGTAAGGGCCTAAAGCCTACATTTAATGTCAACACTAATTGACAGAGAAGAATTCGGCGAACCGAACGCCGAGGCAGCTAGCTATGCACTGTGCAAGGTTCAACCACGCGAAAATTGATGCGCGATATAAATCAGATTAGCCAACCTAGAAAATAAAATCATTGCGCTACCGTCCATAAGCTGCCCGTCAAAAATCAAAAAGATTTTTTAATACATTTTTTAATAAATTATAATACATTTACAATTTGATTTAAAGAGTACAGTTGTTACTAACAATGTTTAGCTTCAAGGCCAAGTTGAACCTTGAGTTGAGATTAGATAACGGCAGTCTGCCGCTAGTTTAGAGATAAGCATGCAGATAGGCGATTGTAGGCCAAGGTCGGCGAACAGCTGTTTCATATACGAGTAAGTCTGGTTAACAATATTTCTGACACAAGTGTGTGCAGTATGTAACATTATAAAACATGAAAGAAAAATACATAATTATACAATGTTTAATAAATGAACGGAGGTTCATCATGAACAAAATTGTTGTTGAACTAGTTGTAGTTGCATGTTCTATTGTATATTCAGCAGGGCGGCATGTATTGACCTAGACATGCTATTCCTGAAGTTTCAGGAATTTACAATATGTAACAATGTATGAGCAAACCAGATGCTGAATGCAGCCCAGCTATGACATGTATGCCATAGTTTTAAATAAATAATTGTGCATGCTTACTTACAAAATGAATAAAATATAAAATACAATATGAATAATTAGACGAGGCAGTTACATACGGCAGACGCTTACAATCGTTTTTACATAAACACAATTTATGTGAATACAATGACAATAATTTAAATAACATACAATACTGTGATTACAGAAACAATTGAAAATAAATTTAGAAATAACCAAAGTTGTACACAATAGTGAGGAAGACATGAGGCATGAATCAAATGTTCCACATACGAAAATACAAATAATAATAAGCCTTGCATATTAATTAAACTAATACTTGCTTGAGCAAACAAACAGTTGCTGACTCAAAAATAATTAGGCTTATGCTAAAACGAGTGCTTGTAACTTAACAAGCTGGAACATTTAACTTATGTGTCCTCAAAATAAAACAAAATAATAATTCCCTTACGTTATTGTTCGCCTCCTTTACAATTTTAAAATGAGGCCACCAAACATGAAAATTAGAAGCGTGCAATGACGCACAATTGACAAGAAAATATTGTGATGATTCATCACAATTATGTTGACCAACTGGTCGTAATAAGTAATAAGTAAAAGCACAAGGCTGAATAAGGTAGCATGTGCTAAATAATCATAATGTCAAATCTCGTCTCGCGCTGGCAACAGACATAATTTATGTATTGGTCTCCGCAAAACACCCGTAGGAGTGCGAATGTCTACGACGCGAACCAAGTTATCTGGGCCGAGAAATGTGGCGATGATCACGCCAAATTTCCAGGCTAATGGAGGCAAGTTATCCTCAATAAGCAACGCTAAGTCACCAATGGAAACATTATCTTTGGCAAACTTCCACTTGTGACGCTGTTGCAGCTGGTGCAAATAATCGCGAGACCACGCCTTCCAAATGCCCTGGACAAACCTCTGAAGTAGTTGCCAACGACCAAGGCGAGAAACAGGAACGTGAGAAAGGTCTGGGTCAGGAATCGCAGTTAGGGGCACGCAAATCAAAAAATGGCCAGGTGTAAGTGGCATCGGGTCGTTAACATCCGAAGAAATAGCAAATAAAGGTCGAGAGTTCAGACATGCCTCTATCTGAGACAAAACGGTCGTGAACTCTTCGAAGTTTAATATAGATTTGCCTACCACGCGCCGCAGATGAAATTTCAAACTCTTTATGCCGCTCTCCCAAAGGCCACCGAAGTGAGGTGAGGAGGGCGGAGTAAATGACCATGATATCCCCTGAGAGGATGTGAATGACTTAATCGAGGTGATGGCATCCTTGTTGTGCCAAAAGTTGTAAATGTCATGTAAGATGGTGCGGGCCTTCCTGAAGTTCGTGCCGTTGTCGGAGTACACCTGACTGGGTATACCCCGACGTGCCATAAAACGACGTAAAGCAGCTACAAATGCGCTTGCAGTGAGGTCGGACACCAATTCCAGGTGAATAGCCCTAGTTGCTAAGCAAACAAACAGAGATACGTATGCCTTAGTAAAGGTTCTAGACTTCTGCCCGCCATGACGAATCATGAAGGGACCACCATAATCAACCGCGCAAAATAGAAACGGCCTTGAAGGAGTGACTCTAGGGGATGGCAAAATGCCAAGTCTCTGGACCTGCTGTGTGGCACTAAACCTGATACACTTGAGACACTTACGAATAATGGAACGGATGAGTAGCCGGGCATTAACAATCCACCAACGTTGGCGCAGTGAATGATGCACGAGCTGAGCACCAGCGTGAAGTAAACGAATGTGTTCACGTTCGATGATAAGGCGTGTAATATGCGCCGATGGGGGTAATACGATAGGATGTTTCGAATCGTAGGGTAATTGGGAATGCTGCAAACGTCCGCCCACGCGTATCACTCCAGAAGCGTCAAGAAACGGGTCGAGAGAAGCCAACTTGCTCCTAATGGAAACAGAAGATCCGTTCCGAAGACAACTAATTTCGGTTGCGAAATGGATCGACTGAGATTGTTTTATGAAGAAATTGAGAGACTGATGAATTTCTACAGGGGTCAGACCGCCCGAAAGTTTGTCCGCACATGAGTGCCTAATATTTCTGATGAAACGAAAACAGTAAGCGTATACACGTGTCAGCCGGTGCAACGAGGAAAAGTCCAACGATAAGTCAACAGCCAGGGTAGACATTAGCGACCGGTTGTGTGCAGTTTTCTCTTCCGCAGTGACTTCCGAAGACGATGGAGTGGCCGGTACGAAGGATGGGACAGGATTAGACTCTGACGATTGAGACAGACAGCCAGGACCGTGCCACCAAAGCGAGCAATCGCGCAAAACGTCAGGGATACACCCCCTAGATATAATATCAGCAGGATTGCGTTGCGAATCAATGTGACGCCAGGTATAAGCTTGCGTGCGACGCTGAATTTCAGCAACCCGATTAGCGACGTATGTCTTCCAACGCGTAGACTGCGCATGAATCCAGAAAAGAGCAACCATGGAATCAGAATACAAATGTACATCATCAATAAATGAATGGAGAGCAGGAATAACCTTAGATACAAGTCGCGATAATAACAAACAAGCGCAGAGCTCGATGCGAGGTAATGACACTTGGCGTAGGGGAGCCACGCGAGACTTGGAACACAAGAGACGACAGGAAACAGTAGAATCCTGATAAATGACTCGGATATATATACAACAGCCGAACCCTTTCTCCGAGGCATCCGAAAACCCATGCAACTGAACCGTAACCGCCTCACGGTTGCAACGAATAGATCGCGGGACTACTATTTTACCAATCAAACTCAATTTGTTACACAAAGAATGCCAATCCGAAAGTGACTGACCGGAAATCGGTTCATCCCAACCAAGCTTACAAAGCCAAAGTCGCTGCATGAAGTGTTTATACAAAAAGACAACTGGTCCGATTAAACCCAGCGGATCATATATTCCGGCGATAATTGAAAGAACCTTTCTCTTGGATATGCTATGGTCAACCGGAGATAGTTTGACATCAAACAAAAATGAATCGGCAGTGTTGTTCCAAAGAATGCCCAGGGTACGCACATTGTCCTGTTTATTTAGGGGTCGTGAAAATTTGTGATGATTTGCGACCGCTGTGGGTTCATTTGATGCCCATTTGTGCAACGTGAAACCATATTGAGCAAGTAACGCACCTAGGTCAGATTTCAGCTTGGTTAGATCGGGGATAGTGTCCAAACCGGTAAGTAGATCGTCGACATGAAAATCGTTAGTTATGGCTAAAGCCGCTTGGGGAAAGGAAGTTTGATTGTCTCTAGCAATTTGTAGAAGGCACCGAGTGGCCAAAAAAGAGGCGCTAGCCGTGCCGTAGGTTACTGTTTGCAGCGCGAAATGCTTAAGTGGCTCGAGGGGAGAGTCACGCCACAAAATGCGTTGATAGTGACAATCTCCTTCAGCTACGCGAATCTGCCGATACATTTTTTCGATGTCGGCAATCAGGACATAATTATGTATGCGAAAACGCAACAGAATAGAGAAGAGATCCTGCTGAACATTGGGGCCTACTAATAATATGTCATTTAACGAAAGACCATTAGTAGTCTTGGACGAACCATCAAAAACAACCGGCAGTTTTGTGGTCAAGCTAGAATGTTTAAACACGGCATGGTGAGGCAAGTAATAAATATTTGACGCTCCTGAATTGATAGCGCCATGATCGGTGAGTGTCATGTGCCCAAGATCCATGTATTCCCTGATAAAGTCCGCGTAGTCGCGAGCGAGCTTGGGATCGCGCCTGAATCGACGCTCCAAGCTTAAAAATCTTGATTCGGCACTTGTGTAAGATTCCCCCAAGTGGGGATTATCAGACTTGAATGGGAGCGACAATATAAATCTACCCTCGTGGTTGCGCTGAGTAGAGCGCACAAAATGTTCTTCGCAAGCCGACTCACCGTCAGGGGTATCGCCAGGGATTGTTTCTGCCTCCCAAAATCTCTCGAGAGATTGCAGAATTTGATTGTCATTGTTCCTTGCCAGGAACGAAACCGCAGGACCCTGGGTGTGGCAGTGTTTGGGCAGATTGCCGGCCAGAATGTAACCCAGTTTTGTTTCCTGAATGATAGGGAAGTTGGGTCCGCGTGTGTATTTATTGGCTAATATTAAATCCAGATAAAATTGTGCCCCTAATAGTATGTCGATCTGTGAAGATATATTAAAATCTGGGTCGGCGAGAAAAATTTTGTTTGGAATGTGGAACCGGTTGATGTCAAACGAGATTGAAGGTAGATTATGAGTTAAGTTAGATAGGACGGCACATTTGGCCTCAAAACTATGTCTCTGATAGCGAGAAATAATACGCATAGAAACAATGTCAGTAGCGCAACACGCTGTGTTGTTTATTCCTGTAATTGGAATATTAGATCGGGTTAGTTTAAGGTGCAACCTTTTCGCAAATGATTTCGTACAAAAATTGATCTGGGACCCGGCGTCTAGGAGTGCCCGAGCTTCATGCCTGTTGCCAGCCTGATCAACAACATATACAACCGCTGTGGATAAAAGAACATTGTTTTTACACTGTAATTTAAATGAGCAATAATTGCTGCTGGAAGCTGGTGATTTCGGCACGTAATTAGCGTGCAGCAAGGTGTGGTGACCCTTTGAACAAATTTTACAGACCTGTTTACTTTTACAATTTGTTATCAAATGACCTGCTCTAAGGCAGTTAATACAGCATTTATGATTTGCAACCAATTGCCCCCGCTCAGCGGCACTTAATATACGAAAATTGTTACACATGTAAAGCGGGTGGTCAGATTAACAACACACGCATAAATAATGCCTTGCCGCTGCGTGATAACTCTTAAAGGTATTGCTGCCAGCAGTATTTCTTAAGCTATATTTCTCAAATTTATTGTTTGGTTTTACGCTAGGTTTGTTGAATTGCTGTCCGGATTCAATTGGCATTGTATTTTCTAAAAGCTGTCGGCGCAAGTTTAAAAAATGCGTAAAGTCTTGAAAACTTGGCAAGTTGTCAGGGTCTATTGACTCCTTCCAAAGTTTTAAAGTAATAGGGTCAAGTTTGGTGGAGAGCCACTGTATGGTAATAAACTCAAATGAATTTACGGACAGCTTCATTGCCGCCAGTGAATTAACGGAAGACGTTATTGTATTCGTAAACTCCGCCAAGCTTTGGACTGAGTCCTTTATTGTGGACTTAACCTGAAGTAGGTTTTGTACATAATATTTGGCTAATATAAATGGATTATTATACCTCTCGGACAGCAAGTTCAACGCTATTACATAATTTTCTTGACAAATGGGTAATGATTTAATTAAGTCTAACGGTTCGCACTTCACCGAGGAATGCAAATAATGCAGTTTCTGTACTGGTGTTAAGTCGGATCTTGAATGCACTAGATCATTGAAAATTGAATAGAAGTGTTGCCACTCAAGTATGTTGCCTGAGAAGCAGGGCAAACTTATCGGCTTTAAATGCATAGGCGTCGATAGTACAGGAGGCACTGTCTGAGTATTAAAAGTGTCAAGAAGTTGTAAAATGTTTGCCTCAGTTGAGTATATCATTTCCTGAACCTCGACTCGGTCTGCCTGAGCAGCGCTCGTATCTTTACTGATAAGCTCTATCTCAGACTGTACCTCGTCGTACTTCGAGGCTAAGCTCTTAAGACTTTCTAATCTTACAGTCAGAAAATGTTTTGTGCTTAAATTAATATCAAACGAATTTACCGCGGATTGTATCCGCACTATCGCGGACTTTAATCCGCCTCTCTTTGTGGTCAGCACCTTGAGGCGTTCTTCAGACATTTTTTACGCACCTTTTTACTGTTGCTGGTGGTACCTGGTTGGCGACGTCCCACAGCGTCGGCTCCTTGGTGACGATGGTGAACAGCTGGCAGAGATGACCACTTTGAAGCACTGCAGCCGGCAGGAACTTGCTATTACGTTGTCCGAAGATGACGAGCGAAATGGCGACGCAAATCACGCCACGGTCGCATTAGCTGACGTGCTAACTCGCCCGTGATGGCCAGAAACAGATATAAAGATATTAAGTGGAAATCCAGGTCCGGAGTGACCAAAAAATGGATGATGCGCACCGTGAGAACCAAAATGTATGAGAGAAGAATCCTGCCCGGAGGACCAAAAAATGATTAGTCCCGGTCCAAGTGGACCGAAACTGTTGAATGAAATAATGTTCCACAAGCGTGGACAGGAAGTGTTAATTAACTGGGCCCAAGTGGGCTAAATGTATTCTTCTTGATTTAAATATTCTGTTGGCTGGTCTTCCATAGTGATTGAGATAATGTTTAAATGAATTAATTCTGCATTCAGAAATAACAAGAAATGGACTGTAGGCCTATACGAATAAGTTTAATATTTTGTATAATCACATTACAGATGTAAATTTGAATGAGGCTGGCTAATACTGCATGTTGCGAATTAATACGAATTTATGTTAGAATGAAGTTATGGCGCTAGTCGGCCATAAGCGAGAACACAAGTTAATTATGGCGCTAGTTGGCCATAAGCGAGAATGTAAGGGCCTAAAGCCTACATTTAATGTCAACACTAATTGACAGAGAAGAATTCGGCGAACCGAACGCCGAGGCAGCTAGCTATGCACTGTGCAAGGTTCAACCACGCGAAAATTGATGCGCGATATAAATCAGATTAGCCAACCTAGAAAATAAAATCATTGCGCTACCGTCCAATATCATTTCGCAAATAAGTGAAGTTAAATATTACGTCAATTATCGATTTCCTGTATACTATAAAATGGTTTTAATTACTTCGAAATTTGTCTCTTATTGTATTTGAAATATGTGTCTAAGAGGCTCCATTTATAATACATAATTTTGAAAGATAATAATTTGTTACGAGAAAGTAATAAATTTGTTTGCGTATGTGTTGCACGTTAGTATATACTTAACAAACTATTTGATTAGGTTTTCATTAAACATCTCGGTTTATGTAGAGATTTATAAGAGTAGTTAAAATTATTAAGTATTTGATAATATATTTTTGTTTATTTTGAAGTTTTTTTGTTTGTAGTATGTTAAAACGAAATGATATGCACATCTCAATCTGCATCGAGATGTGAATTTATACACATGAACAAATGTGAACAAATAGAAATATATCAACGGAAAATGTCGGTGTACAGAGAACTGTATACTGTTTGTCGAACAACTATAACCCATACGCTGAAGTAACAAGACGGGAGTTACTGAAAACCTGAGATATAAATTAACCCTCGTCCGTTGTCTGTTCACTCGACTGAGCCAACAATTTTGCTTTTGTAAAATGTCCATTGTAGAATGCCCACTGTAAATATTTTCAAATTATGGCTGATGTCAAAGAGAAATTAATACTATTTTCTTAAAATGTTTGATGTTCTTACAAGTATCTATAGTAATTCTATTATACTTCCATGCGTCGATTTGGCGTCTTCAATTTAAACTTTTGTAATAATACGTTTATTTAGATAGACAATGAATGATTCTTACTTCCCTGTCTATCTGTATTCTGTTAACAGTTTTTACATTTGTTACTTTTTATAGCTTTTGCCATGCATCTACAAAACATTTGTATTTTTAATATATATTTCATTACTGCTTATTGTCACAGTAAATATTTTTCTGTAACCTAATTCTGTTTTACATATTCCTTAATTCCTACTGCTGCTGAAAAATGCATAGTTATTTTATTTTAGTTTTTATTATTTATCATTTTTGTAATTTTTTGATACGTTAAATCACCGAGAAACTATCTAAAACCGAGTAAAAATATTTTCCTAAAGTTTTTTTTTATATTATACGTATTTCTCTTTACTAAAACAAATCTAGAGACATTTGACATTTGTTTATACCAGTTGTCCAGTATTATTATAGAATGACAACTAAAAAAGTATCTCAATTGATGCTTTAGAAATTATTTTACATTTCGTAGTTGATAATGTGTAACTATAAATTGTATTTTTTTTAATAAAAAGCCTGTGTTTCAGGCGCTAAATGGTTGTTTAATTAGTTAATATTAATTATTAATTATGTTTAAAGCGAGTGCCATTTCACTATACATATTCTGCGTATACAGCGCACGGAGATTCATTACAAACATCTATGTAGGCCTACTATACTGAATCCTTCTGGACATAAGTTAGTGCAACATTTTTCTTCAAGCTATTTGTTTTCAAAAATCTTGATTTATGTTTTTCTAGTTTATACGTTTACTTCCACAGGAAAGAACTATTCTGATATTCTCTAACGGAAAAGAACATTACGTTAGTAGTTACTAAACAAATAGTTTCTAAAACAAAACTCAAAAATTTGTAAGTCTTGTTTCACAACTCGTAGTATAAATAGGAGAATTAAGTTTCCTGATATAATTAACGCGATACCATCAGACCATATACTATAAAAAACATTGCAATAAACGTTCGAAAAACTTCCACCAACTTGCGTATCCACAAAAAAAGAATACCTGAAATAATTTAATCAATATAATTATTGTAATCTACTAAAACGATTTAAACTAAAACGGTTTGGAACAGCAAACCAAAAAAATAATAACAAACAAAGCAGATACAATACCATTAAATATCTCTCAAGTAAGATTATCATTTTTTTTAATGAAGAACTATAATATTATACAGATAGTAAACAATTCTGTTACATAAAAAAATTCAATCAACTTGAGTAACATACAATATATTACGAGTCAGGAAGTTGGTCAGTAAACCCAGTAAGGATGCGTAACCGGTATTCTTTCCTGCAAGTGGCCAGGAAAGTGATATGGTGATAATATGACACTATCAAAAAACACTAAACTATTAATAAAGCTTTTAATGATGGATTTATTTCTAGTTTATAATAATTATCAGATGCATTTCAATGCATTCCAAGCAATATTATTTTTTTTACACAAACAGGCTAACCGTGGGCAACGCGAATATCATTTCCTTTTCTTATCATGCCAGAAGGCCCTCATTCGCACACTATGCGCCGTGTCCACCACTTTCTCGTTTTCTTTTCACCGCAGAGAACTTCAGGATTTTGACTTTTGTTTCTGCCTGTATTTCTATCTACACAGTCATGCAAAGAGATTCCCAGTTTCATTATTTCCTCCTTAAGTTATTTGGTGTATTCTTTCAGACTGTAAAGTTATCAAATATAGTTGAAAATTTGTTTATTTAATCTGGACCGATCTATCTGAACCATATGTTTAAGAATCTCAGTCTTTTCCTTCGGAAAACCGTTTCCAGATCTTCCATATCTGTATACAGCTCTTCTTTGGGTCTATGCCTCTACCCATCTTTGGTTTTCTTTGGGGCCATTATGTTTCCGAAGAATTCTTTGTTCAATGTTAAGAAGAGGTTCCAGATTTTGAAAGCACATTGTTTCCACTCCATACATGATCACAGATTTATGATGGCGGACGTTCGCACTTCTGGAAAGGTTTTTCTTTCCGTACAGTTAGAGGGTTAGAGTAAAGGCCTTTGCTAATTTGAGTTTCCCTATCTTAAAAGATTCTTTGTCTGAGGCGCTTAGGCATGTGTTTTCTCCAAGATATTTAAAATTCTTATTATATTTTATTTCTCCATACGTAGTGTCCAGCCATATTTTTGGGGTATTTGAATAGGGTGGTCATAATTTCCATTTTAGCAAAGGAGATTTGGAGCCCCGTTTTCTCCGCTATATCTTTGAGAACTTCTACTTGCTTTCTTGTTTCTACTTCTGAGTAGACGAAGATGGCAAGATCGTCCGCGAAAGCTAAACCGCTTAATTCTACGCCTTTGGATTTGTCACCTATTATAACCCTAGTGGAATTGACTTAATGGAAGGTTTTGATAAATTTATCTAGAACACAGTTAAAGAGTATAGGGGAGAGTCTATCCCATTGACGTATACCAGTGTGAACTGAAAAGGGGCCACTTAGTTCTCCTAGAAATATAATTTAGGATACTGTGTCGGTTAAAGTTAATTTAACTATATTTAGAGTTTTGGGATCGACACCGCATTCCTGCAGACACTGGAAGAGGGTATCTCGATCCACTAAATAATATGCCTTCACTAAAATCAATGAAGGTTATCAAGAGGGGGGGTTATTTCTTTGAAAATAATATCTAATGATCAACTTCAAACTGAGGATCTGTTCCGGGCACGATCTGCCTTTTCTGAAGCCACATTGATATTCACCAAGGTGGAGATCGAGCTGGGATTCGAGTGCAATCAGGAGGAGCTTAGAGACAATTTTATAAATTACGGGGAGATGTGAAAATTTCTACACTGTAGGGATTGTTTCTCCTTCCAATATTTTCTGAAATAAGGCTGTGGCTCCGGAAAGAAACTGTTTCAAGTAATATTATTTATTAAAAAATATGAAATTAAATTGATGACGTTAATAGGAATATGAAAATATAACCACTATTGATAAAACCTGCATAAGGCTAGTCCGATTTAACAATAAACATACATTTCCTGACATTTAAAATGTCAAATTAATTAGAAACGTACGAAAAGGTAACAAATGAATATCTGAGAAAATATTAATAATTATGAACACAAGAATAATAATTTAATCTACTAATTAAAGAACAAATTAAAATAAAAACAAAACAAGACGACTTTTTTAAAATCATATATTTATTAGGATAATAAAACAGTAAACATATAATAAATAGCTGACTACATAAACATTACAACAATCGAAAATAGAATCGAAGTAAAATCTATTATCAGTTAACTATATTGTAAGCGGAACATTTAATTACAATTCAAACAAACCTCTGAAGATACAAAATAATTTCTGTGAAATGTTAAATGCATATATTGCATACATATGCAACAATTCCATCAGTTTTGAGTAACTTAAAAGAATGGAACAGTCACCGATGTAAACAAGATGGAAGCTAATAAATTTGTAGAAATTTTAAGTCAGTACTTAGTACTAACTGTATAGTAACAAATTGGTGCCTTAGTAATTACAAATGTACGGGAAAATAGAGCCCATATTCAATGCTAACTTTAAAAACATTAGACTGTGACACCTGTGTAAAAGTATAATAAAAACAATTGTCTAAGTTTAAATAGAAAGTAGGTGTATAATGCAGACTGTTCCGTATGAGAGCAGAAACAAACTAATTACTTTCCGTGTACCTCATTATTGAGAAAATTATGCAATCGTTATAATTCATTATGTAAATCTGTGGCAGTTTAGAATAAAGAGCTACCACGGCGCAACAATTTGACATTAAAATTACGTTATCAGCTCAAATGTTAGTCTAAGGAGAAAATGTATATTAATAAAGTTTTAAACGGCATTTCCATTAGAATGCAGTTTGCTTAAGTTTTTGTAAGTTTTAATTCGAAGAAATTTTTGATGGTGGTTTATTTTTTTTTTCAAGACCTGATCAGCTGATGCCATAAATCACTTTGTTCTAAGAAAATAAATTTTAAACTTTTATTTTGTCTTTCGCATCAGTATTCGTTTACAGGGTTATATTTTAACCATTTATTCATTCTTACGTCCTATTGTACAGTGATGTTGCGAACAACTGTAACTTCGTATATAAGACAACATATCACCCATTTGTACATAAGTGTAAATTCATCACACACATACATATACATACAAAGATAATACGATGATAACACCTAAAACAATAGAAAAATAATAAGTACTAGGTATTGCCTAAGTATTAGGCAATCGTAAGGTTATCATTTTTATATAAATTTGTATATAACATCCTATACTATTTTATATAATATGTACATGTTTTTAATAACGTATAAATATATTTTACTACAAATAAAAGTGAGAAAAATTGTAGTAGTTAATATTTTCTAATTGGGTTAAATTAAGTGTTAGTGCAAAGATCACTGCAGGACTGTTACTGAAACTAAACAGTAACAAAAACAGCAACGCAACGTATTAACATTATCTCCATAAAACTTACTATCGTTAAAATTAGTGAATAATTTAAAGGGTAGTAACGTACGGTAAGATACATTGTCTGTACAATGTCATTAACGAAGCAACCCCACGGTTTATATTCGACAATCCTAGCCATATTAATACAGTAGCACAAAATAAAGATCTGGGAAAAAAATATAATTACAGTCATTGCGGGCAACAGTACACAATAGAAATGGAATTTCTTTTATGGCAATAGAAATAGAAATAGAAAACCTTTATGGCAAATGGAACACGTTAAATATATACATGGAGGGGAGGGACTTGGTCGGACAATAATGGAGTGCTTGCTTAACTAACCAAGGAGCAATTCACAAGGGAGAAACTTACAGCTGATAAAGTGCATATAAACGTATTGACACAAAGCGGTATCAAAGGAGATAGATGCCTACTCTTCAGTTGCAACTACCTACGCGATGGGTAAAAATTCAGTTGATCTATTTGAAAAAATTGTTGACATTGAAACCACTTTAAAATCTATAAAATATTTAAAACTCCTGTATAAAATATGTAAAATAACAACATATCATATTTTCAGAAATTTATGGACTCCTCCTTTCTCCTTTAAACAACGATATAGTGTCGTTTGAAATTAATAATTGTACAACATTCTAAATATAGGTTTATACATGCTTAAGTGTCTTAGATAACAATGCTGTGTTCCGAATGCGTAACATCACATATGCCACGTCCGTTAATACAACACAACAATTAGAACTCCTGTTCTTCGGAAAAGCTGGTTTCCTGTTGTAAATATTATGCTGTATTAAAATAGAAATTGGCATTAAAATATTAAAATGAAGCAAGACAATGGGAACGTAAATTATTATAGTGTATCAAAGATTGCTTAAGGGGACACAGAAAGCAAAAAAGTTTTTTTTTCAAATTTTTGTTTAGCTCCAATTAAAAGCTGAGGTTTTCTGAATGGACTGATGTGCAAAAGTTGTTATTTTTAACAGACTTTCGCATCAAAATATGCTTTTGAAAAGTATATTGCACATTTGACAGCTGCAGTCATTCAAACTTTCATATTCAAACACGCATAACTTTTGAATGACTCCATCATGCCCAAAGGTTGGCAGCACTCAGTTGGTCAACTGCATTCAGCTGGCAATTGTAATAATGCTTGTAACCTCAAACAGTCAAGCTTTGTTTACGCTTGTGCCGGTTTTCTAATTTTTTTAACTATCAATATGCCTTGGTTTTCTAATAAACTTACAAAAAACGTCAAGGAGTTGGTGGTAGGCCCAAAAGTATTGAAAACATTCATTTGTCCGAATGTTTCGAACCCACTTTAGGTAAACAAGATACCCCACCCATCTCACCCAGAAAGTTGTCTAGTCCCGATTACAAAAAATATATTTTATGTAATGATAATGAAGTGTACGAATTTTTATATTTAAATATATCATCTCAAAATCTGGTTAAAGTATCCCTAAGTAGAAATTTTAAATTGAGTGGCTTAAATTTTAGGAGTAAAAGTGTATATTTTCAAGTAGCAAAAAGCCATAAATTTACTGCTCTTTCTGCAATTTAGCAGAGAAAACAATTTTATAATTGACCTAAAATTGAAATAACACAATCTAACTTGAAAATGTATGACATTAATATTAGGTTAGTTTATGCATTAAGGTGTATTATTAAGGGACACAGAAGGTTGTCAGATGCTTTGCAATATTTTGAATCTTCCTCAACCCCTCCAACCAAATTCGAAACGTATCATTACGTTCTAGGTAGATATGCTAAAATTGTTGCCCAGAGAACTATGTCACAAATTGTTGGCATAATGAATGAAATCAAACCAATTTTTGGAGATCTTGGTAATCTAGAATTATATAAAAAATTTTAATGGAAACACTCAAAACTCAACTTTCACATGTTTTTAGTTTTACCTCGATTCCCACAAGTATGGTTTTTCAATACATAAGGAACATTTTCTCAACAATCACTAAACTAACCATTGTCAAATTTTCACTCATTATTCACAGTATGAGACTATATATACTGAGTTTTTTCTGTTATGGTAAATGCAAACTTACATATTACGAAGAATAGTTTTCGTAAAAATTTATCAAATTTTAAAAGTTGAAGGGACAATTTTTTTAATTTTCTGTGCTATATTTTGTACCAATAAATCTCATCTCTTGTGAAAAGGTTTACAGAAACTGCTACAGAAATTGTTAAAATTTCAAAAAATTGGTTTATTAGTTTTTCAGAAAATGTTTCTTATGTTAACATAGCAAAATATAAGGATTTCGTGTTCCTTTAAGAGTTTTGGAAAACTGTATTAAAATAAATAATTGCACTATATTTTAAGGAAACTACGATTAATTGAAAGAAGTGACTGCCTAGAGAAAGGTCTTTTTAAGTTACGATGATGCTTCAAGTCAACAAAAACGTGGGTATTTTTTCAGCGAGAATAAAGGCTTTAAAGAACATATTTTTCTCTAAATGGCAACGCTGCGTACTTTAAAGACAGTTTGTTGATACTTTTTCTATTTTGCGCAGATGACGTAATTAATAACGTTTTTCTTTTTTGTCTAATGCTCACACCCCGGCGTCATAGTTGTATATATTAATATTATTGTTTTCCGGGCTATCAGGCCGTGGTCCAATATTATTTGACGCAAACGTTCAGCCACTCCATTGGTAGCCAGCTGTAGTGCTTGAGGACTGGTCTAACAGTCAGTGAACCACAGTAGTGACTATCCGTCGAAACCGGTCCAACAATCAGAGGTTTTATTCTAAAAATATACCGATGTGACATTTTTATTACACAGTTACAGATTAGAAAGTGCAAGTACTGGATACTTGTTTGACTAAAAATTTGAAGGCACAGAATGAAATTATAATTGGTACAAATACAGTAGCCTTATTGTGTACTTAACAACGCTTGACATTGAGATCACGTTTGTACGAGTTTTATTTTTGTAATCCATTTTATAAATAAGATAATAATCATGTCTGTATATCAGAATTTGTAAATCTTGTTTTGTATACTATCGTAATAACTGATGGTATTATTAGAATAGCAAGGAACTGATAAAAAATGTTTGTTAAGAATTCTTGGTATCTAGTTATCCCAGACACAGTTGAGTTTATTGTCTCCTATTCAAAGGGTGTCCAATTAGCTCGTCTGCTATAAAACTCTATTTTCCTTTATTTCCATACGCTTATATATTTTATTTTTACAACAATGTGTCATACTCATTTTTAATCTACAACGAAGATATAAAGTATCATATATTTGGTCGATTACTACTAGACCACTACTATTCATTTTTTCCTTTGAATTCCTATATAAATATGTAGATTGTGCATTCAAAAAATAAATATTTTCGTTCTACGTAAAAGATTCAAGTTTAGTAATTTAAATTGGTTTATTTTCAGTTAGATTTATATCAATCATTTCTTTTATTATTAAAATATTTAATTATTTTATCTCAGTCTGTTTTCTGCAGTATGATTGCTTTAAGCAAAGTCCAATCAACAATAATTTCAGTATGGCAATAAAAGTTATACATGTGTATTTCTCATTTTATTATTTAAAAACGGATATTTTGTAATTTAGTTAAGAGTGTTAGTACAGAATTTATAGGACTTTGTAAGACAACTTTTTTTAAATGCTATAACTTTTTTGCTAAACCTTTATCATAACAATACTCAAACACTAATCATAAAGTTTAAACGTATTATTCAGAATAGGTTCATACGTTTATATAAAACTAACATAAACAGAAGATATTTATATTTTAATGCCATTTCCATACCCTTTAATCGTGTACACGTACATGTCTGTCTTAAATATGTTTGACTAAAGACAACACTATATTTCTTTACAGAACTTTATCACTACGATGAGGAGTAGACAACGTGCGACTACACTATGCTTTGGACGCGTTTGCGACCGACAGAATAATGCAACGCACTCGAGCTTTTCACACGTCGGTTGATATTTCTAGCGGAATCTAGATCAGTCTTGTTACTGGTAAAGCACAGGCGCCAAGTATAAAAGCTGTTTCTCAGCGACAAGGATTTGAGTTGTTTTTCTGCAGCTTAGTGCAAAGAGGTGATTGTGATTTATTGTGTGGGAGCTTCTGTAATTGGTGAAATTTGTTGTTTACTGCCTAACTGTTAAGTAGGTGATAATGATTGTTTGTTACGATATAGTGTTTGGACAAGTGTAATTTTGAAAAATTTTTTGTGTACTTAATATTGTTTTATTTATGTAAATTGTCATTAAAGTTGTAACTAGCGATTTTTCTGTATTCAGTTATTTTCATTCACTGTTCACAAACGATGATCCGTAGACCGCCGTAACAGTAAGGTACAGACCGGGAACTGCTCTACTGCTGTACAAATTTGTGCAAGTAACTAGGCATGTTAAAAGACTTAATATACAAATGGAGATGACGAAGTTGTACGGATTATAATTAACACAATAAAAGTTCAAACATGTATATACATTAGTGAATTTATAGGTCTTCGTTAGGTACGTGTGTAGACCTATATTGCGTGTATTACGTGTGTAAGCAAACAATATTGTCAGATGGAACGTAACCAGCACGCATACTCAGTAAATTACCTTATCGATGTGATTATCGAAGCACATAATATTGTTGGTAGATGATGTTACAGTAATGTGTCTCACGTTTTTAAGATGAAAGAAATACATTTGTTATAGTCATGCCCATTTGGGCCTTAGAAAACTTTCACGGACTTAATATGTGTTGTGTGTAAAATCAAGTCATCCAGTTTATCTAACGATGCAACGAAAATACAATATTACATGAAGTAGGATATGTGAAACAGAAAATCAACTGTAGAATCCAAATGAAGTAGGAATCGAGGCAACAAACTAGTTATGCTCATTCCAGTAACTTATAGCACCTATACATATTGTGTTGCGGTCTCCGAGTTGCATATAA
This sequence comes from Magicicada septendecula, assembly GCA_034769895.1. Taxonomy (NCBI): domain Eukaryota; kingdom Metazoa; phylum Arthropoda; class Insecta; order Hemiptera; family Cicadidae; genus Magicicada; species Magicicada septendecula. The sequence goes on from CM068368.1 coordinate 162,210,847, forward strand.
CTAATTATAGTTAATATTACCTTGTGTATCCGGGTACACTGGTGCTCCTACTTGCAACTTCAATGTTTTTTTAAAAACTACGCGTTTCAGGACTAATGGTCCCATCATCAGGTTGGTACAAAACAAGAATCACTCACATAGAGTACGTCAACTTAATAAAATACAAATAAAAAGTTTCACTCGCACATCATTCCAGAACACAAAGTCATACTACCGCGAGTATACAATTATACCACTACACGATGCGCATCGTATCGGAACTCGCAAGCGACTAACCGTTACGCGTCGCACTATATCTACTTTTATCTATGTGTTGTTCCAACACGCGTATGGCCGTGTCATACAGTCCGTTGGACTTAAAAGAAAGCTTGTCATTCAAGAGCTGATTACCTTGGGTTTTTGAGGCCTTATAAATTTCAAATTCTTCCAGCGCGTCCATAAGCCTGCCCTTTTTACAGAAATGCAACGGCTTGAAGCTACTTTGAAAACTCGAGTAATTATGGTTCTCGTTGACTATATGCAAGGCAAAGTTTGATTTTATCTTCTGGATATCACCTCTAGGGAGATGTTCTCTGTACCTATCCAGAAATTTCCTGCCCGTTTGTCCAACATAAAAATTGTTGCAGTCCCCGTATTCCATTTTATAAATACCAGAACAGTTTCCTACTAGTCTGTTGGTCACTGGTCTCAAGGCGTTCAAAATACAATTACTCGTTTTGAAAGAAACTGCGAAACCGTGTTTTTTTTTAAAAAACGTTCTTAATAGTATTAGGCAAAAGATTTGTAACTTCCGTTGGTACATATTTAGTGTCACTGTTGTGTGTTTTGTTTATGCTTCTATTTTTAATTATGTTCCTCCTCTGCCTCGCTACTATTTTGTCTATAACTGTACTACTGTAACCGTTGGCCACCGTGATATACTTTATCGTATTAAGCTCATCGATGTAGTCTTCCGCCTCTAACGGAATTTTTAGTAATCTGTTAACCAATGAGTTGAATGATGACATTTTTTGTGCAAATGGATGAAATGAAGAAGCGTGAATAGTAATATCTGTGGCGGTTGGCTTCCTATAGACGTTGAACCTAAACAAATTATTTATTTTCCGCACAGTTATGTCCAGAAAGTTTAGGCTACTGTTATTTTCCATCTCCAACGTGAACTTTATTTTTGGGTGTATACTATTTATGTATTTACTTAAGGTTTCTATTTGTCTATGCGTGCCATTAATAACAAGGAATGTGTCATCTACATACCGAGTGTATGAGATGATATTTTTGTAAAGCTTGTTTTTATGCGATAATATGTAAGGTTTTGTAAAATATATAAAAAACACTTGGTAAGTATCACAATTTTTTTTAATTAACTCTGACAGCTGTTTCGACTAGCTAAGCCATTGTCAAAGAGGCGAGTGAATGAAATTACTGAACACAGGATGTTAGTGGAGTGTAGGTGGTGAACATCGGTTATTCAAAACTTATACACGCGTGTTTCTCTGCAAATGATGTTTGCAAATTCACAGCATTGAACGCAGTCGATTCCGAAGGGATAATCTCTAGGTATTTGAACATTATACAGTATATAAATGTTAGTCCGACCGCAGTGTAAAACCGTGTGCTTTCCTCGGAAGTAGATAGTTGTACTCCTAGGTTTGGAAAGACACTTTACAGTGTATTGGAGTTGGTGTTAAGACTAATGTTCCACGGACACAGAGAGTTTAACTCGTAAAATTTCAAACCCGATAAAACCTCGAAAGCGACGCTGATAAACTTTACCATCGGTGTGATTACGGACACACTATAGGACTTTCAGTAATCAACTGTCGATCTAAATTAATTATCATGTCAGAGTACACCAATTTATACATAATTCTTCTGACTACATTTAAGGGATGTTCATATTTTAATGTAACTGTTCAAACATGAACTTTTATGCACTCGCTTCTCGTTAATTTTATGCATATTTCTCCTTTGTTATTTTTTGCGTTTTCGAATCCTGTACTTATAATTTATTTGAATAAACCTACCTATTATCTCATTATACTTTGCTTTTTTGTTCGTGTTTCTTTGTGTCGTTGGCAAAATTAATATTTATGAGTGTTGATAGGTTCCAGTACAGTTTTGTATTGTACAAGATCCCACTCGTTGAAGACACCTTTTGTTTGTCGTTTCATGAACACGACTTCGAAAAATTCCGTTGCGACTTTTATTGTTTACTGTTGGTAAAGAGTTTATCTTTTTATCGATTTCTACCTGTGAATCGCCAATCATCAATGAGGGTTCGATTAAATGGCGCGAACAAATTACACGCAATTATTCACTGCTTTTACGACGATGATGAAATGTTTGTTACGACGAATAAAAAAAAAGTAAATTTATATAGAAATGTTTTTGTTTAATCTACACGTTACTCTTTATATCGTCGGCATTATTTTCCGTTCGTTGCAAACTTTATTACAGCGGCATTTGATATTATCTGTTCATTAATTACAGCAGCCGCCAGAGAAGGGGAGTGAAAAAACAAATACTGTCAGCTTTCTCGGTGATTCAATATTCTGAGAAGATCAAGTCTTTCATACGAGTATAGCTGAACGTACACACACACACACACACACACACACACACACACACACACACACACACACACAGATAGTGACAGAGACGGAGGAACATTATGATTATACACGTACAGCAGTTTAAGTTCAAAAATGTATACCCGTACTGACGTATCCACGCTGGTGGTAACGCAAAATTTCACACGCTTATTCAACGTGTTTTAACGATGGCGTCGATCGAGAGGAGAAGACGAGCATACACACACACACACACACACACACACACACGCACAGAATTATTTAAACGTTAAGATGGCGACAGTGGCGAAGGGAACATTATCATCATACATATACGTAGAACAGTTATTAAAAAAATCGGTTTTTCTTCCTGACGTACCCACGCTGTTGGTAACATAAAGTTTTCCCCTATATATTCTTTTTTGACCTGGTTCCCTACGTGTCAAAATTTTATTCTCCCTTACTATAATTTACACAAACTAACATTGAGACACACTCACGCGCGCGCATACTTATACCGAAGGGATACTGTAACAGTCAAATTCATCTGACGTAACCATCAGCTGAATGTGACATCACAGATTGTGTGTCGTGTGGTAACGATCAGCTGACTGGTTCCGTCCATCCCCGCATTCTACTTTACAGTGTTTTTAATGTACGGAAGAATATAAGTGGTTTACAGTTAATAGGATGTAAACCTTGAGCCTTCAAACCAAGTTTCTATTAATTTATTTGACAGACCATAAATTAATAAGCATATTAATTTTAAATGTAAGCCATAGCTATTAAGTAAGTTTTAGTGTTGTAAATATTGTATGAAAATTAGGGAGCTTAAAAATATAAAATATATTTAATATTTATAATTTTGATAATTAAAAATGTTGCTTGAAAAGGACACATTACAAACCTAATAAAATACGTGAATTCTACTTTAAGAAAATTCTATAAACATCATTACCCGTTATTTCATTTTAAAAGTGCTACATCATTCTATTTTTGATTCTCTATTACAATATGGTATTTCTAGTCGGGAAGGTACGCACTGATGAACTTATTAGTCTTGTACCAGACGTACAGAAGAAGACAATTACAATTATACCGTCTTACAGAGAAATCACCCACCCTTTTCTATTTTTAAGAGCTTAAGCATTTTTCCATTAAGAAATGCTTTTGTTTATCGCGTTTTATTAGTGTTTTAATGAGATGTGGTCACGTAAGCGGTAGTGCTAAATTTATTAAGTAAGATTGCACTCTCACAATCGTGTAGCAGTTCCACGCTAAAATGTAGCTCTTATAAGTTTTCTTGCATCCTGTCAACCCATCTTTGATAATAAACTTCCAAATGTTATTAGTGATATAAGTCAATTATTTACGTTTTTTAAATATGTGAGAAAATGGTTGTTGTCTTTGGAAAGCTTCAAAGTTTTATAAGCAACATTTTTTCAAAAGTTTATACTAGTTGCTTTTGTTAAGCGATGATTATAATTTAATAATATAAATTTGATAACAATGGTTCGTTTTCTTTTTTACTACAAGGACTAGGTTATATTTACCTGTTGTGATACTCATGTCATTCTCGGTCAACGCACGTGCCGAGAATACTTACAATTTATTTATAAACACAATTTATTTTCTCATGGTGTTATTGCTAAATGAAAAATAACTGTTGGTTTAATTTACTATATCAAATCATTTTAATTTACTTTAGATATATTTTTAGTTTAAGTTAATTATTTTGTGTGCTTTAACAGTTTAACTGGAACGTAATCCCCACGCAGCTTGATAAGGATTTTTTTTTAAACATCTTTGTCTACTGGTTTCAATCATGTTTTTAAATGTATAACATTTGAGTTACGGGGAAAACAAGTGTAATGGAGTAGGCTCGTTGATACATTATTTAAAGTACTGAACACATATTAATATGGAACCTGTGACAATAAATTTGTAGCTGCTACATTGCTGTCGAATTAATAACATTACATTTTCTAAATTACATTTTACATGTGTCATACATCAAAGTAAGAGATGAAGTACTATACAAAGACGAAGTCAGTTATTGTAAGCCCAAACAAAATGTAAATATTCTAAAAAATTAAGATTAAATGAAGGACAATGAGTGGTATATTTTGTTGCGACTATATCTATAGCATTATTAGAGCAACTGATGAGAAATTGTTAAAATTAAAGAAATTCCGTTTCCTATATCGTAATGAGGATGTGAATACTCATTACGCTTATGCTGCTTATGGTCTAAGGATTATTGTCCCAAATACAAAACATACCTCATTCGTTTAGGAAGATGTGTACCAACAGCCCATAATAAAGAATTAAGAATAAGGAACAATCATTTTAAAAGGTGGAACGTAGCCTGTTCTAATGTTAAATAACACCTGTGCTGTTATTATATTACATTATGGTCAGAACAACACTGTTTCTTAGTTTAACACATGTTGTTTTATTTCTGTTACAAAGAAACGTTTTGCCCATACTGCAATGAGACAGCTTCAGTGACTCGACGAAAACAGAGTACAAAGTGTTAACCAACTTCATATAACCAAATTCATATAGTAAGCATCCCCAACAATGTTACAAACAAGGCCACGATTTACAACAAAGTTGTCACCGTCTAATAACCCCAACATCCCCCAAAAATACAGCACATGATTTTAAAAAAGATATATATATATATGTAATACGCAAAAAACATTTAACCACAATAACATTATACAGTTTAAACATAAAAAATACTCGACTTTCCTATAACGATCATGCCAATTTATTTAAATCAGGCTTCCAAACGTCCAGCATTTAAAGGTATTGTCTCTGTCTAAAATGTCCTTATAATTTTGTAAATTTATATCGTCTGTCTTATATTAAGATTTTTTGCAGTTTTTAAGTTACGTTTCATTCATTTGTTTAACCAGAGACCACGAAGTAAGCCTATATTAAAAATGTATACCTTTGTTGTAAAAAATGTTACTTTAAAACTTACATTTTACTTGGCAACATAAATAGTTTATTTTGTTCGCTTTTCAAATTGTTACAAATTTCCTGTAGCTGATTGTACTAAGTACAATTAGCCTGTAAATTGCCTGTTTTTTACAGTTGTTAAGGGAAACAAATTCATTCGAACTCAGTCTTTTGTGGACCACACATACAAGTGACGGGTGTATAAATCACAAAGGAAACACCACCTCAAGGTTTTCTCGCAGGACTTGGTCACTGACATGATGTACTGAAGAGAACTAGTAATCAATATTACATCAATCACTACCACTTCTACTTCTACTGTACCCTGTACTTTACTTACTGTGCTGTACTGTAGTGCATACTGATACAGTTTGTTTGAAATAATGTTTTTTTTTCAGATGTCTTTTGACAAAAACATTGTTTGACAAAAATGTACTTGTTGATAGGTTCTAGTGATGGAAGGCTTTTAAGATTCAGAAAGACATTTTTAGAATTATGATCAGTGTAAAAAGATAAATGACCCATCTTTTCCCCTATTTATGAACTTTTCTTCCAGTGAGATTTATTTTGGTTTATAAAGTTTTAAAGTTTTTTGTTATGAGATGTTGTTGTTTAAGTGGTAGTACTAAAGTTTATTCAGTACGATTACACTCTCATAATCGTGTAGCAGTTTATTGGCCAACAAATGAAGCTTTCAAACGATTTTTACATTCTCTCACCTAACCTTTATAATCAACGTCTGACCTCTAATACTTATGTAAATAATGTATTTATGTTTTTGAAGTATGTGAGAAATCGTTTAATGTCTTTGGATAATGTAGAGGTTTCTTAGGTAGTTATTCTGAAGTGTTTGGGTCAGTTGCTTTTTAAATTATGGTTATAATTTATTAAGATAAATTTGGTTACACTGCTTACAAATCACTGATAAATAAAATATCATTCTCTCTAGGCTTTATATAAAAATAGAAAATAACTATAGTGGGGTAATTCAATTATTATTCTGCTGTGGAATTTTTATGTTAGTTAAGATAAGTTAATTAATAGTGTTAAATTATTTTGTTACTTCTTTTGAGCAATGCTGTATTAGCTAAACCTAGAAGTAACCTCCACCAGCTTGCTAAGAAGGTACGTATCAGTAGTAAATGTAGTGTATTTAAACGTAAAAAAGGCTGTAGTATCATATTATTTATGTAATCTTTTGAAACAATTGGTACTTTTTGTTGTAATGTTTGTACGTACTGCGGTAATAAAAAATTATATTTTACTTTATTTTACTCACTTTATTTATTTGTTAGGGGCTAAGAAGCAGCACTAACAAACTCTTAATTGTTAAGATATTGAAGAAGCAGCACTCTCAGTGAGGCATTACTGATAGAGAAATAGTGTTAGTTTTTCCATAAGTAACGTTTTCAGTGTAGAAACATCTAACAAGGATAACATTTAGCAGCAATCACAGTCGTGTTACGTAAGTGTGACTTTGGGTATGGTACAATTGAAGTGCAATTCTGACTCTGCTCTACTTGATTTGAACAATGATCGGAATTTATAGATACAAGTTTTGTTTTGTTCATTTTGCCTCTAGAGAGTCGTTGTACTTTGTGTTTTTGCTGTTATTATACTGGTTAGCATTAGGATCCTTGATTATAATATGCCGCTCTTGATTCAGAGTATGGTTTTATCGGTAAAAAGCCGTCTAGTTTAAGAGGAATTCTTTTGTTCATGAAATCATTTTACATTTGACATTTGACACAACTGTGTCTATTTGGTGGTTTACTTTTATTGAAAAATTAAATTTTACTTTTTACATTTTTTAATTATTTTACAAAAACCTAAATACATGTTTTTATTAATTCATTTCTTTGTAAAAGAACTATTTTTATTCAATTGATTAATCGACAGTGATGTCGTTCCTGACGTTTCACACTTACTCTTTTCTTTCTTGTTCCTTCATTCTGTCATTTAAAACAATTTGCTACTCCTCAAATGAGTTCCTCATGTATATTGTGTAATTTGTAACGGGACTCTTGATGGGTGGATGAAAAGGCAGCATCAGTTCCATGCTATTTGCTGTCCCTATATTGTGGCGAGTGCCTATCTTACGCGCTGTATTGTGCTTCTTATATCTTACGCACACAGAATAATATTCAAAAAACAAAATCAAAACTGCATACCTGAGTTCCTCATGAAGATAGATTACCGGCACAAAGTACGCTATTAAATTAAGATGATATAAAAATTATAGAGTCGAGACTCATAAAAATTATGACAAAAAAAAACTAACTAAGACACTAGTAAATTGTCAGGAACCCAGTGATCCTTGTCTAACACGCCAAAAGGAATTAAGTGATTTGTTGCGAGCCTTAAGCCTATCAAAAGCAAGGTGACTTCTCGGCTTGATATTGCATAAATGGGATCTGTTGGCAAAATCTGATAGAACAAGGACTTAGTCCTTCCTCAGAAAAATAAAGGGTGCTTATTCAGCGTTTACTAAATAAAACGTTTTTCAACCAACAAATTGATGGTTGAAAGAAGGAATTAGATGTCAAGCATGAACCACCAGAATGGATTGCTTGTCAAAGTATAGCTTACTGCAGTTTTACTCCTCAATGGAAATGATAAGCCATCTATGCTAGTTGGTGTTAACTTTCAAAGAATGAGGAATACAGTTACTATTTTATATCCAATTTAGTATGAACAGTTTAATTGACTCCAGTAAATAATCTGCACTGATATTAAGGCCAGATGCTAGTTGCATTTATCTCATGGTATACTGCTGTTTCATGAGAGCTTCTTGCTTCAGTTCATTTCGACTACGGCACAACAACCTATGTAATTCAAAATGGGACACTAAAGTTTAACTATTAACTTTAAAGTATTAGTAACTTCCATTGCCTATAAATACAAGAAAATCTGACTAATCTATTCCGTACATCAAGACATATCAAGACTATAATACTACTGCGGCTAGGTTGAAGAAACAGAAATCACAACAATACAGAAGAAATAAAATTAAAAGGGAAAACATATTTAAAATTCATCTGCTGCAGGAAGATAGTATTAGTGGTTTACATAAAGCACAAACTTGCAGATCTACTTGATCTAACTAAGCACTAGTATCAGTATAGAATGGAAGAACATAAAAGCATGGTTTAATAACAGTAGCTACGGAAGTGCTAGGTGTAAAACATATTCAGTATCGTAAGCGAGGCTTAAAAATGTAGTACGATAAGATTAAGGGGCCAAAGAGAAAGAAACTTGTAGGATATAGTAATCATCTGTAACATTAGTTTATAAAAGCTGAAGAAATATCAAGCATGTCAAGAATGCCATAAAATTATAAGTAAGATATGTACATAAAAATGAACACCAGAGAACAAAATTAATTTTTATTTTAGCTAAGGAATAAAATATTCAATCTTACGCTAAAAAATATTCTTTTTTACGCTGAATTCAAATATGTAAATAGTTTCGTCCCAGCACTCATCATTTTCTGTGACACCCAGATTAATTGTAAACGAAATAAGCACGTTAACATACACACATAACATTAATTTTACCTTACCTGAAATGTGACAGTTGTTGTTTTCGTACTGTATTTGGCACCTAAAACATCTCTTTTCAGCGTCATACAATAATCAGCCAGCATTCTTGCACTCCACTGTCCTTGATATTGCTTTTACATAGAATCGCTCCACGTGCTCGTCACTAGCAGCAACAAGATTACCTGAGAGTCAAAGAAATAAATTTTGAGTTACATGTTAAATCCCGTATATTTGTAAGACTAGAGTAGGTTTTCGTCAACCTCGCGTTAGTTAGGGGCTTCATGATTTCCTAAATGTTATTAGACCATTTTTAACTATACCTGCAAGCTCAATACACGACTTCTCAACATGGCTTAATAAATCTTCAAAGTTTTCATCTCTAATCAAAGCCCTATGAAAGCCTAATAAAAGGGCTTTTTTATTTAGCATACTAGGGCTTTAAAATTTTTTCTTCAGATACTGCAAACTAGCAAAAATTTTATCCATAGCTTTAACAAATTTTTTGAAAAGTTATAACTTTTTTTGAAGTTGGGGTAAAAGGATCATTTCAGAACTGACTAGCGAGGGACGAACTACATTCCAAGTTACTTGCGTTTTGGCCATTCCTTCATTCATTCCATAATGATTTATTCTATCTCTGCTATAAAAAAACCACAAAATTTAGAATAGCCGATCTGTAGACCAGATAACAAGACAATAACTTTTCAACCACAACAAGCAGTCCAACAGTGCTTTTAATAATCTATTTTTTCTAATAGAATCTTCATATTTTTATATGTTTCTTTCATCGCAGTTGCGTAAGCTAACGGCACAGAAAGACATTAATTCCCTTTGTGCAAAAGGACAGCCTTCAAACTCGTTTTTGTCGAGTCCGTGAAGAGTCTCCACTCCGATGTTTCATAGTTATGATCAATTACATCCATGACACTGCAAATATTGTTACAATAATCTAAACCATTTTTCATAGAATAAAATTTTTAAAACTCTTTCTTGTGGTTACAAAATAAACATATTTAAGTGTCATGCTCAAAGTGATTCCTGCCTTTCAGCCGAGAACTCAGACGTTCTGCCTGTTTTTTGGACAGTTTCAAATTCCGAACTAGATCATTTAATTCACCTTGATTTATCAGATGAGGTTCAAAGGAAGATCTACTGGGTGCGAAAGTGGAATCTTCTTGCTCAACACTTTAAAATTAGGTTGCTGTTTCGTCTTCCAATTCATCTTCTGCAGCTAGATGTGTTGGAGGTTGTAGTACTGCCAGATGTGTTGAGCAGCAGATGTGAGGGGCCCATTTTTGTCTTCACCCTCCACTTTACACCCGAAATGTAATTTGTAACATTTTTTAACTAAAGGAGTCAAACTTTGTTGTTGATCTTTAAATGTCAACTCACCTCACACGTCACATAAGTTATCCGGATGACTTACACAATTTCAGGGCATATTAATTCAATATGTATCACAAAGCACTTAAATGCAGTAATTATATCACAAGGTATACTACAATAAATCTACAACGGATGCATACCAAATGAATGTTCAAGAATACTGGTATATTATTATAGCATCATTATATGATTAAGCAGACTGCTGTCTATCTACAAGCATCCTGTATATACCAGTTAGTGCTATCAAAATGTTAAATTTATGATTAATGTATGAAATCATTAAAAATATTGTTTTACATACTCGTAAAAAAAACACTCAAAATTAAAAAAAGTACTTTGGAAATTTCGTAATTCAAAAACCGTGGGTATAGAAAAATTCTGATTGCATTTTTCAAATAAGCATTAAAAGTTATGTTAAATACACAAAGCCTTTTTCACGAGCCAAAAATTGCGTTCACCATTGTAATTTGCATATAGGGTACACCCCACTACCCTACTATATTTTGAGTAGAGTAGATCATAGTAGAAATGATCTATATGGTAGACAAGAGAGTGCTTCCACTTTCATGAGGCATCTTAATGATGAAGAAAGAGATGCTGCTCAAATGAGTACTATTCCGTAAGATACATGAATGAAAATGGGATAAACTTGGAATTATTGAATTGTGGTGGGTGGTGCTTAAAACATAGAATCTTATATTTATTTAACAGATCCTGGTCACCATGTACAATTCCAGATGAGTGAAAATGGTGAAAGTGAACTCATATTCAAAAACAGAAAGAGAAATGATAGGTCAAAGTATTGGGGAATTAAAGTTTTCCAAAGTTTTCGTAAGGGTGGTATAACAGTAATTCCACTGGCAGAGAATTAACACCAAAACTCTCGTCAAACAAGATGTAAGACTTGTCAATTTGTCACCAGATCTGTTTAATGTGTATATTGGTGATCTTATTAGAGAATGGAAAAAAATAAGAATCAACTCTGGAATAGTGTTCAGTCGCAACACATGTCTAAATACAGTGTAATTTGTGGACGACAGTGTAGAGGATAGAAACACTGAAGAAAAATTACACTTATATGTCAACCTTAAATAGTTGAAGTCCATTTACAATACGAAAGTATCTTAACCAAAAATAGAAAACATAGAATTTTTTGGTAACTATTACATAAAAACAAAAATTACTATCAACAATAATATTTTAGAACACGTCTCACATTTCCAGTACTTAAGCTATGACATTTCTTACGAGAAAACAGAGAACAAACTACAAAATAAACAAATGTCCAAGAATATGTGGTACCGTTACAAAAACTGTTAAGCATAAGACATTTAAAGATACGCAGCAAAAATATAATTAGGTAACGGGAGAACCCACATTGTTGTTTGGTTCAGAACGTTGAACAGGGATAAGAGATTTTTGTCAGGTATAATTATCAGAAATTAAGTTCCGTAGGTCAATGAAAGACTATTGTTAGGAGACACAGGGTACAAAATGCACCCATTACACAGGAATTATTTATTCAATGGCTACACTAAATGCAAATATGTATAAAGACAGTTGGAAAGAACACGTAATGGAAATGTATTTAGACAGGATTCAACCGATAGTTAGAAGCAGCGTGGGAAGGTCGAGGATTAGATGGCAAAGCCGAAACATGCAGAATCCCTTAAACCTGGAAGGCCGGAAGAAGAAGACGAATATACATAAAGGCCAACGACACACCAAGCGAATTAAAAATACCTACACCTATTTATTTAGACTTATTAAGAGTTACTATTACTATTACTATTACTATTACTATTACTATTACTATTATTAAGAGTTATTATTACACTCTGTCAAAAGTACTAAAATGAAACGTGAAATACTTCAAGAATTGTCAAACGTAAGTTGAGGTCACTCTTAATTGATTACGTATTTTTAACAAAAGCGTTTCCATACATTGTGAATTATCTGCTTCTTCTTTCTTCAAGTGTTAGGCTTGCAGCCTTTGTACTTCCCGATCGTGGTACTACTCTCGTTCCACCGCTGCGAGAGAGATATCAGGCATCTAGTAAGCAACTGCGGTGTGGGATATACACAAAACGAGTTATACAAGAGTGAATTTAGTTTACGGAATATTAAGAAGCAAAACCTCAAAATAATAACCTGTACCATGTAAACGTTTCAACTAGATCATATAATTTTTGAAAGAACGTTGTAACTTGAAGAAGACTTTTGATAAAATTTGTGTGGGATCATGAGGGCCTTGATGACATTGTTGTCGTAATAATATTTATTAAGAAGTTCTGAGAAAGCAGTCCTCCCTTGACACAACCTCTGCGTGTCAACTAAGTGACTGTTCCCGCTACCGAATTAATGTTGTCGGTGGCAAATTCTGACGGAATACAAATAAGGTATTTAAGTCTTGAACTCAAGTTTTCCTGTCACTATTCTTAACTAATTCTTTAGCTTCGCTATATCTGACTCGAAAAGAGTTTGTGATTTACATAATGTTGGCTTTACATTTACGTTCTTTAGACGTATATTCAGTTCATGAAATTTTCTTTTATAAAATTATAAGACAATAATTGTTTCTTAAACTGCCTTACTACTGGATACTCTTATTGTTTTTGTTATTATTTTGTAAACAGATATTTACAGTTATTGTATACGTACACAAGTACATGCTTACAAAAACAGATATACAAATACATTTGTTACTCAATTTAATGAATTTCAACGAATTGTAATGAACTGTTACTTTCCACTGTTATGCTTTCGTAGCGTATAGGATTACAAGTGCAACACTACGTCGCAACACGATTTAAATTGTACTAAAGAGTTCCGTCGCCACTTGAAAATCGAGGTGTGCAACTGGAAATTTTGTGCGTTATCCAAATTCTTAATAATTGTATTTTTTTGTAGTAGATATAAGTTTAAGGAGATTAAGCTTTAATTTTTCGATACAGATAGCAATCTAAATATTTTGTATGGGAAGGATACAAGGGAGCTTCCTTGTGGTAGAGGGGGATAGAGGGAGATAGAAGGTATTCTTGAGAGAAGACTTAAAAATTATCCCACACACAATCAGATTCCTGTTTAATTTAGAAAACCAGCTGTACAGGTTTTGAACCAAAGGCTATGTACAAGAGCTTTCTTATCATTTGTTGTAATGCACTATCATCTACGACCCCTTAAAAAAATATCTGCACTGTAAAGCGTATCCGGAAGTCATCTGACGCTTCACAATTGGTCACTCTAACCAACTGATTTATAGTTACTTTAATCACTTGAGACTCTACAAGGATCACTGTAACTCATTTCTAGTTGACATGATGTGCACTGCACAAATGCTGGTATCCGTATCTAGTTTTATTTATAGTTGTAAGACCGTACGTTTTGTCAGAGTGTTATTACGGTACGTATTAAGGTGACCAAATTATTTTCCTGCCTTCAGCAAGAGCGAAATTACAGTAAATGTTTCAAAAGCAATAGTTTAAATAATTTAAAATTTAATTTCTTTCTTATATACCTAGCTTAAATTATAAGGAAAGTCACCATTTGGATCCACATTAATGACAATTCCTTATGTGTTATCCTATATTATAGACGTTAAGAAACGTTGAGTTTGCTTGCACTAAAGGGTAATATGGAAAAGTAAATCGTTTTATGCGGTATGTCTTAGAATTTCTAAAGATATATTTCAAATACTTTTAACTCAATTACAAAATGTAAAGAGGATAACATTCAATTTAATTCAAAAACCTTAAAGTGTCTCTTTAAGATACACCAGTTTCACAACATTGTCTTACGGAATTTCCATAAGGTGTTTTGAAATTTTTTATAACACACATAATATACGCAAAACGGCGAGCTAAAACCGTGAATTACTTATCAAATTTTAGTACAATTATTATTACAAAGTGCCCTAGGGTACTTTTAACTACTGTGGGGCCAGGGACAAATGGACAATGGCACACACTTTTTAAATGGCAATGCTAACTTTCTGTATGCAATACAAAAATGGAAAATTTATATAAATACAAGCTACTAATATTTAGAAAAACAACAGGCCACATTATTTCTCACTCAGTCTCTCTCTCTCTCTCTCTCTCTCTCTCTCTCTCACACTATAACTAATTGATAAGGTGTATGTAGTGTAAAAGTGTTGTATGCTGTCGGGCGTTACCTCCGCGCACTTTTTGTTACTTACTGTTGACTGGATCCTCTGCGCTGATGTAGTCCTGTAACACAACTTAATACTATGTTTTTTTTGTGGGCGCCACTTGGAATCGTTGGTTCCAAGAATAAAATGTGATTATTAAAGAAATTAAAATTTTTAAATCTTACTTCTATGAAAAAGTATAAACAAGTCAGTTTAGCTTGAAAAAATCAGGTAAGTTTAATGATTCTTCAAAACAAACAAACCGACTGAAGGTCTAACATTCATAAAAAAAAATTATACAATTGCAGAGTTACTAAAGAAAAAAATTTCACAAGTTATTATTATTATTATTATTGACAATTTTATATATCCAATCAAGTATCGGCTAGTGTTTTCAATTTTTTACTCAGTTGAAAAGCATGAGTTTAATACGTGAAAAAATCTTTACTCTCAGGACGTGACTCCTTTGAACTACCAAGACATATCAATAAGATGCCTTACAAGAAAAATTAAGTGATTTGAAGGTGTGTGTGGCGTGTGTACTACAACAGTGTGATAAATGTAACCAGGTAAAAAAACGACTTTAATTTTGGTAACTCACGTTCCAATGGTTAATTAATCTCGCACTGGACACTCCTCTCGGATAGTTTTTCAATCTCGCCTCTTCTTGTGTGCACTGAATCTATTTTAAGTCAAAATTGCGATCATTTACAATTTCCGCACTTTTTGTGAAAACGTTTGGCAGTAGATTCTCGTTCAAACCCCGCCACGACAACTCAGCTGCTCCGCGTTGATTCTCAAATTGGCCGCCACAGCGCTAATTCCCATGCAGTGTCGAGAAAGGCGTTGTGTTTGTTTATTTACGTTAAGGGGGTTATTGTCAAGTTAGTCTGTCTATGCGAACACAGCAGAATTGGTTCTCTATTTAAAGTTTTGGTCCCTCCTGGGCCGTTGACGTTCTGGCTGCGTGATTTCTATTAAAATTTGCCGTGCTGCTGCTCTATTTCAGCAACACATTGGCGTAGATTCTTGTAGAGGTTATGTCACTCTGTTTGTCAATGTACGGGAAAAGCCTTTCTTCGGGTCTTGTCGATTTCTCGCCTCTCGGTTTCGCCTTAGCTGCGTTGATCAGTGTCGTGGGTGATGCATCTGATCTGGAGTTCAAGTTTCAAGTGTTTTTTGGGTCGAATTTGGTCTCTCTTTTATACTAATTCAGGCTGATTGTTTACATCGACTTCCGGTATATTTGTGTAAAAATTCTTTCTAGATTGTTCGAGAATAAACGAAATAGAGCATCATGGAACAAAATTCATTTCTGTCGAAGCTTTTAGAACAAATTTCTTATTCTTCATACTAAGGATATTTCAAAAATTACTCTGGTATTTATCAAACAGTTTTACATTAGTACTCACAATTTGCATGCCATTATTACATTTAGATTCTCTGTTTTCAACTGAATCTAGTGATACTAATTATGATTGGTTTTTAAATAAATTAACTCTAATAAGTAACACAATATACAACTCTCACCTTGGGTTGTTGTCATTAAAATTCAATTTTTTTAGAACAAAAATTGTTGTGAAACTATTATGTCTCTTCCACAATCTGAACATATAACATTACTATCTTCCTATAACAAAACAAACAACTTTTAACATATATAATACATAGATAATTACAATTATACCTGGCCTCTGTCCATGGCCTAGGTTTTTGTCAATGTTATAACACAATAATTAGTCTCATTCTTTAACATATGTAGTATTTCGCTAGTGTACACTCAGAGTTCATTATATTGTCTGTCTTTTGTGATACCTGGTTACTCTTTACATATATTATTTTTATTACAGGATGACATAGCATCATATTGATTGGTCTTGAGATGCCCTTTTTCATGGTGTGACAAATATCACTCTTATAAGTTAAATTCTTTTATAATTGATCTTATTTTCAACTGCGTTTGTTCGTTTTTAAGGTATACTGAAGTATGGTACCATTCTATTTTATTTTTGTTAGCACTTTGTAAATATTTAGCCAGATATGATTATTTTTGTACTGGTTGATTGGTATAGGTAAATATTTTGCTAACTCGATTATTACAATGTTAAAGTTAGTCAAATATATTAGTATAGTCGCTTTATATTATATTTCAACTTTCTAATGCAATTTGGTTGCATTTTGGCAACATTAAATCCATAAATCATACAATATTATATGCCTACCACATGTTTTTAGTTAATACTGTTTTTGGCTATTTTGACTGACTTTTATTCATTTGACAGCTTTCTTTATTTAAGATAAATTGTTCACTTTTGTCTGCTTGATAATCGCATATAGTTTTTATTTCAATATGGTAATAATTAATTTTTACATGGAATCTGAGTATTTGGTCTCAAATCCAACACATTAATATTTTTTGTCATAACAAATATATAATTTTTATTTTAACTTAGATTCTTTCTAATAATGTATTTAAGTCATTTAATACATTTGTTTTATTTACATTACATAATATAATAATGGATCATGTCCATTCATTCACAAAAATAGTTCTTAATACTCTATTCAGACTTAATAATTAATGACTTCATTTTGGTTGATTTTGACATTATTTGTCTCTCTTATAGTATCTTATGGTTTTTTCACTGTTATTCACTTTAATAATATATATGGGGCTTGTGTCTTAGTCATAGTTTGGTCGTTTTTCATGTTAGTAGTAATAATTATTAGACAAAATTACACAATTTTTTAGGACTACTTGGGTTCGATACTGTTCACCTCACTTTCCTCTTATGATAAATTGCTATGTAAATGATTTCCTTTATGGAACGTTCTGTGACGTTACATATGCCTCTCCGTTAAAATTGATAATTTTTGAAAAAATATCTTTGGTTTTGATGAAATTATCATCTCTATGTTAACCCTTTATTAGCTTCTTTATATTTCATTCTTTTATCTTATAATTAAATTCCTGTACTACTCCTTTAATATATTAATCCAACTCAATATTCCTATTTCGTTCTTTGTCGTAACACCTATTCCTTTCCTTTTTACCTTGATGTTAATTAATTAATCTTTGATATAATTCCCTATCAATTCCCTAACTTTCATAGAGGGTTGGGGGTCAGAGTGGCTCGCTATGGCATACATTCTCTGCCCTTCCCTATCTATAACTACTGAAATCAGAGGCAACACATCCCTGTCCAGAAAATAATAATTGCACCTTCGCAACAAATAATAATAATAATAATAATAAAATACAATATTCTAAGATCATAGGCTCCTACACATAAATTCCCTTTCTTAAACTCTTCTGATTAATTCACAATTATATTAATATATCGTTCTCCGCAGGTACAATTATCGTTTAAAATCATTCAATGTTAATAGCTATATTCATATTCATCATTACCTCCTTATGTAACACACTGTTTTCCTTTTTTTTTTTTCATTTATCATTTCCATTTAGTATCAAATATATGACAGTATTTCTCCTTCTTTTCTCCTTTACTAAGTGTCCGTCTCGTAATATTTATTAATAATAATCTCTCTCCTTCTATAAGTACGGGTAAGCTGGTAAATACACGTTGACATGGCTATTGGAAATAAATCTTGCCTATAGTGGAATGTGTCCATCTCGTAATATTTATTAATAATAATCATTATACAATAATATTTATATTTATTTAATAATCTCTACCCCCTTTCTAATTCTGCGTAAGTTGAAAAATTAACGTTAACATGTTTAGTCAAGGTACCTTCTCAATGATGCTGTATTTGACTTGGGTTTTTGGTCATGGTACTTGGTCACTGAATGAGTATTTGACTTGTGATTTTTAATCATGGTACTTTTTCAATGATGTTTGGTTATACGTACCTTTTACTTTGTTACTAACCGTGTCAGTTACCTCGTAGGTATTGTTTTATTGTCTCTGGTTATCGTGAAAGGTCCTGTATATAAGAGTAGCAATTTCCTCGTTATGCCTTGTATAGCACTGGGCAATTCTCTATTTTTAACTAACACCTTTTCTCCTACCTCATATTTAATTGCCTTGGGCTGTGATTTGACATATTTTTTCCTTCTGTTCCGTTTTTACTAACACCTTGTTATAAAATTTGGTTCTTTCAAATTGGTATGCGGGTTCGTCGGGAAAATTAATAATTTCTTTTATCTCTCGTGGTGGGGGTCTTTCGAACATGACTGTGTATGGCGACACCTCGATGGTATTGTGATATGAGAAATTGAGAAAATCCTCGGTTGATGCTATGTATTCATGCCATCTTTTCTGTTCGTTATGGCAGTAGGTTCTCAGCAACCGTCCTACTTCCCTTAACATTCTCTCGGCTGGGTTACTATTCGGGTGATATACGGACGTCTTGTACGTTTTTATTCCGTGTTCTCCCAGGTTTTCCTTCCAAAGTTTTCCCCTAAACTGGGTACCGTGGTCCGTAATTATAGAATACGGTCGGCCTACCTCCATTATATATCGCTCTATAATGATGTCTATTATTTTCCTGGTCGTTGCCCTAGTTATTGGGTATAGCTTGGTATATTTGCTAAAATGTTCGAAGATGATTACGAAAAATTTATATCGGTGTCTCCCACCGCTGCGTGGAAATGGTCCGCAGATATCGAGAAATACCTTTTCCAATTTTTCGGTGGATGATATGGGTATCATGACCCCTTCTTTTCTCTCGTTATCACACTTTACTTTTTGACAAATATCGCACGAACGTATCGCCAGTTGCACCTTCTTATTCATCCCTTTGATGTATGTTTGCTCTTCCAATGCCTTCCTTACTTTGAGGGCACCCATATGTCCGTACCTATCGTGATAGTCGATTATTAGCGGTCTCTCTATCGCTGGTGGAATTACTAATTTCCAATTCTCCTGGTGCGGGGTATCCCTTATAAACAAAGTGTCGTTGTGTATACAGTAAAATCTGTTTATGACCTCATCGCCTTCCTGTACCCTTTTTCTAATATCTCCTAATTTTGGATCGGCCTCTTGTTGTGACTTTATATGGTTTAAAATATTTTTTAAATCTTCCCTGCTCTTAATAATGTGGTAAACCTTTGCTAATTGTTCCTTTTCGCCGTAAAAGGTTTGGTCGGGTATATTGACGCGAGATAGGACGTCGGCTGCTACGTTCTGTTTGCCGGGTATATATTCCCATGTGATATTATATTCTTGCAAGACCAAAACCCATCTCGTCAGCCTTCCGTGGTTCAGCTTACAATGCTTTAAAAATGATATAGATTTGTGGTCGCTTCTAACTGTTATTGGGTACCCTAATATATATGTCCTAAATTTACCGCATGCGAAAACTACACTCAACAATTCTTTTTCGGTAGTATTGTAGTTTCGTTCGCAACTGTTCAGCACGCGGCTAGCAAAGCCAATTACTAAATGGTTACCATCCTGATCTTCCTGATATAGGGCTGCACCTAAACTCACGTTACTGGCATCGCAGTTTAGAAAAAATGGTTTTGTAAAGTCGGGATGATGCAACATTACTGTTTCTAAAAACTTTTCCTTTATGAGATTGAGCACTCCATCTTGCTCTGGTCCCCAAGTCCATTTATCTTTAGCTGATAACTGCTTTTGGAACCTGGCAGTTAGTTCTGAGCAATTGGACCGAAACTTTCTGTAATAGTTACAGATTCCTAAAAATGACTGCAGCTGTTTCCTATTCTTTGGGGTGGGGAACTTCTGTATGGCCTCTACCTTCTCTTTGGATGGAGTAATCCCTTGTTCTGTTAGATTAAAGCCTAAAAATTTCACCTCATTTGCAATGAATTGGGACTTGTCTAATTTGAGGGTGATATTATTCTCTGATAGTTTCTCTAACACCTGTTCAACCCTATTACAATGGTCGTCCCAATTCGCTGAAGTCACCAGTAGGTCGTCGACGTATACTGTCGTAAACTTCAGTACTTCCTGCCCCAATATTCTGTCCATTATCTTTACAAACACCGCCACAGAATTTATTAAGCCAAAAGGTAACCGCTTAAACTGATAGTTTCTGCCCTCGAATATGAATGCCATATATTTCCTACTATCAGGGTGGAGTTCTACCTGCCAGTAACCGCATACGGTATCCCATGAGCTTATGTACTTGGTTCCGTGAAACTTTTTCAATATCTCCTCTATCTCCCCAGGTGATGTGCGGTCGTTAACAATCATCTTGTTTATCTCCCTAGCATCGAGACATATACGTACCTTTCCGTTCTTTTTTGGCACCGCTATGATTGGGCTGGTAAAGGGCGAATGACTATACTCGATTATGTCGTCCTCTATCATCCTTTTCAATTCTTCCCTGACTTCGTTCTTTAGCGAGTAGGCGATCGGGTACGATTTCCTGTTAAATTCCACCGGAGTTTTGAATTTTATGGTGCATTGATAGTCTCTGGCTTTACCTGGAGCGTTTGAGAATATGTGTTTATAATTGTTGTATACCTTGATTAATTGTTCCGCCTGTGTTTCGCTGATCAGGCTCCTTGCTTTCGTCCTTTGGAAATCCCGTATTTCTTCTAATTTTTCTAACCACAACTCTGGGTTTTCATCCTGATATAAAGGCATGTTTATTGGACGATCGGCACAATAATAATGGTTCACTCTCGCTTGATAAGGTGTATTGTCTGTACCATTTCCTTGGACATCGATTAAATTATTGGTCCAAATTCCCTTGTTAGTTTTTAAAGTTATCACCTTACCTTCCAAATCTATTACTGCATTGTATGGCCTAAGTATATCGCAGCCTATTAGGATACTCATGGGTAAATTATTCGCCACTAATAACCCTATTGGTATCGTTACCCAATTACTAGTCATCTCTAATGACACCTGTTTCTTTATTGATTTATTTTGCCTCCCCGTTGCTCCGACTAGAATGATGTTATTTATAGGCTGCACCTAAATGTATCGATAAGTGATACATTTGACCCCGTGTCAATGAGTAATATTGCTTCTATGCCATTGATATTTGCTTTGATCTGCACGATACTATTATTCCCTTGGTTACTATTTATAACGATATTGTCACTCTCTTCTAATAACTCCTCTCTAATATCCTTAAGATAATTATTTATTCTTAATACCATAGTCCCGTCTTTTTCCTGTCTATGTTCGTAATTTGTCACTCCATAATATTGGTTCAGTGAAGGGCGGTTTTCCTTTTCCACTGCCGCGTTTAGTTTAAATGAGCCACGGTCTCATTGACCCGGTCTCATGAACATTGGGTTGCTGACCCGTCTGTGTTTCCTGCCTGACCTCGGGAATACCATTAATAGGTTGGCTATTCGTCGTATTGCCCTGGCTACCTGGCGCCTGTTGTGGGTAAAACATGTAAGTGAGTACATTGGGTGGATATGGTCGTCGGTTATTGGCCATTGTATAGTTTACCTGGGGTCTATATTCATTTTGGTTTCTCCTATCGCCTCCTCCTTGGTTTCCCCCGTTACGATAACCATTACGTTGACCACAATTATTTCCCCTATAGTTATTCCCGCGATAACTCTTTCCCTGATGGTAGTTTCTACCGTAATTATTCCCGGTGTAATTACCTCTGTTTGGTCCCGGATAGTTGCGGTTATTTGGACCCTGAGTGTTATCACTTCGGCCATTTGGTGGGGTATTATTGTTCTGA
This sequence comes from Magicicada septendecula, assembly GCA_034769895.1. Taxonomy (NCBI): domain Eukaryota; kingdom Metazoa; phylum Arthropoda; class Insecta; order Hemiptera; family Cicadidae; genus Magicicada; species Magicicada septendecula. Next base: position 162,233,115 of record CM068368.1, read on the forward strand.
TTATTTGTGTTTAGGTTATTACCGTTTCCACCTCCATTCCGGTTTGGTCCGTTATTGTTGTTATTGTATTCTACCTTACGATTGGGGGGGTTGGTAATCCTGGAACCTTCCAGTGGATTCACAATTTTCCAATAATTTGGCCAGATCGGCTAGTTTACTGATCTGCTGGTATAATTGGGCAATTTGATACCATAGCTCTAATGTCCAGCTTACTGCCTTACCAAACATTCCTCCGGGATTGGCGGTATCAACTTCCGTGCTAAACATACCTTTCCTAGGAAATAAGACGTCGGGGACTGTCCATTGGACGCGTCGTATTTGCCATAGAATATGTCCATTCTTACCCTGTTTTGTGCAGTCTCCGACCAATACTTTTCCCTGAACTGGCGTTTAAACTCGGCTAAATTTGTGATTTCTGGTCGTACCGCTATCCACCAGTTATCCCTAGTGTTCTTAAACGTCTCGTCTAGCATCTCCCGTATCCTGTCCCACCTTGTTTCTCTATTTCTCCCAATAAACTCCTCCATTCTTTCTAAAAATTCCATTGGGTTTCGTCGATAGTTTTGGAAGTTGATTACTTCCCTGTTTTCACCATGACACGTATGAGTATTTAATATAGGTGTGTCTCTCAGCGCCTCTAATCTTTCCTGCAGGTTCTTCTCTCTCTGGTCTATTTCCAGTATGCTATTTTTGTTAGTTCTCTGTTGTGTTCTCTGCATCCTCTCGCTAACGTCTTTCTGGACTTCTCCCACCTCCTGCATGATGGCGTCTTGGTTCTGCCTTACCATGTTTTCGAGGTTTCTAACATCTTGTTTGGTCTCTACTGTTTGTTCATCTATATTTTCGAAACGTGTATTGTTTCCCTCCTGTAACCTTTCCAACTGTTTCTCCATGTTTTCGACCTTCCTGTCACTATCGATTTTATTATCATTGGTCGTTTTGTTTACTGTTTCGTACTTTATGCTAATTTCTTTTTTCAGGGACTCTATACTTTTTTTATTCTCCTCCTGAAATATCTCCAGTTTTTTCCCATTGTCATCTATTTTCTCGGTTATATCCTTCCTTAAAGATTCTATGTTTTAGTCTAATTTCCCCATGTCTTCCTGTCTATTTTTATTATTCTCCTCCTTCATTCCTAGGAGCATCACCATTATTGCACTCATATCAACGCTTGCTGTTATTTTTTCTGGTTCGGGTTTCTCTGTTTGTTCTACCATTTGTATGGTTTCTTCTCCCGTTTGCTCCTCTAATTCCTCTGCTGTTTGTACCGGTCTTTCCATTTCTAGTGTGGGCGGTTCTAATTCCGTTTCCTCCATTTGTACTGCCTCTCCGTCTTCCACACTTAACTCGGGTTCCACATTCTTCTTCACCTTGTTTCCCTTAGGTTGCGGCATTTTGATCTGTTGGTAGTTGCCGGGCTTGTTCCGTCTTTTCAAGCCTCACTAGTTGGGCTGCCAATTTATAACAATAAATATGAGGGGGGTGTAATCTTTTTCTAGGATACTCTCCTTTAAGCCCCACGTTGGGCGCCAATTTATAACTAATTGATAAGGTGTATGTAGTGTAAAAGTGTTGTATGCTGTCGGGCGTTACCTCCGCGCACTTTTTGTTACTTACTGTTGACTGGATCCTCTGCGGTGATGTAGTCCTGTAACACAACTTAGTACTATGTTTTTTTTTGGGCGCCACTTGGAATCGTTGGTTCCAAGAATAAAATGTGATTATTAAAGAAATTAAAATTTTTAAATCTTACTTCTATGAAAAAGTATAAACAAGTCAGTTTAGCTTGAAAAAATCAGGTAAGTTTATGATTCTTCAAAACAAACAAATCGACTGAAGGTCTAACATTCATAAAAAAAAATTATACAATTGCAGAGTTACTAAAGAAAAAAAATTTCACAAGTTATTATTATTATTATTATTATTGACAATTTTATATATCCAATCAAGTATCGGCTAGTGTTTTCAATTTTTTACTCAGTTGAAAAGCATGAGTTTAATACGTGAAAAAATCTTTACTCTCAGGACGTGACTCCTTTGAACTACCAAGACATATCAATAAGATGCCTTACAAGAAAAATTAAGTGATTTGAAGGTGTGTGTGGCGTGTGTAGTACAACAGTGTGATAAATGTAACCAGGTAAAAAAATGACTTTAATTTTGGTAACTCACGTTCCAATGGTTAATTAATCTCGCACTGGACACTCCTCTCGTGTAGTTTTTCAATCTCGCCTCTTCTTGTGTGCACTGAATCTATTTTAAGTCAAAATTGCGATCATTTACAATTTCCGCACTTTTTGTGAAAACGTTTGGCAGTAGATTCTCGTTCAAACCCCGCCACGACAACTCAGCTGCTCCGCGTTGATTCTCAAATTGACCGCCACAGCGCTAATTCCCATGCAGTGTCGAGAAAGGCTTTGTGTTTGTTTGTTTACGTTAAGGGGGTTAGCAATTTTGGAAGGGTGCATAAACAGGTCACAACACAGCAGAAGGGCAGGTCACAACTAACAGTCGATAAAAATCGGCATCCTTACTGTGCGTTGGCAACGGGTCAAGGAGACTCAGCGTCTCCAGCTCACATGTGAGAAAACTAGGGTCTCGTCAACAACATTCATTTGGATGATGACATATGAGAATGCCCAAAACAAATACGTTTTTACGTTGTCTCGAATTTATTAATAAGATCAGAATCAAGCAAAAACTACAGACAACTATACTTTATGTATTACAAGAAGATAATATTTAAACACTTATCAAACTTTAAGCAAAAAGTGTTAAATAATAACATACAGACCATGGGTGAATAATTGCCGCTTTAGAGCTTTCACATTTAAATTTTATAAGTTAAATAATTTTGATATATGTGTCACTGAAGTCGTTTGCGGAGAACTTACAACACCACAAATATTACACCTTGAAACAGTATTTATTACTTGAAATTATCTAAAATTATGTAATAACATGTCTGTTAAATACGAATGTGAGAGTCAGTAATTGATTACCAATTAAATTATGTTTTACTGATTACTATTTATAAAATATAGTTTAACGTATTTTTCGCCAATAATCTAAACATGACATGACCACAACATAACCGCATGACCTACATAACACGTGAACTAGTTTCTGCTAGTCAACTTATTTGAAAAGAGTAAAATATTTACTAGTAGTTGTAAGTAACTTGCGAAAAGCGCCCCTTTAAAATATATAAAACGTGTTGATGTTTATCGAAAGCAGTGACTCAGTTGAATTTGCATTTTATTTATTAAATTCGTTTTTATTTTGGCTATTCATTTTCTGCAGTTTTCTCATCGACGTGAGTAAAACATGTGTGTGAGTGAGTGTGTGTATGTGTGTGTGCCTATCTGTGTTTGCGATAGCATTCGTTACCTGTGTTTGACCTGGGTTCCATTGTTAACATGCATGCATCATTGCGACTCATGTGAGGATAGCGATTTTGAAATATAGCTCCGAGAAAGCTGCATACGACAACTTCGATACTCATGGCGCTATTTCAGGTAATGCACTAATAATCAACAACAAAGATACTGAGCTATGAGTGTCAATCCAAACAAAGACAAGTAAATAGAATGCCGAGATGTACTTGTTTATTCCTGTCACTACGTACCACACTGAGTCTGATTATAGTACATGTAACAACACGAAACCAGAAATAAATAAACACGTACAAATTTACAAAGACGTTCTTATAAGAGCACAATCAAAGAAATATTAACACACGTAGACGCGACTATACAAGCGCAAATAACGATTAGCTGTAAGTTTTCAGAAACACTTTTTTGACAAAAAGTAAAATTTACTTTCGTTACTATAGGCTAAGTAAAATCACCAAATTAAAAAAGTGCAGTTTTAAAACGAAATATGAAGGTAACTTAAGTTAATATAAAGCTAGACTTTTGGCAACATGCACAGTTAATTTTCCTCAGTAAACGCACGTGCTGTTAGTATTCGAATCGATTTTTGTTCACAGTAGAGTTTCGCGTGTAGAATTTAGTTTTCCAAACTTTAAGTATAGTATTTAAGTTTGTGTTGTAGAATTTAATAGAATTTAATTTACTATTCGTAAATTTAACTAATTGTGTTGTTAAATAATACACTGTTAATTTATTCCTAAATTGTAAATAACCTACTTATATTTAAATAATTACACACACTAAATTATTTTGAATTTGACAGTAATTTTACATTTGACATTTCAATTTATATATAAAATTCAATACATAATTTTACAGTTGAATTATTTAAGAAAAATTAAGTCACTAAATGAAATGTAAAATAATTACATTCAATTATACTTTAATTAAATCTAGCGAATTAAAAATTGAGTAACGAATTTACTTATAAACTAAAATTAATTTATCTTATACTCCGTATTGCAGAGGACTAAAGATTAGTTATTTATTTAGGTGAGAGTTGTTAGATGAAAAGTATGTACGGCCATCATTTAAAAAGTATACGCGTTTTGATTGCGAAATAAAGAAAACCCATTATTCGTAACCAATACACTCAATAGAAGTCTTACCAATTTAAGTCGGCATTACATTTTCCTGCTCTTTACAGTTTGATTTTTTCGGCAAACTACAAGGTTAGAATACATAAGTGTTCAGTATCTTACCCTCCCTTCGTCGGTGGTTGTGTCCGCGTGGGATTGCCCTTGTGTTGTGCATAGAATCACTTTTGTCAGAATTTTGATCTTTGAAAAAATATAATATTGGGATCGAGTGAACTTTATTGTGTTTAAAAACGTTAGAAGAACTATCTGCCAGTTTTTATTTTCAAAATGCAGATATCAATTTACCTGATATCATTTTGATTTTTTCATAATATAACACACACACACACACACACACACACACACACACACACACACACACACACACACACACACACACACACACACACACACACACAATTTCTCTCTGCTTCTCTCTGTCTCTCTCTTTCTCTCTATCACATTCTCGGTTTCCCTCTCTCTCCCTCCCATTTTTACAAGTTTTGTTATATTTATTCTTCGTATAAATACCTGCATACATACGAGTGTTAACACTGTAAGTTTCATAAAATACATGTTTGAAGCTTCACTTCAAACATGAAAATCGCTTTCCCCAAAACTTCGTTTTCTGTTTTCGTATCTACTTGACTCGTACAAATATTAGGAGTAATAAATAAAAATAAATATTTCAAACTAATATTAAATAGGTAATTTACTGAATGAAAAACTAAATATAGTAATGAAATTATTCAATTATAATTACAGAGTCAAGCAAATAGGAATGCTTGTAACCTGTGTAATGCACAAATTTTCAGTTTTTTATCTCACTCTGAACGTCATAACACTAAAGTAACAAATGTTTACTGCACATAACTTCACAGGAGTCGTAAGGGTTTTCCTAGCGACGTTACGAGAATAAATAAATATATGTTTTACAATCACCCTCAGTGTGATATAATGTCATAATTTAGAATGTCCAATAAACAGGTAAAGTTGACTTTAATGAAAGTATAAAATTTATCCAGGAATTATTATTCCCAAAGTTAATATGAGCAAAAAAATTGTGACACATCAAAGGTCTTGAAAGTCTAGTCATTACTTGTACGTTTTAAAATATCAAGATGATCAAAACATGGTTAGCAGATATAATAGGAAATTCTAGATTGTTTTCTGTGTTCTAGTTTTTATACTAATGCTAAGTATTCCCTATTATATTCAATTGTCGGTACGATAGTTTTTTATTTTCCTTTAAGTAAACACAGTACTATTTTGTGTAATTTCCCTTACGTTGTATGTTTTTTGTATTTGTTTTCAAGTCTATTCAATTTTAAAAATAACATCATGTTAATAACTACAAAACATTGTTTCTAATTATACAATTTGGCTCAGTTTCAGGTGATATAAACGTTTACTAAATGCAAAAAATTATTTGTAAGGACTTTGATTTGTATTGAATTATAATTGTAAATCTTAGAACATAATTTTTTATATGCAAAATATATAATTTGAAACTTTGTGATTAATGCTACTTAGCAAAAATGTCATGTTGTCAGCTCAAAATGTCAAAATTAATATATAAATTCACAGTGATCTGCAATTTATGAAACTACTATTTCAACTTTACTTCTCCAAACATAAGACGATTAATACCAATTTTAGTTACAATACAGTCGTTTCACAGCTGCTTAAATTAAAAAACATAATTTTCTTCTTTAACGTTTAGTTAGAATCGATCATTGGTTATTACGTTTAATACTCTCGTGTATTTTCTTGTATGCGTATATTGTTACGACGGTCTACTTGATCGTCGTAGGTACAGTGGAAAACAAAATACAAGACACCAATTAAGTCACAAATCACCAGCTTCAATTTTCACAGTGAAACAGTTCGTAATTAACAACACGGTCTCTTACAACAAATCAAATAAAAATTGTTCACACGCAATAAAATGTCAACTAATATAACACACAATTGTATTACAATTGTGCCGCCCGATTATTAAACACAACACTTCACTAACAACCACTTGAACGCACCCAATAATACCGCCCGATATTCACTGAACTTAGCCCGCTGCCGCCTAGTATTTATACCCCATTTATAGACGAGAACATTCCATAACTGCGCGTTATCTCTAACTACGACGTAATTAATTGCGGCCTTGACAGTCAGCGAGCGGCCGCGAGAATTCTGGCACAGTCTAGTAAATGCGTCGAAAATCACGTACGCCACACAGATTCCGCTGGATCATCTGGAACATTCGATAAACACGTAGATTGTTCTGTGATGTCGTAACAGGTCACGTCTGCGTGGCCGCAAGAGGTCACACACATACACCCACATACTCGTTCAGGCGAAAGAAATATACATACATGAGAAAATATTATTCAGAAAATTAAGATTTCCCCAAAATTAACAGAGATTATCTCATAAACTAAGTTGGGCGTATGTACGCGTGCCTATCTCTATGCGTGCTCGTGCATGTTCCCCTGTAAACTTGTCACTTAGTGTTTTGGATTTTGTTATATATTCTGCTTTATTTTTTATACCTATTTCAAAGTATTAATTCTCATTTAATTAAAGAAGATTTTTTTTTCAACATGCTTGAGAAATGGAGAACAGAGGAAACTGAACTTTTATTTGAATGGTCAATTTCTGCTACAATATGTTTAAGGAGTTTTTGCTGTCTTTCAGTTCACGTTCCAACTGAGAGCTAAGTAGACAGATAGGCAGATAGACAGACAAACACACACACACACACACACACACACACACATAGAGACACACAGTCTCATTCAAAGCATATACATTTCTTTGATGTACGTTTGTTTCTCATGTTGTTATGTTTTTCTAACAGCAGTATTAAATTGAACAAGTCGGTGTGTTATACGATTTTAAGAAGTTTAACGAAACTGATGCTCTACTTATGACTTCATACGCTAAAACGTCAGTTCAAGTGAAAATTAATTAGTGCCGTCCTTGTATGCTGAGTATGTAAATAGCAGATTACGTCAGTACTCATGATTAATGGTAATTTATTGTTTGCAAGCATCACCACATACGTCTATTTACATTAGCTTCGTGCTTTTGTACGGAACGTAACTTTAATTACAGCGTTTCCACAGTCCTTTAAATAAGTAGTGCTACAAGTAAATACAAAATACTTAAATCAACATAATTACAATTACAATTACAAATACTGTACAGTTACATATGATTCTATATAGCTGATGAGACTAACATACTTGTTTTTGCTAATGAAAATTAATTCTCAACTAAATATTTCGAAAGTCCAGACATTTACATTTTATATACATTTTGTATACGGTACTACGCGTCCACAGTTACTGTTCTACTCTTTTATTGTTTAGAAAGGCTTGTGGTATTATAGACGCATATATCTAATGATAGTTTTAATTTGAAGTTATGCCAGTAAGATTCCAAGCCACATTAGCCTAAGAGTATTCTGAGGTCAAGAAACTCCTCTTGGAGCTTTGGCGTAAACAGACACCAAAGAAGAAGTCGTTGAAAATTAAATAGTGATTGGGTGCAATCAACAGTCTGAAATAGTGTGTACCAGTACACAGAGCCAGGAAAACATATATAATATTTCCCCCAAAACCTGCAACTTAACGAACGATTTAGGTTAAAAACAAAAAGCAAGTAAACATTCAATCAGAAGCGATTACGGCCACGAACAACGGTGTGTTACTGTTTACTGAATATAAGATATTTTCACTAGGCATGTCGCTAGGCATACTGTGACCATCGTTTTATATGACGCAGAAAGAGATCTATTATTACTTATCAATAGAATATTTCTTACCAAATTACATTCTCCCTTAATTTCTTTCGTGAAAGTAGAATTTGTGGTTCTTGTGTTAAACGAATAAGTAGACCTAAGAGAAGAAAAGAAAAGTGAAAGAGAGGAAGAGAGAATGCGCGAGAGAGAAAGTGCGAGAAGGAGGGAGGCTGACATAGGACTATAATTGTTTTATTGTTCACACAATCCAAACACTATTCCCCTAACTAGTGTATTCATTACAAAAGCATATTTTTTTAATTGTGGCAAAACAATAGTATAATTCCTTTTAGAGTGTAACGTCTCTCTTGTGCTTGAAACAAGAGATATGGGAATATGGGATATGGGATATGGGAATCCGACTTGAAATGAACGCTAAGATCCGACTTCAAACAAACTAAATATTTAAAACACTACGTTAGGAAAACCAAGCAAACATAATAATAAATTTACTGATGCAAGAAAATATATTTTCTTGTTACATTCATTGATATTCTTATAGTAGCATACTCTTATGACGGTCTCACGGATCGTCGAATTGTACAGTGGAAACAGGATAAATGGCACCAGATAAAGTAGCTAAATACACCTTTAATTACAGTTAAAACTCAATGAAAGCACTTATAGATAATTCAAGGTAAAGACTGATCAACACGCAGCAATGGAACGAACACTAAAATTGAATCTTTTAACAGTGTCGCACTACGTAATTGCTAAACCGTAAGCCACAATATTAATCAATTCAAAACGCACTGTAACATCGCAGATCCCAAAACTGAACCACCAAGCTGCAGGCTTCCCCGCAGCGCTTCGAGAAAAATCTTTCACTTCCCAGACGACGCATCGAGAATAGTTGCGTAGTTACAGCCATTAAGACGCTTTCAAAACTATGTCAATGTCCGCCCTTGTGTATACATTGCGCAAAACGATTGCTAGTAGAATAACTGAGAAATGCCTGAACGTGTGTCTAAAACTCCGTAATCAACGCATGATAAGAATCGCTTGATGTTAAAAGGGCATATTTGCATTGCGCCACATTTTTGGTAAAGTGGATAAAACTGTATAACATTTTATTACATGATTATATTAACAATATACTTTCAGGTATCGTGCAACTAGCTAACTTCATTATTACTGTGTAAAAATATCCTTAAAAAATGTGAATTCAAGTATTTTATAGACCTTAAAATGTCATGTAAATATGCCCTTTTAACAAAAATCCTTAACTTGCAGGTGACTGTGGACTTTTGGAATTGAAATATACACAAAAAATAAATACAGTTTTAATAATAAGAAACTATTTATTTAAAAAGAAATACAAATTAATAGAAAAAAGTAATAGAAAACTATTTACTGAAAAAAGTATTATTTTTTTGTAATTTTAGAAAAAATCTAAACATTTTCATGTTCCCCTTCATCATTACTGGTAATGTTTTGTGTAGGCCACATCAAAATTTCATTATAAAAGTTTTTGTGTTCAACAGGAACATACGTAATAGCTTTTTGAATATCTTGAATTTTTAATTTTTTTATAGCCACCTTTCCTGAAGAGTAAGCCTTGCTGAGTGTCTCGGTTGTTACAGCATAAAAGTATAAAAGTATGCATCACTATACTGTTTATAAATTCACTCGCTAAGCATACTCCTGAGTTTTCACTATTGTATCTGAGATGAAATAAACAACTTATTCCAAAAAACTTCCTTTGATCCCTTGGTTTTTGGGAGGTTTCAATGGAAACAGGACTCTTTCTATAAAATCGAGGCCACCAGTTTTTGAAATCGTATATTAATTCACTGCTGTCTACTTCTACAACAGTAAACTTATTGCTTGTGCTGCTGTTAATAATAATTTCAGTTAATTCGTGAATTGAATATATTCTATCATGCCTTTTTCAAGCTCGTTTGATGATCACAAAATCACGATCACATGGTAGGAAGCTGTGTCCCCGCACAGGAAAAAATTGCTCTACTTCCTTGAAACGTTCTGTATCAGTTAAAGACAACAAGAATTTTGATAGGGCATGATTTTTATTCTGCCCAGAGCAGTTATCAGAAAATATGTGTACCTCATCATATTCAGGAGGAACTGATGAAAAATAATCTTTAAGAAATGAACAAGTTTCATCTGGGCCTTTTTTGGCTTGGCCTTCGTGATAAATGTAAATAGTAGCAGTGTTACGTTTAATGTTGTGAATACAGAAAATGTTAATCGTTAATTGTCTCAAATAAAATAATTCCTGCACCGGTACTTTAGGTAAACTAAGATTCATCATAAAATCCATTGATATCGCCAAAATATTAGTATTCTTGTTTTCCTTAGCATCTAATTCCTATTGTTTCAAGGCAGTGTAAAATTTTTTTGACCGTCTAATGTGAATTGCCAATTCTGCAACAGCTGCACGCTTAGCAGCTTCACCTAAATGGAGAGATTTAATTTTAATTTTAAGTTCTTCACATTGACAACAACAGTCGACTTGTGGCTGGCCGAAACGTAACTTGTATAAGAAACTTTTATATCCAGATGCTTTTTAGTGAATAGAGAATGCATCATTTTAACATTTAAATTTGCTGGTAAAAATTTAATTTCCTTTCCAGAATAGTGACTTGTTTTAACTGGGAAAGAATGTACATGTTCACGGATCTTAGCTTTTATGTTTGGATCAAGAGAGAAACTCAAATGCCTTCCTCTTTTGTCTTGTATTTGTTTACCTGCTGCTTTAAGGTCCCTGATTCTTCTAACTTTTTCATTGAAATAGAAAAAGTAGATAAAAAAGCTTCAAGACATACCTTAATCCGTTCTGATTTGCATAAGATGTTATACGAAAAATTGTTCAAGCGAGGTTTTTTTCTTTCCTTTGTCCTCATTACCATTTGACTTTGACTGTCTCCTTTTAACTTTTTCAATGTCAATTAAGTCTTCCAAAAATATATCTTGTTCGTCTTTTGTTTTAAAGTCGTTATAAAAATGATGAAATGCTGCTTGAAAAATCTGCTGTTCATATTTTTCAAAACATTTGTTCTTACACCTGAAACAATAAAAAATACCAACAATACTTAAAATACTTAATTAAAACAATAACAACAAACAAAACAATAAACAAAAACAATATGAATACAAAAATAAAAATGCATTGTTGCATGCAAAGTAAGAATGAAAGTCTTGTTAGGTTAGGCTACATTTCATGCATTTGGTTTGATAGGTTATTCGGTTACAATAGTAATTAAATAAGATAAAGTCGTTAAATTTATCAAAGTACATGATTATTATTAATACAATAATATAAATAATAAATTTAACTTACTTGCAAGGTTGTCCGAGAGTTTTACAATCAACATTTTTTCCTGAATGACTTATGTATTGCGACCCCATAAGTCTAGCATTCTTTTTTTTATTTATTTCGTAATTCTCTGAATTTCGTCTTCTCTTTTTCGAACTTGTTCCAGTTTCGTCTGACATTTTTCTTTTTCCATACACTTTTAATATAAGTTGAATAACGATGTTAATAAATTTTCAACAACGAGAACGAACTGACACGTTTTAGGTTAGAGTTACATGATCAGCTGATTAGTACTACAGCTGATAGTTTCATGTTAAAAGGGCATAATAAACACACAGATGCCCTTTTAACGTGAATCAAGAATTTTGAAACTTCATACAGTCGTACATATTGAATTCATTAATTCCGTTTTAACACAGAACGATGCATCTACCTATGTATTATTCATTTCTGCCAAAACATGAAAATTGAAAAAAATGTTAATTATGTCCTTTTAAGATCGAGCGATTCATGTCATGTGGCTACGTGTGTTATCTTTCATCTCAAAACAGGACTGCCCCAATCCCTAAGCCTGCTAGTCCCAAATTGGCAAAATGTCTCTGCAGTAATACGTTGTTAAGCGGACTAGGTTAACGACCTAAAATTTATGCTGTCCTTGTCGCATCCGATAAACAACGTCACTGATTCTCCTTACCACAATGTGAAAGCCCCGGTTAGCTTGAGATTTCGGGGAGCGACCACGACGGCGCTTTGAGTTACAGAACCAAACCTTCTCTTTCACACTAATACTGCAAAAGCTATAAGCCGTTTTCATCTTGACGCTATCTTCATCCGCCATTTTATCAAGCTAGTCGTTTCTCTAATTGCAAAGGGTAATTCTGTGGTTGTTATAAATGAGACTTCTGTGATCAAAACATAAGTTCCCCAGGAAGACAAATCTCTTGCCAATATTCTAGTTTATCTGGAGCTAGATTTGCAACAACGGTATACGCTGGTTCTTGCGTGTTTGGTTCTTGTAAACAATCTTTGATACATGTTGCTCAAATCCCCGTCTGAATCTCTCAATCTTTCCGTCATGATTCATGATGAATAAGCGTTGTCCGGAGTTTTTCATATATTATCAAGTAGGCGACATAATACTTTATAAATTCCCAACTTGAAATGATTTCCTTGATCCGTATGGATTTTCACAGGGACATCAAAAGGCCACAGAAGTTGTGACCTAACGCTTTGTCAAAGTGGTAAGCTACCGATTTGGAATTGCATAAGCTTGCACCCACTTAGTAAAATGGTCACCTGTAACCATCTTGTAACCAGTTTCTATTGTCTGTAACTGGAAAGCCTTTAGCAATGTCTATGGCAATTCTCCTGAATAGCTGTACAACATTACACTCTTTCGTTTTCCCTTGCTGTTGGTTTGTGGGCCGATGTTTGCAGCACACATTTCACAAGTCCCACATCGTTCCTCTATATTGTGGGAAATATGAAGCAAATAGAATCATTTCCGTAAATTTTCAGTTGTTTTACTGACACGAAGATGACTTACAGATGCTCCGTCATGAACTTCCTTTAAACTAGAGTGCACTTTACTTCTTGGAACTATCAGCTGCTTGACGACGTCTCGTGTATCTGCACTTTCCCAACACCTTTAAGAAATCCGTTCTTTAAGCTTAGAGATTCCAAATGTGCCCTATAACTGTACAGCACTTGGAAACCATACCAGATACCTTGCCAATTGAAACGATCCTTTCGACATCAAACTGGGTCAATATTTTTGTCACAATGTGTGTCATGGTTAATGGAATTTTAAGTCAGAATTTGTGTCTGAAACAAACGCAAGTTGCGCAATAAATGCCGGTGAAGTTTCACATAGCCACGTGTGTTATATTTTATCTCAGCGAAGCAGTAATTAACGTTATATAGTAAAGTATAATATTATACTATACAAATCAATGTGACATGTTTTTCTCTGCTATAGATTATAGAGCAGATTTTTTTTAATCGGCAAGAGGAAGTAGAAGTATAAACTAGAATACAATTTTATTTATAAACTACAATAAATAAAACTGTATTCTACAAAATTTACTCAGCTTGAACTAGACAAATGTTCACGACACTGAAATAGGGAAAGGTATGACAAATTAATTTGAAGTAATATGAGATTATTATTACCTTAAACATAAAATGACTCAAATGTGTCTCTGGAAAGCAGAGAGTTTGAAGTCTTCAAATGGCGTGCGACGGCTACACATAGGAGTAAAGTGTTGTAATAACAGCGTTTTGCATCAGCCTGGAAATTATTTATCATAAATGTAATAATATAGGCTGCAACTAGTTTTATTTATTACGGTTGCCTAAGCATTATATCATTTTGTAAAGCAACTTGATTTTCCTCATGGTTACAACTGTTTAATTTTACCACTCGTATATATATATATCATAATGTGTGTGCGTGACCAAATGATGCTTTATGAAAACATGTAAAGCAAATTAATTGTTATAACTAAAATATACATAGTTAGAAATTGTAATTAATTTTTTAACATGATTTGCTAAACGGTCGTAGAGAGCATACATATAATGATATATAAACACTTGGTACGTTTCCCAGTTTTTATTTAACTCTGACAGCTGTTTCAGCTACTCTATGTATGGCCAACAGATCAGTGAACAACTAAACAGAGGATGTTAGGATGGTGAATATATGTTTAAGTCTTGTATCCGGACATGTGTGGGGTGTGATGATGGGGGGGAGGTTGTAGGTGCTAATAGAAGGTCAAGTGTCTGTAAAAACTAAATTTTGTCTGAATGCAATATTTAAAAATGAACTAATCTAAATAACAGCTTTTAATAAAAGGGGATACAAAGAATTCAGTTTGTTGATTTGTTAAATTTTTGTTACTTTTTATTGCTTTTCTAATTTCTAGAGTTTCTAACAAATCCATTTGTTTTCCTTGTTGTATGATGTGCATTAGTGTTACATGGTATGTTGGGCAGTATGGTCTTAACATGGTATCAGTAAACAACCGTAATCTTTTGTTTCTGAACATAAGAAGGCGATTTTAACCAATTCAGCCAATGCAGGCTTGCAGATCATTGCTTACATATATTGTAACGAAAAGTGTAATAATGTTGTGTTACAAATATACAAATATGAAATTATGTAGAAATAAAAATTATTTATTAAAAAAAATTTTAATTAAAATTTTTTGTTTATTAATTAATTAATTAAGAACAATTAAATAATTGAGTTTCGTGGTGTTCCGAAACGTTTATCACTTAATTTAAGTGTTTTATAGGCTATTGGGTATTTGTTAAAAACTCCAGCCACTTATAGGATTGTCTCCAATAGCAATCGATCCTTGTTTATTTTCAGTTTGGAGATTATCTTCCTTCTGGTGGTGAAATTCTTGTAGTAATTTCGGTTTAAATTAAGGTATTGTGTTAAATGGCTATATTTAGAAATAAAAAACTGTTTACATATGAAATGTATTAATAATTTTATTAATAATTAGGTATTTTGACTCTTGTCGGTATGTAAATCGATTCTCAGGGTATCGTTTTGTTATTACAAGTTTTTTATATAAAGGTTCTTTGAACAGCTATGTTAAGGAAAGTTAGAGAAATAGGGCAAAGATTAAAAAGTATAACATTACAATGTAAATTCTTAAAATTAACAGTACATATATTCGATTTAAGTATAGAAATAAATAATTATGTTGTAAACCGTCCAGCAGCAGTAGATGGCTGTGTTCAGTTGAGTTGTTGGAAATCAGTAATGGCCGCCGTAGAAGTTGGAAATCGTCACCTCGCAGTTTTGATGTTCAAATAAAGATGTTTTCCTTGTGAATTTACGTCCTGGTGTCTGCAAATCTTCCTTCTGGTGTTGGTGTAGTGTCTCTGGTTCAGTTTTGGTGTTGTATTCGGAAAATTGGTGTAGTTATAAGTCAATTTCACTTTTGTCGGTTATATCATATGTTAGTCACTTTTTGGTTAAGTTTTATTACTGTTTTATCGTGTTTAATGTTATTTCCACTGGTGTTCTGTGCTGTATAATGTTAGTTCGGTGATTGTAGATGTTTATTTCACTGTGTATGACTTTAAAAAAGTTTTTTACCGCAACTCGCGATTTCCACTTTCGGATCGTACAATTATTCACCATTACGGTATTCGTAACTAGGTTAATACGGTTAAAATGCTCGTGTCAAGTGTCCCGTACCATGTTCAATAATTAACTCCCTTACTTCCTTCATCTCCGACTAAAACCTTAGCCCAAGTAATATTATTCATTCCATTGTTCAAATTTTATTTTGCATCCTGTGCATGTAATAAAGTTACATTATATAACTGATTATACTTTGGTTATTCTTCAAATTTATTAGCTAGTTGTTACTTAATTTTATCCTTCAGTTCATTCGGCGTATTTTGATACCAAATAATGCCGTTTATTAAGTTTTTGATCTAAAATTGATAATCTTTCTCCATTTTGTATATTCTAAATTTTAAGGTCTAGCTTCCTTTTGTTTTCCAAATTCTGCCATTATCAAGTTATATTTATGATTATTAAATCTCATATTGTAATAAAAGGTTTATATTCCCTTAATTTCTTGCAATTAGATGAATTGGTTAAGTTTTAAAATATTATGTTGGAATATATGACTCCCCTCTCCAAATTTTTGAGTTCTGTCATTTCCATTTTTATCCATGATTCTGGCTATAATTTTACAAAAACTTTCTTAGTTATATTTCTTATTACATGGCTTTGTTTCTGATTTACCTTATCTAAACCCCTTCAGTTTAAATGTATTTAAGTACTTAGTTTCTCAGTTTTGATTATGTTTAGTTTTTATCATTTTGCCTAGATTCCTAACAGTTTTTACATACAAATTTTTATAAATAATACATATTGAGTTATACCCTCTCTGACTTTTTGACATTGTAACATAAATTAAACATTTTCTTCTATTAAACAAAATAACAATTAGTATTTGTTTCATACTATTAACATATAACAAATAATTCCAAATAATAGTTGTCTTCAACAAATCAGACATTTTTTATACTCAAAAATTAACAATAATACATAACAAATATTATTTATAAAGAATGTTTTTCCATTCTAACATTTTACTTAATTATTAACAATAATACCTGTAATAAATATTTTACAATTAAAGAATGTTAGTGGTTCTGAACTGTTTAAATTTTCTTATTCCTAATATATTTTTAAATATCTTATGCTACATAAACAAAACCTTATTTACCTTACTCTTATTCTCTATATTCCTTCTACTAAGTTTTATTAGCAGTTTTTAACTGTTTTTAATTGGGTTTTGGGTAATTGTACCCTGTCACTTCACTTTTTATTCTGTGTCTGCTTTTGTTTTATTAATCATTTAAATAAATGTCATTTAAACAGATTGGCAGTTCTTTGCTAACACATGTATTATATTACCTCTGTACAGAAATTAAGTCACTTAAAAGTTGTATTATTTCATTATTTACATAGTTTGTGAATGCCAATAATGAAACATAAGGTTCATTTTTTATAATACTAAAACTTGGTTCTCTTTACATTCCTTGATTCTATTTCTAAATGGTTATATAGTCTTACTAAAATCAAGAGATCTATTTGTAGGTTACAATGAAGATTTGTTCTTTGGTATTATATTATTATTTCACCTTGGTCCACTTTCAACTCTTACTCTATACACTTTTTTGGTCTTATATCTATTGTACATGTGGGTTTTTGCATTAATACTTTGTTATACTTTTATATTATTATTATTTTTATTTATTTTGGGGTATGGGTGTTTTTTTTACAAGAGCATTCCTTCTTCTTGTTTCTTCATCGATGTCTTCTTTTCTTCTGGTTTCTTATAATTGTATTTTCTTCATCTTCTTGTGGATGTCATCGGGTTTTTGGGTTCCTTCTTCACCTACTCTTCTTGTTTCTTCAAATGCATCACCTTTTATGGTGGATCTTGCCTTGTTCTGGGTTTCTTCCTTATCTACTCCTAACTTTCGTTGTGGGTTTAGTTATGTTCTGGGTTTCTTCCTTATCTACTCCTTACCTTCCTGGGTATTACATTTTTTCACCTTTAGTTATTAAAATTGGTTTTGATGATTCATCACTTGTAACATTTATTTTATATGAACTTATATTTTAAATCAATGATTGTACTGCACGGTTGTTCTGAATTAATTCTTTATTATATTGCTTTCTTCGGATTTAAACATGTTATTATATTATTTTAATGATCAATTCACCATTCATTTTTATGGGCTTATCTGTCATCCTACAATATGTATAAGTAGATATAAAAAATTTTTCTACTACGCCCTATTATTTTGGCAACAACCTAAATATTACATTCGGTTTGACCTAAAAATTTAAAATTTTTATAGCTTTTTAACCAGTTTTTCCTTTAGGTCGATACATTCTTAAATTTCCACCCCTTATATTTGGAAGCTTTTCCTCAACTTGACCTTCAAAATCACTTTTATTTGTTATAATTTTACATAAACAACTTAAAATATAATCTTTATCTTCGCTTTGTAAGCTAAAATATTCTGATTTGTTTGTACTATACAAATTAATTTCTCCTATTCCAATTTTTGGAATTATAACTTCTATAAAATTGGGTTTAAATTCATCACCTAATAGAACAGTTAATTCTTGTTTTAGTCTTCTACAATTTTGTTCAAGGGTTTTAATAAAGTCGATAATTTTGTTGTTTCTATCTATCACTTATTTCTTCCTCCAGGTGTCCAGCTTCAACTGTAGCCGATAGCCCGATGTCCATGGTAGATGATAGAAGCGAGAGCCCAGTTCTATCTATCACAAATTCGTCTTCGTTGGACTCCATTTAACAAGGAAACGTTAACATGAAAAATAAAATACGAACGTAAAAAGCGAACGTTAAACACGAACGTAAAACGCAAACGTTAAACACGAACATTAAACGCGAACGTTAACAAATTTAAGAATATATCGACCTAGAGGAAGAATGTTTTTATAATTTTAAATTTTTATGCTGATCGAAAAATAATGTTTAGGTCGTTGCCAAAATAAGTTTTAGGTCGTTAATAAAATCAGGTTTATGTTGTTCCCAAAATACTTTTTAGATTGTTGCCAAAATATTTTTAGGTTGTTCCAAATGTAATTTTTAGGGTGATTCCAAAATACATTTTAATTAAAATTTTTCTTATATAAATACTCATTTAAAACTATGGATCAAATATTTCCTAAACTGAATAATTATTTGAAAGTAAAAAGCTGAGTCAGTTAGAGATTGGCAAAAATATAAAGCTAACAATTTTCAATTAATTGATACTCAATATAAGAGGAAAATAGGCGCTACATTAGATGATAAATTTAAAATTTTCATACCCGATAGAAATGTAAATCTTCTTGATAAATATGATTTAAAGGATATGAATCAAAAATCTGTTAATATAACATATAATGGTCTCGAGAAGATAAAAAATTGGTAAGAAAATACATAATATTGTGTTCTCATAATTTTCTATGTATTTTATAATTTCTATATTTTTGTAATTAAAATTTTAATATTTTCATATGCAAAATGCTCACATGCAAATATTTTCCATTTCATATGCAACATGCGCATACGCACATTTTTTAATGATTTTTTGAAATATGTTTCACGTGTTCCTAAAAATATGTGAGGTGAAGAGAACTCTAAAAATTACTTTAAAAATGTGATTTTTAGCTTGTTTTTTACAATACAATAATTATAGATATTTTGTATACAATACGATATTTTGTATAAAAATTATGGTAAAGAGATCTCTGAAAGGATGTATTTTAAAAAAATGCTAGGTAAAGATAGCTTTTAATATAAAAAGCGATGTAAATTTTGTAATTAATTTTTGGTAACGTCCTTAAAGAGCTGAATTTGTAGGTTTTAAATTTTCGACCGTTTTTTATTTTGAGGCATTTTGAGGTAAAACGTTGAAAATTCGTAGTAAATTTTAGAAATTGTGATTTTAATGGGACTGCGCCCGTACTCTACTTTTATATCTACTTATATATTTATATTCTTCTCGATTAAAATGACTATAAGCGATTTACTGCTATTCCTGTTACAAAAATTCAACTATAAATTGTGCTAAGAATTTTCGTATACTTTTATTTACTACATCGTATTTTGTAATGCTAATGACGTATGCATTTTTAGAGTTGTTAATACGTCCGGAGTAATACAGTTGAATTTTTTATGCTGAAGAGACTTCCAGACAAAAAGTTATTTTACTGTGATTGAGTTTTCGTTGTAGATGATGAAACGTATTGTTATGAAACGATGTCGCACTTTTTCTTACTTTTCGCGCTGACGATGTCTGTCGCGAACGCACGAATAACCAGTACCGAAATCTTCACGCGTGTAATCCTTACCTGTCCTTATTCGCTGTATTTATTTCCCGATAGGCGCCAAATTGTTTTATTAAAACAATTAAAAAGTTCAATCTATGTTGTCTTCTGTGCGGTGATAACAAATTCGAATTACCCACGCGGACTAGCGGGAATTCAAATCTCGAGAGTCGTTCGTCGTGTTGCCAACATCCAAATCTGGTAAATAATTTTATTCACAGCTAAAGTGCACAAATGATATAATACAATTCAAATAAAATGAAGGACGGTTGTTAATAATCAGTACTAGTTTATTAGTGTTCAAAATAGTTAATTATTAATCATTCAGATACAAAATATAATATTATAAAAGAATATTGCTCCGGCTATAAACAAATTATATCTCAGGGATTGGCTATGTTGACTGAACGTTTTCACGCAGCCATCATGGCCGCTAGTATTATTTATTTACACAATTTAATCAGTCAATGAGTTCTTTGGATTACGAAAACATTGAAACAAGATGTTATTAAAGTACACCACCTTACATCAATGGTACTTAAATACTATGAAAGTTTAAATGCAATTCGTTTCTTAGTGTTATAAAGTGTGTGCTAATATTTTATACTTCGTATATAGTTTAATCTATATTTACATACAAGTTTACTAAATATTATCAATCAATCCTTGAAAGAAATTAAGTTACCAAGTTCGGAGTGAGAGTTATTGTGTTGTGAGAAACGTTAATTAATTTAGTTTGCAAATTCTGGTAATTCAAATATACTTAACAAAACCTCGTCGATTCTTGTGATGAGTCACAGGTATTTCTTCTTATTTTGGGTTGATATATTCATTAATTTTCCATCATTTGGTTTTTCTGCTTCTTATGGCTTCTATTTCAATTAATTAGAATTTTTCTTTATTTTTAATTATTAAAATCTGGTTTATTTGCTCTCCGTGTTTTAATGGGTCTTTGTTCAATTTCTTGAATCAAGATCTTATTAATTTTGATAGTATTTCTTCCTATTTTAATTACTAATTGAGTCGAATATGGTTTGGCATCTTTCTTCCTTGATCGTTAATAATGGACTCCCGTTTTATAACGGTTTATAAATATAATAACGTTTTGTTGTTATGGAAACCAACTACAATCTTATTGGTTGTATACATTTGTATCTATTGTTATAAATCCTGAGTTTTGGTTCAAAATGAATAAATATTTTATAATTGCTATTATTCCTTGGTCTTATCATCAATGCATTAGATATTAACATAAATGTCTCTATTTTCTTTCAAAGATTATTTTTATATCCCACAAAGCTGGGTTTGGTCATGTATTAATGTTTTGACAAAATTGCTAATATTATGTTATGACATATTTTCCTTCTTTTATCTGTTTATTCTATTTCTGACATATTATTATTGTTAACTAATTGTAATTAATGAGTTACTTGGACTTAGTTTTCTAATACAATAGTTACTTGCTTACAAATTGTTTATTTTGAATTTAGACTGTTAGGCATTTTATAGGCCTAAGCTGTAATTGTCTGTAACTTCTTATTTTACACAAATTAAAGATTATTTATTATTTCCATATGTTTTGCTTGCTGCCACTTATTACTTATTTACTTTTTGAATTATTTTGGGCTGTTTTACAATAAATGAGAAAGTTATTATAATTCTTGGATTTCGTTGTCCATGACGTGTCCGTTACTTAACTAAATATCACTATTGTTTGACGACTCGGAACACTAAGTTTTTTATAAGTAAAATCGTAAAGATTTACCTTACAGCCTAAACCGGCTTTCACCTTTAGAAGGCTTCATCAGAGGCTGCCGTAGGTAGCGCTGTCCGGCGACGGGATAGATTCGCGATCGATGCTGTTTGTGTGTGGTGAGATGTGTTACTTTCCTAAGTAAGTCAAAGGTACAGCTTTAGATCAGTAAAGAATAGCACAGGCAAGATAAATAAATTAAAAAGCATAGATATTTCAACTTTTATTGGTCGCGCATGCCACCTAGATAACACGTTTTTAACATTAATTGCAAATTTTACATTTTTACATAAAACAGTTAATGATAAATGTTACAAGCTATGGCATTATGTCAATAGTTTTTTACTTAATTTTTGGTACTTGCTATTTTAATCTCCGATTTGTGAGAAAAACGTGGCATGATGGATCGTGAAAGATGCGTCATTCTGATAAACCCGTACCTAGACTTGGCACCAAAGATTTTTTGTGACACTTCTGTCACTAGTTTCACACACTGACCACTGCGTACGACATGGAAACTTGTAAAAATTCTATTCATCTGCTTTTCCTGATTTTATTACAGATGGAATCGCGTCATCATTTACTCTTCGCAGCAAATGTGGCTGTGTACGTCTGTGGTGTTTTCAGCAAAGGTTTTATCACTTCGGTGTAGTCAGTGGCCGAAAAATTTAGTTTTGGTTTCACAAAGCTCCTAATTGACTTTCCCTTAGGAGCTTAGTTTCTAGCCTTCATCATTCTTCTAAGCTCTAATTCTCTGATATGCTTTCTTTTATCTGCAATCATATTCCAAAACAAATTTTCGGGGTGAGCAAAAAGCAAGTTACGTTCAGACACAGGGTCTACTACTTGAAATCATTTTTCAGGTAGGAAACTTGATGTTTCTATAGATTCAAACACATGCTTAGGATCATCTGTAAAGTACTTGCTTTTCTTGATATTAAACCAGAGAGCCATGTTAGACTTTAAGATGAAAGAAAGTAACAGCTTATGTTCATCTGAAGGATTTATCACACTTACGTACAATTGAGAACTTTGTTTGCCGTAGTTAACCATCTTGAGTGTGAAAGAAGGCCGCCGGGATTAGGCAGATATATTTTTTGGACATTTACCTGATTTTACTGCAGTACTGGTGTCAAACAGGTATTCTTTGCTTCGGAATTTCTGGTCAATTTCAGGATAGCACTTAATGCTACCAAATTAACCACTGGAAATTATTTAAATCCACTTAGCTGCCTGCCAATTGGACCAGAAAAGGATTTAGGCCCAGTAGTGTCACTACTAAGAGATTGAAATAATTGTTTGAATGGCAATTCATTGAAATGCAAAAGACATAACCCCCACTGTAGTGGCCTTTTCACATGTAGTTCAATCAAACGAATAACGCCAGTTTTCCAGCCCAGTGTTAGTTACACAAGTTTGTCAAGGAAATCCCAAGTGTAGATAAATGATAAATAATGCTATTAGCTATAATCTGGAGTACCTGTAACCTTTCGCCGCCACCTCGCTGCGAATACTAAGCGATGAGGAGATTTCATCTGTAATAAAATCAGCAACAGTAGCTGAACGGAAGTTTCATGCCATACGCAAGCAGTGGGCGGTGTGTGAAGTTGGTCACAGACCCGTTACAAAAAATCATTGGTACTAAGTTCTGGGATGGGTTGATCAGAATGACGCATCTTTCACAATCCATTATGCGTTTTTCGCACAAATCGGAGTTTAAAATAGCAAGTATTAAAAATTTTGAGTAAAAAACTATTAGCATAATGCCATAGATCGCAACATTTGTCATTAACTATTTTATGTCGAAATGTAAAACTTTCAATTATAATGTTAAAAATGTGTTTTCCAGGTGCAATCCATGACCAATAGAAGTTGAAATCTCTGTGCGTTTTTAATTTATTTATCTTGCCTGTGATATTCTTTACTTATCTAAAGCTGTAGCTTTGACTTATTCAGAAAAACTTTCTTTGTTTTAATTACAAAAATTTGCTAAAATTCATACGTTATTATGATTTTCGGGGGTGATGCGTATAACCGGAAGACATTAACTGATTTTTATTTACTTTTATTTTACTTATCTGACCTAGGGGCTAGTTTTCCGCGGCATAACAATCGAAAAAAAAATATATTTATCGTCACTCTATAGTACAAGGAGTCGGCATTTTGTAGTGCACTGTGCAGCACTATAGTTATTGGTTTCCGTTCGCTCTTATTGCATTCGTTACCTGAAATTTGAGTGGACGGCTTTCATACGGGATGATAAGTAGACGCTGTTAGTACGCCGTACGGAAGCGTGGAATAAATGCAGTTCAAACGAAACAGTCTAATCTATTATGTCAGTTCTACGCCTACAAATTCTTATTTTTGTCGTCCTATATTGTGTGCGATTTCAGTTTGGGTTTTCACAAACGCATTGATTATCACTAAAAGTGCTTCTGGGTCAAGTCGTTAAGTTGAATTAAATAATGACTATTCAGTCACTGGTAAATTAATATATATGAAGGATTTTAATTTAGGTTAATTACAATAAAATCACTTCAATCTTTATAAGATAACATCATTTCAAGGAAAATACTGATCTAAACGCTAAAAGAGTACTGTTGAATACTGGTCAACGTATTTTCATTTTTTTGTCGAAAAATAATTAACTTTTATTTATGGTTTCTTTAGTTTAGTAAGTTTGTTTAAGACATTGAAGACAAACAATTGTCCAAGAAGTTAAAAAAATACAGGCAATATCTCGTTCGGATTTGTAGCCAACTATCATTTGAGATATTTTAAAACCTTTTGAAATATAATTGTCTAAAAGAAAATTGTTAAAAGGATTTTTTTAACACACATTTAAAGTCAGAAATGACCCTGATAACAGTTTTGTTAGCGATTCATGAGTGCGTTTGTGTGTGTGTGTGTGTGTGTGTGTTCTTATTTTGTGCATAGCAGAGCCATCATTGTGTGTTTATTTGTAAACACTGTAGTAAAACAACGTTCCTTTACACAAAAGCATAAAACGTTGCCCTTCATTAGTAATAAGTAAACCCGTTTGAAATTTATTATTTTTTACGGGTTTTGAAGAATTTTTTACTTTGTAGTTCTAAAAACGTGCCCTATTATAATCGCCACTGCGTCCTCTGGGAATTTACTGACGCCTTAAACTCGAACAATAAGGCACATTTTAGGCTCAGAGCTGTAATAAAGAAGATTTAATTTTACAAGTCTGTTCTATGTTTTAGTGCTCCCTTTTATTGCAGAGTAATACAATAAAATATAAAGATATTTTTGTGATTGTGTTTTATAAACTATACTTTAATAAACTGAAACTAATAATTCCAGTGAGTAACAGTGTATATTTTTATATGGTATTTTCATACTAAATAGTGTTCCAAATCATAACAAACTTAAACACATTGTATCTCCATATAACCTATATGCACACACCCGTTTGTTCTCAAGCACACAGATACACAAAAGAGGAAAATACACCTTTCATCTTTTACACATTCCACCAAATGATAAAAGTCTACACTTCTGAAATTCTGCTTACCTGAAACATAAATAAGAGCAATACATTTCATCACAAAAGTTCTGAGAGGTAACAGAGGTTTTTACTTTTCCTCTCCTATAGCCTCACTTTAGTAAGAAATTCATATGTTTTAAGATTTCTACTGTCGCCTTCTTAAAGAAATGAAGGTGAAAAGCATGTTTTCTCTATATCTGTACAATACACCAATGTTTCACCAATAAATTCCTTTCATTTACTCCTAAAACTGCGAGTAAATCATTTAATTTCGATTTAGCGAGCAATTTCTGGGTTTGTCCTCATCACACTGAAATTCTTGATTTATCTTTTGCTCTTCAATAATCAAATTACAATTGCCTAATGTTTTATTCCAGGGAACGAATTGTCATGTGTACATCATGAGGAATAGATTAAAGAAGTGATAGAAGAATTGATAATTTTAAAATAAATTTCTTATTATTTGTTGTAGCCTTCGAAGTTACAAGACAAAAAATAATAGTTATTAAAAAACATTTTTTGGGTTCCTGCAAATCTTGAAATACAAATTGAAAAGATATGTTGTCTACGTAATTTGATTCTCCGTGCAAACATAATAAAACCCATTGATAATCCTCACATCACAGCTTTACCCCAAAGAGCTTTTTTGCTTTTTTAGTAGAATTGTAATGTCGCTTTGCTATTTTTATCAATTTATAGTCTCGTCTATTTTATCAACTTATTAACAAGTTTAACAAAATATAATAAAAGTTATTTGGACGATTTATGTAATATTACAAACCAACAAAACAAAGTGTACTCTTCAAGGTTACGTTAATACATAGGAGGGTACAAGACTTCCTAGAGAAGAAGCCTTTAAGTTAACGTCCTATTAGAAAGTATACTACGGTTTAAAAATGGCCACAGTAAAATGGTAATGAATCGTTTGTTCACATTATATACTGTATTTGGTAATACAATTAAAATACCCTATTTTTGTTTATGCTACTAGTAATAAGACACACAATAAAAGAAAACAATGTTCTATTTTAAATATGCTGTACTTTTTTTCTTTTTTTAGACGTCTTCTTCTCATTGCAGAGAACCACAAGATTTTGAATTTTGTTTCTGTATGTATTTCTACCCATACAGGCGTTCATTGAGATACCAAGTTTCATAATTTCCTCCGTGAGTTGTTTGGGGTATGCGTTAAGAATAGAAAGTTGCCAAATATAGTTGAAAATTTGTTTATTTACTCTGAAGCCATTTCAGATCTCTGTACAGCCATTCTTTGGGGATGAATTATGCTGGACATTATATATAAATAACGATTTATTTATAGGATCTGGTTTCCTCAAACCTACAGGATGAAAAATCAAAGTAACATACCAGAATTCCTTTGCTTAGTCTGGCTGTTTTATCACAGGTGAAGATTATCTGAAGGTCTGTTGTCCGCGTGTGAAATTTATTTTAGCCCAGATACGTTGCTATCGACTACTTGGGACAGTTTCAAAATTCAACTTGTGTATATTTTAAATTCGACCTATGTATTACTGACACGTCTAACTATGATAAGGTGGCAATTCTTTTTTTTTATTTTTTTTTATTTTCTATGTGTTTCTTCTTTTGCTTTAAAATTGAAGAGCAAATTTGTTTTTGCGAGAGATTTTGTTTTTTTATCATAAAAAACAAGTAGTGCGTTTGTGTGAGTTTTAGTCAGGTCCTGAGAATGAGTACTCACAATTGTTGAAGCTTACAAATTTCTTGTGTCCTCTGAAAACATATCTGACTTATTATATTCAACCACAGAATAAAGTAGATTAATCTAAATATGAATTTGACAAAGTAAAAGAGAACAATAACTTCAATATATATTGTTGGATTTAAAAGCTTTCGGTTCGATTAAAATATTAGTTGTCATTATAAGGTTACAAATTGAAAGCTAATTAATCATAACAAATGAATTACAAACATTTTTATTTCGTAGCACAGCATACTTATCCACCTAAGTTAAAATTCCAAGTACTGAGTACTGAAATAAGTGTTGTAAACGGAATTATAACGGTATACTTATACGTGATTTCATGTTATAATCGGTGTACAAATTGTCAGTCAGAAACATCCATATTAAACATATACAGTTCTAACAGCATCTACTGACTCTTTATTGTTTTAAAATTCATTGTGCAGACCTTTGTATTTTCATTAGCTGAAACAGTGGTGAATATTGAAACTGGTCATATGCAAATGTATCTCACATTTCATACGTTAAATATGACTGCTCTCACACAAGTCAGACTGATGCATGCGAGCACGTACACTCAAATCCAGGTCATACACGGATCACGAAAACACACACACGCGCGCGCGCGCGTAAATCATTTTACATGTTACAACAATAGTAAGATACTGATAAATTTTTCACATATGTTAACCAGCAAAACTATTTTTACGTAATTTTATTATGTTAATTTGGTATAATAGAATTTAAGTTACTGATCGATTTTTGACCTTTACTTACACCAGGCTGTCCAATGAGGAATGCGACATACTTTAGGAATGAATTCTACAGACTGAATGAAAGAAGATGATATACATAAATGTAGGTCCGAATACTCTTCGTTATTTATTTATGGCTTGCGTAATATTTCACCTTGATTTCTGCTCTAAGGCTACAATCAAGCTCTCCTAAAATCGTTGTGACTTAAATTAAAAGAAAACTTTGATAGTATCATATGGTTTTTGACCTGAAAAATTGGAAAAAGAGGGTCTCCAAACTGTATCTCGAGTAGTTATATATAAGAGTTTCGTAAATCGTAAAAACTCTTGATGCAATGATACAAATACTTATTTGTAATGGATTTATGTACTGAGTATATGGGTGTTGTTGGCAAGTACGGTTAGCAAGTTGTTGGTTAGTAGGTGTTTTCATTTCGATACATTAGGAACTCTTCCGAAGGTAAAGTATTTATATAGGCGGAGCCCTCATTAACAGAACGTTAATTAGTTAATGAGTACTTACTAGACTACGTGTACGTCTGCCGAGCCAAGAGTTGTGTAGAATTATAAGCAATTCATCGTTGCACTATATGTTTTTTTTGTTTTTTACAATGCTTTCACCGTTTCCTCATTTTGAATGAACTAAAGTTATGAATGTTATGTTTATTTTCTAGAAAACCTAAAAATCGTGTATTAACATTAAAAAGTTTATTAAAAGCTTATTAAAAAAGCTTAAAAATTTAAAAAGCTTATTACATTAAATGTCAAGTAAACCAGCTGTTTACGAAAGCAGTATTTTCGAAAGCAATACTGACTTTAATTATAATACAATTTCAGCGTTTCTCTAATTGTAATTAACTACCCTATTGTCTGCCACAGCCAGCAGCTCCAACGTTGTCACTTGCAGCCGTGAACCCTTAGAATGCCTCAACGCGCGCTAGGTAATCAGTTCGTTCTTTGTTGATTTAATAGATTCGCTCCGTGTCAAACGAAACTTTATTTTTCAAATTTACGTTTTTAATAAATTCATTTTCTTTTGGCAACTAACTTTTTATACGATTGTGGAGCATATTTTACTGGTGCATTTCACAAAGAAAATCGTCAAACTGTTTGTTTGTACAGATTCAATAGGTCGCAAATAATTAAAACAATTATAAGAGGCTTAATAACACTAATAATAATAATTTAGTATCATTAATACATTTAATTTACCTCTTTCACAATAATTTCTAGCTTTTAAATAACTTTTATAAGAAGGTATTTTTGTAAATTTTGCAGTACAGTGAACACCCAATTTTTAGGTGCAATTAGATGGTAAGTTTACTAAAATAGTATTTTGTTGTTTATATAATATAAATATAGAACATTCAAATATTACAATCTTTCAAATCTATGTAGGCATTAGCATGCATCAAAAAGATTGTATGAAATTATTTTGTTAAATACATATTCTCAATATGTATAAATATACAATAAATTTAAATCATTAAAAATTCGATCCTTTTGAGTCCTGCTCTAACACATAATTATAAGTTGGATTTCAATTTTTTGCAAAATTCATTACTTCAACATTTAATATACATTTCATCTAAGTACATAGTAAAGTTACTAAGGGAGTAAATTTTTATCTTCATGGAAGAAAAAAATTAGAGTTTTATGAAAAAAACTTATCAAAAATGTGTATTGAAAAGGAAATATATAAAGCAGGCCTACACGTTTACGAGAATTACGTGAAGTAGCAACACACATTTGACATAGTTTCACGTTGTTAAAGGTTATGAGCCTTTCAAAAATCAAGGCTGTGAATACAATACAAGAGTGTAAACTAGCTATGCGTTTTCCATAAATATAAACATACAATTTAGAACAAAATTCTCTCAAACATAAGCGACTCATATCTTTGTTTCCTGTGCTGTGTGCGACTTTACTATTTCCGTAGAAATGATTTTATAACATAGCTTCTTCTGTTGTTTCGTATTTGAAACCGTGAGAAATACAGTGGTATTTTGTCTGCAGTTGGTAACAGTACACGACATTGTATGATGTAGTAGGTACAGTACACGATTAATATATGATGTCGCATCCGTACTCTCCTCCACGTCAATCAATTTCTCTTCTTCTAACAATTATACAGATAGACACAAACACAAACACACACCTTCACATATACACAATTATGTAACTCTTTCATATCGTGGCATAGAAGTAGTATTAGATTTTAATGTTGTGATCCAAATAACAAAATAATTAAACGTTTTGATTGATGCAACATTTTAACCCGTTGTATGTTTTAAACGTGTCTTCTTGTGACTAATGTAACTGGTATTAATTAAACAATTTATAGTAAAAAATTTCAACACCATATATTCTACTGTAGAACGAGTTAGGATATTGGCTTGCCACAATAGTAACTTTTTATGTTGACGCTTCTAGTAATTTGGTAAAAGAGACAGGAAAAATTGTTTTTATTTAGAAATTTTTTCTCAGTTACGTTAAAAACTTAGGAATAAGACAAACCAATATATAAAAAAACTCTTAGTCTGCCAGAATTACAAAACAAATTTCATCCTTTTTGCTGAGGTAAATGTTGTTGTCAAATACAAACTTTTTGATTAATTTTATATTATACATACTGGTTACTCTAAACTAGTTTATTGCACAAACTCACACCATTATTTGTAATGTAACTTTTAAAATATGTATGTCTTACAATTGAGTTAGTGAAATTTATTACAAAGGGCAGCAAATTTAGGCTAAAGGAAGTGAAATTTTGCAACAATAACAAACAATAGATGGGCAACGGGTCACATCGCCGAGCAAATAAGGGCAGGAAATATATTCAATTTAGAGTGATAGGCAATATTTAAAAGAAAATAAACTGTTCATTTAAAAAGGAAATTTCTTAATGAATGACGCACGCGTCTTAATGAACCCTGCATGACGTACGCGTCAAAAACATGTACAGTGGACGTAGTCAGCACTGATCAGTTAAGTAGCGGGGAAATATATTCATAATGGCGTCGAAGATTATGTGGTTGTGTTAGTGTAATATTTATATACAATGTACTCTACAGGTAACATTACAAGTGCATCTTAAATTACAATGACTAAGAATTTGGTGCACCTAATTTTACATCTACGAATTGACCGTAAAAAATACAAATGTAAATATTAAAAGATTATTTAAAACAACATCGATTCTCTTTTAAGATCGATTTAGGTTATATTACCATTCGACATATAATCGTAATTGCGTATCAATATAGTTCTTGAATCAAATTTAATTTTAAACAGCATTACATGTGGTAAACAAACAAATAACTGCACACACATACATACGTGCACACATTGCTAAATTTGTAGAATATAGGTGAGGAGGGAAAGGAAATAAAACGGTATAGAGTAACTGGAAGGAATTAAAACAGACAAATGGAGACTAGAGCGAGGGAGAGAGAGAGAGAGAGTGATAGGGAGAGGGAGAGAGAGAGAAAGGTGTGAGAGTAAGTGAGTGAGTGCTTCAAAATAGGCAAAAATAAAAAATAGGAGTTTTTACTACTTAAAATATCCGTCATCAGATGTTTGTAATATTTATTAGTTTACAAAATTTTCTTAGAGAGGTAAAGCACAATTGTATGGAAACATTAGTCTAACAAACAAAGTGACTTCAAATATCTATACATAACTGAAATTATTGAATATCACTATTGTAATAACGACTCGGAACACTAAGTTTTTTATAAGTAAAATCGTAAAGATTTACCTTACAGCCTAAGCCGGCTTTCACCTTTCAAAGGCTTCTTCAGAGGCTGCCGTATGTAGCGCTGTCCGTCTTGTTGTTGGCGACTGGATAGATTTTCGAAAGATCGATGCTGTGTGAGTGTGGTGAGATGTGTTCGAATAATGACGTGCAATTTGAATTGTGTCTGTTCGTTTAGGATGTCGTTTTCATTTGTTTTTGTGTGTTTGTATATTTCTAATTGTTCTAGAGTGTCTAGTTTTCGCAATTTAATTATTGAGTCGTATACAAACAGCTATGAAAGTCTGCATGCATCTACATCCTCAACTACGTTTAACAACGTTAACAATATTTTGAAATACGACCTTATCCAATAAATGAGCGAAGTCGACTCGCGCTGATTAATCTTGGCGATAGACCGTTTTTGCTTGTACCTCGTCGCTATTAAGACACAGACGTTGTTGACACTAAATTACATTCACAAGGAATTAATAGCACATTTTCCTGGGTACACTGATTTAGTGATTTTGTAAAAGTAATTACAAAAACAAAACATACAACATACGCGTTGCTACTAGCAAACTAGTAAACTAGTACCAAGAATTTAAATTATTGAGTCGATGTGATAACGATTGACGTATACTTAAAGGTATCCTTTACGTAACTAATGTTAAGCTGAATATTATTTATTTACTTCCGAACTTGAAATATTTGTTTTCATCGCTGACACAGATTTTTATCTTTCACATATTCCGTCAACTTGTTTCTTTAGCTCACCTCGTAACAGGACGAATTTTACAGTGGTATCCTCTAATACGAACGCCTTAACTTCGTCTGATTGACGACTACAATCTTCTTTTTGTCGTTTCTCTGGTGTTTCATTTTCACGCTTACTTTTTTTTTAGTCATTCTTCCATTAGCGCTTTCTGTCGTTCATCTGCCGCTTCTCTTTCTGTCTGCGTTTCTCATCATGTTGTTTTTGTACTTCTGCCGCCTCTTGTCGGCGTCTTTCTTCTACCTCTTCTGCCTCCTGGCGGCGTCGTTCCTCGATCTGCAGTAGCATTGCTTTGAATAATTCTATCACCTGACTGGTATCCATTCTTCATTTTTGTTCAACTACCACTAACATCACTCATCTACGAAGTGTCCTCTGTTTCCACTGTTAACCGTTCTATCCCTCTTCTGACACCACTGTTACGACGGCCTACTTGATCGTCGTAGGTACAGTAGAAAACAAAATACAAGACACCACTTCAGTCACTAATCACCAGCTTTAATTTTCACAGTTATACAGTTCGTAATTAACTCGTACAATATTTCCAGTTAGATTCGTCCACCCGCAATAACAATATCTACTAATAGTCTTGCAAAATTATAAAATACATAACACAATAATTCTTCTCTTTGACAAGCACTCAATCCACACTAGCGAAAATCTTCCACGTAACTGACTGACAACCCGACTGCTATGGCTTTATATACGCCGCGCTGAGGTCCAGTACAGCTTTCCCTCCTTAACTGCACGCCGGCGGCTTACTGCTTATCTCAAGTGTTCCTGGAACTCACTAGATTCACCTACTTGAATGACGCTACAACTGCCACACTGGACGGTGGGAGTGGAGAATGTTCTGGATTGTTCGGTACGCTTCTCGTAATAATATTGATAAAACACTGTATCACTCGTACACAATTTGTAATATTATGTGCGGCCGTATAACAAAGTGAGATTATTCTAAAATATGTAATGTTCTGTTACTAAAGTTTACTAGTAGCAACGCGTATGTTGTATGTTTTGTTTGTGTAATTACTTTTACAAAATCAGTGTACCCAGGAAAATGTGCTATTAATTCCTTGTGAATGTAATTCAGTGTCAACAACGTCTGTGTCTTAATGGCTACGAGGTACAAGCAAAAACGGTCCATCGCCAAGATTAATCAGCGCGAGTCGACTTCGCTCATTTATTGGATAAGGTCGTATTTCAAAATATTGTTAACGTTGTTAAATGTAGTTGAGGATGTAGTTGCATGCAGACTTTCATAGCTGTTTGTATACGCCTCTTTGCTCGTCCATAAAATAAATTATATACACAGTGGACAGAGAAAGATATAATTTAAAGGAGAAGGGAGTATCAAAAGATAAAATTAATTAAATTTCTCATTCGCATTAGATTTTGTCAATTCAGAATATTGCAATTATAAAGGTCAGCTAGTATGTAACAGCCAAGTCTAAATTACAACTTCATATTAACATGCTTTATTGAAACGTACTTTTTTACTTGTATTGTATCGGAGAGACCTGTTTTATAATGGTTGTTTCTGTTCACTCATGCATTACTTTGTATGACTCTTTATTATGTTTTCTAATTCACCTCAAAGTTGCACACTTCAAATATAAAATATCTAATATTTAAAATAAAATAGATAATTCCATAGAATGCAATCAAATTAAATATCGGAAAAACAACAGTTGCCATACTGGTACCAAAGGACTAATACTCTGAATACAATAATTGAGATGTCCATTTCCAAAAATAGTGTTGTACAAGCAATGCGATTGTTGGCAAATAAAGAAAAAGTATCTAAAAATTATTTTACTGTGTATCTTTTGATTTCTTTTAACTTCAAAATATCTTGATATCAAAACAGCATTGTTAAGAAATTTCAGTCTTATTACTATAATACTAATTTATAAAATTTAAGTTTGTTAGTTGGACAAGGGTCGTTTTGGATCTGTATGGTAGCCAAGGGTCATTTTCGAACTGTATGAAATGGACAAGGTGCTTTTGGATTTTGTAACGCTATTAACAAATATTCAATATTTTATTTATCAAAATATAAAATAATTTATAAAAAAATTATTAAAATTAAAAAATTAACTGAAAGAATATAAGTTTTTATCAAATAGCTTGTTCTTCAGTCTTTTTATTTAAACAACAATTTCTATTTCTTCCAACGGAAATTCTTCATCTTCATCGTGTGACTGGTGGTTGATATCCTCAGTCCGATTAACATAATTTTTTTGTAAAATTCCAGCTGTGGTAAATTGTCTCAGGCGTATCTAAAGTGTAGACATAGTAGCTGCTTAACATTTTTTTTTTTTGCTTTCCTTATGGGAACGCCAACATTTAATTTGCTAGAAACAATGTCTGATGCATCCATGTCTGGGCGACATACATTTTTTGCTGCACGTAACTGTAAGTTGTAGTGAGTTTCTTCTTGGACTAAAACCCTAGCTGATGGTAAATTTCTGCGTTTCATGATAAATCTTTTTGTCACAGCAAATTGAAAATGCCACTGGCAAATCTCAGTGTAACCCCTCACATCCATTTTTCTTAGATTATCTAGCACATCATCCAACCGTCTTATCCTAGGTCAGCCCTTCTTTCTGCTTTTATAGACTTGCGTCCTCAGGTTTTCTTTGGATACACTGATCATCCATCGCTCTACCTGACTTAGCCATTGTATTCGCTGAGCGTTTACGAATCTTACAATGTCTTTACGTTTCAATAGCTTATCTATTTTCTGGTTATTTTTTATTCTCCATTCATCATCTTTATCTGAGCCATAAACACATCTTATGATCTTTCTTTCAAACTTTCTTGCTACTGTTTCTTTCTAGTGTTTCTTGCTAGATTTTTATCAGTGTCCATGTATCGCCTCTATAAGTAACAACGCTTTTTCACTACTTGTGAGACAGCGGTTTTCCAGTCGAAAAATTCAAAATTGTTGCAAATCTTGAGGAGAGATCCATGTTTCTCAAGAATAGCATAATATTCTTGTACAGTGATGATAGTGTCAATAGTTTTTAATTCTTTTTCAATTCTCCCAAATACCCGATATGGTGGCATGAATCCGACAACTGGAAAAAACGATTCAATCTCCTAAATGGTTGTGGGAGCCACAGATGCAAACCATTTCATTAACATTCCAATCATGATTGTATTTTTATTTTGGCCTCCGCAACCATCAGAAAAAACCCGCACTATATACTATACACTATAATCAGGTTCAAAGTCAGTGCTAGTTAATCTGTGAAAAACAGCAGATGCAATTTCTGAAGACCCTTTATGACCATTAGCCTCTGTTCATGTGTACAGAAAAATTTTATCTACCCTTTGCTTGTGAATAGATGATCCAATACAAATACAAAAGTTATATAAATACAACTGCCTGGATTTTCAGACAGTCAAAGAATAGTGTCAGTGAACTTTCTTTTTCCGTTTTTAAGTGTTCAAAAAAAGCAATAGCTCTTTTCTTGTGGCTAACAAACTCCAACTGTATATCTGCATTACCTTTATCTAGTTTTAATCTTTGTTCATACTCAATGCACTTAGAGCAACAGTCATTTGCTGGTGTATCAAAACTTAGGTTATAGTGAGTCACCTTTTCTGAAGTATTCATAATTGACTTTTAACTCTTCCAAACAAGAACTGTTGTACATATCACGTAATTTTTGTATAGACAAATTGCTATTGAGATATTGTTATTTTGTCTTTGTGTTTCTAAAATAATGGCTTTCTAATGGGACAAGTGAATCAATGTATGGTTTTACTGCATTTTTTTCTCTTTGTGCTTGTGTGATCGATGATCCCCTCCACTTTTTGTTTGGGCATTTTCACCCGTCAGAAAGTAGTCACGGCAAATCTGCGGATTTTTCCTTTTTAATATTTAACACACTTAAAAATGCTTGTTGACACATTTGAATTTGTTTATAATATTATTACGTGTAACTGGCATAAATATATATTTTGTAGTTATTATTTGAGTTGTTGGTTTATCTCATTAAGATATCGTTGTCTTTTTGGTGATTTTGTTACAGTATATTGTAAAACAATATTGTCTTGGTAAAGTTTCAATTAGCAAGAATTGGTATTTTTAGAATACAAAATTTCATGAAACTTACGAATGTCCTGCATGGTTAATGTAGAACAGTGAAAATCATTTCTTGTTGCGTGTTCACACGCTGGACAAATAGGCAAGCATTTCGATAAATAGGCTTACCTCTGTTTTTTCAAAATTTTTCTTCCATGCTGCAGGGTTCCTCTGTTTTTTACGGCCTTTTCCATTTTTGTAATGAGTTACAGTGAAGTCTCCTAACCTCATTTTCCAAACCGGTTGATGATTTCTGTTCAATCATAATAATGACTAAATAACCAAACAACACTGAAAGGTGGATATTATTTAACACAACTTTAAAAATCAACTTTAATACAATTTTATTTAAAACAACTGATAACACAACTTCAAAGCCACAATCTTGAAAAGGCCTAACTTTTACATTAAATTGCTACTGATCTAACCGTTAAAAGTTTGTTGTTTTTGATGTATCTTTAATTGCATAATGTTGCGAACTACAGAAGCAAATATATCGTACAAGATCAAGTAAATTTCAACAAAAATAGTGTTTATAATAGTAGAATAACGTATGTGACTGTGAATCGGACAAGAATTTTTCCAGGAATGTATGTAGTTCTGTACAATGGAAATTTTTGGGACATGGGCCATTTTGTTTCTGTTTCAACCAAGGGATATGTAATCAGCCATTTTGAATTTTAGTCACAGGAAATGGTGGCGTTTTTTTCTGTACAATATTTTTAAAAGCATTTTTCATGGAATAAGGGCTGATTTGGACCCGTAACATTCAGTATATAGACAGATCAGAATAATCTGAATCCACTGATACCAACATCTGAATTTCAAGAAAAATTGGACAAGGGTCGTTTTGAAAATGGACACCTCAATTATTCTACTCATTACGCTAAGAAATAATAACAGGCATTAAGTCAATAAAACTACTGAGCGGCAGTTTAAACTTTTTGTTAAAACTGACACTATATACAGCGCACACAAATCTCTGTAAAACCCTCCCGATTGACTTCCTGCATGCCATGCCGTATGTCTTATGCAGGATGCCGGCAATACGGTAAAAGAATTTCCACATTATTATAAGTGCTGCTTATCTATAATAGACGACGCATGGATATTCTGTCTACTTAATCTCAATTTTTGCTCATCAACTGTTTTATTATCAACGACGGCATTGACAATGAGACGAATTGTATCACGCGTCGCTGTCTACTTACGTATACAGCATTATTGGGAACAAATTTTGTTAATGTGAAGAAGTTTTGTATTTCCAAAAAAATTTTTTTTTTTCAGTTTTAAACGTTATTTATGTGACCATAAAATATTAGTTATAAATCTGTATCCTTTATGACTCTATTCCGTACCAAACTGAGGAATCAGTAGACGATAGGCTATATCAAAATTTTAAAACTTACATTACTAACTAGACGGAAATATTTTACGAACATTGTAAGAGAATAATACAAGGTTGTAAAATTTTTTCTTCGGAAAATATATTTGTTATAAATTTGTACCAAAGCGTTCCCTACCAGACGGTCTGTTAGTCATTTAAGTGCATTTGTCCCTGATAAATTACAAACAAATGTAATTTGACAAAATCCGGACGCAAGACAAAACATAGTTAAGTACTAGTTCAAAATCACACGATAAACTAATTATGTCCTTAAGATTTTATTACCACTAATCTCGTTTGCACTATTTAGTTGGACAACAGATAATTATTTTGTTAAACTACATTCATTACAAATCTAGCTGTAGGAAATCATTCCAGTTAGATTCATGGTTTATTCCGTTGCCTCAAGCATTTGTACGATATTCAGAATTTCACAGAATTTTTTTTACGTCAATCTTATTTTGGGTTTTTCGTGTTCTTTTTTGTTTATTTTTTAAAAATCACAATCTTGCTTCTACGTGTTATAAATAATTTTTCATAAAATCTAGCCAGGGCTTTCCATGTTTCTTTGTGTTGAAAATGTCTTATATTCGCTTATCCTTTACGTCTGTCTTTCGTGCTCTTCCCTCCTTCCGTTTTACTTAATTTTGTACAAATTTGTGCGGCTAGGTCGTCCTCTGTTTAAACTTTGTAGATAAAAATCGTCAATATCTCTGGTCACACAGCTTTATAACTGTTGAAAATTACGTCACCTTCTTAGTACCTCAAGTTTATACTGTTGTTTATATTAAAATTCTAACATGTAAATGAAACTACATTTCTGAAAATAGTGCATTGTTATTTATCGGGTTACTTTTAAGTTGACAAGTTATGATGGAAAATTGGCTACATGAGCCCAGAATTTGGCAGGCCGTCTTGAAAAACTATCCAGCTGATAGTGACTAATTCGTGATTGAACTGATCTCAAGATACCCTGCCTTGTAAGTGAGTACGACAGTCATTGAACAGACCTTCCCTATTTCAAATATTTTTGTAAGCAAAGGTGGTTGGTTTCATATTCACTAGTTTATTTCGTGTACTGAAAAATCAAGTCACTGTCAGTATTAATACTACCTACCTACGG
The DNA here is from genome assembly GCA_034769895.1 of Magicicada septendecula. Taxonomy (NCBI): domain Eukaryota; kingdom Metazoa; phylum Arthropoda; class Insecta; order Hemiptera; family Cicadidae; genus Magicicada; species Magicicada septendecula. The sequence continues at coordinate 162,271,964 of CM068368.1, forward strand.
TATTTAGGTATATTAAAAGAGGATATTTGATTAATATGCATTATCATGTTACTTATAACGCAGTGTTATTTGTTTACTTAGTACACTAGCTGTTACACACGCGGATTTGCCAGCTTTATTGTTGTCTTTTAATTGACATTTTTTTAAAAGACAAGTTTTTAAAATCATCATTCGTCAAATTATCTTTATTTTTGTGTTTTCTGAGCAGCTTTGTTTCTATTTAAGGTTTGTAACCGCATTATTACTTGCTCGTTTATTGTCATTGGTTGTCAGGGATTGAGATTTTCTGAGAGGTGAGAGGAATGTAATCCTATGAAAGAAAATGCATATATTTTTGTAATTTACATTTATTTTTCAAAATATATTCAAATTACATTATGTTACACTTATATTACATTCACTATTTTCACAATATTTTGAATTTCACAATAATATAATATAAAGGTACAAATTTATTTGTGTTTGAGGCGACCCACGTTCTTGGGACGCCAATTTTATATAACGATACCGAGTATTTAAACTGTTATAACGATACCAGGTGTAAACAGTTATAACGATACCAGGTGTAACTGTAATAAAAGTAGTAAATTTATGAGTAGTTAAAATTTCATGTTTATTGTTTTAAAAGCATTATAAACAATAAAACATTGTTAATAATCTCCGATCAAGACATCACTCATTATTAAGTGTTTATCTCTTAAGCTATACTGTGTTACACACATTTAAAACACTCTTACATTTAGACATGTTAATAATCTTAATCTAGACATTTATTCAAATTGATTTAATAAAAGAAATAAAATTTAAATATAACTAAGGTTTATTTTAATTGAATTAATTTAAATCAGATCTGACCTCAGCTTGCTCAGTCTATACCAATGTTTTTTTTAAATAAATTTAAAATTATATTCATTACTCTTAGACTGGCATTTGTTTCGTACTCAAAACTTAAATTATTCTTTTCTACAAAATGCAAATATCAAATCATTTTAATTATTTTTCTTCGATAAAAAAAAATACTATCTCAAATTTAAACTCTTTTTTTTTTCTTCTATATTTATCTATATGCGATCGCTCATTCTTACGACTAAAACATTTACATAAGACTCTATTACATTCTTTACCTAATTATAAACTTTTTTGTTTTAATTCATTGTCTCTTTATATAGTCTTTATGAGCTCTTTAAAAAAATATCATTTATAAATGCAGTATGCATGTCACCTCGAGTTTTGATGACCTTACGACTTATTGACGGGGTCCAGCGTTGTCCTGAGTTGGGTTACCGTTACTCCTGGCTTGGCGTGGTCCTGGGTATGTCCAGAGTCCAGCGTCGTTCTCCAGCAGTGTGTGGTCCGTCCCAGAGAATTAATATCGGCTGCGAGATGGATCTCGTTCGGTTGTTAGGCGCCTAAAAAGCATCTCCTAGCGTCCAGCATCTCGCGTCGCTCTTTGTAGCTTTTCTGTAGATACTCTGCCTGACTTAAACGGTCCCGGTACTCTACGTTTCCCGTACTAGTGTAAACATAATTACTGAAAACGTATTTATTCGTTCGTAGATGAGACTTATAACAAAATAAAACTGTTCTGCCGACGGACAGCGTGTCCGACTGCAACTGTGTCTTGAAATGAAGAGAAGGGCTTCCAGTCGAACCCTTAATTAATACCCTCTCGAGATTCCCCACCTGTTGGTTCCGAAATTGTCCTGTCGAGATCTGCAGATCACATGATAGCCCCCACTCCCGAACCTTTTCATATATTTGCAATTTTTTGCAAATGGCAATGTTTTGTACGAAATTGAGATAGCACAAATCACAGATAATTTGCTGAAGCACTCACTGTATTAATTTGAGCGTCTTTGTGTCATTTGCGTATTTTTGGCACACTTATTTCGCACTGACTTCGCGTAGCGTGTCCTACTAACGTCATTTTTTACTGTGGATAACTACAAAATTTACACACACTTTGGTGCCTTTTGTTTGTTTATACACTAATTAGTTTTTACTCAGTGAATTAAAATAATTATTTTAGTAATTAATTGGGGAAGGTTGCTGGGATTCCTGTCTGTACATGCATCACTAACACACACAAGATACACGCGTAACACACATACAATCGAGCAGGTGTTCCTTGCCTTTTGGAACAGGTTAATTTCTCCCCTAGTATAACAATGAAACATTTTTACAATCCCAGACATGTCCATTTACCCCAAACTTATATTAATTTTACAAGTTTTACATTTATTTAAATCAATGCTCAATACAGCATATGGCTGTATCGTTGCAATAGCTTGATCCTTTTGATATTTATGGGCATACAGATAGTGTTCTAGCATGTCATTACTATCATTTTAACGCTTTAGGATGTACAATATTTTTAGTTTTTCCCTGTTATGCATTTATGTACAAATGCTTATGGGTGCCTACCCTTGAACAGGCCACATATATCTGGCCATGTGAGGACCATGCATTTTCTAAATTGATTCCGTGTACCCTAAGGGACTGCCCTTGAGCTTTGTTTATTATCATCGCGGATGCAAACCTAATGGGAATTTGCAGCCGCTTAAAATCAAAAGGCATATTGCTTGGTATTAATGGAATACGTAGAATAATAACATCTTCTCCTTTTGAGTACCCTGTTAGGATGGTAGCTTCTATTACGTTTGGCATGAGGGTCTTAATACTTAGCCTCGTAAATGGCCATTTCACCAGTGGCCTTCCACCGGCACATTTTTGGTGGATCGATGTTACGTAATAATATTATCGGCGTTTCAACTTTTAAAGTCACGATGTGCGGGGGCACTCATGGAGGCTCCAAATAATTGAGGAGTTCTGTGGGATAAAACACAGCTTCCTCGTTGTTTATGACTACGTCGGTGGACCTCTAAGTCGCCGCGGAGCCGGGAAGTCGGTCCTGTATTCGGTCATTAATGTTATTCACGCTGTCATTCTGGGGGGCTAAAATGACACGTTCACAAACGCATTGAATGTTTTTAAAATAGGTTGCAATGTCCGGGAAAACTTTTTCAACAGTATCTTAAACAGATGGCACAATATTGCAAAAATATTCCGGAAGAGAAATGAAGCCAGTTATTGGATCGGATAGAAATTTACCATCTCCAAGGTGTAGTTGAGTTGGAAAGCGTGTGAGAGACCCTTCGAACAACGTTAGGTCCCAGTGTTGATCATCTTCAAGTAAGCCACGCCTTTGGGCATGCCTTCCTAAATGTCTCACATTCCTCCCCATCTACAGTTTTCAGATCCGCAAAAGAAGCAGACCCACGAACAGTGAGAAGAAATAATCTGAGGTAAAAGCATTGCTTGGATGAACAATATACGCATGTCCTGAAGCATCACTTGCACGTCAATCGTAGCCTGGTACCCGTTTACCTTGTTTCCTCTTAGAAAACACTTTGCTTGATTTATTCTACGTGTAATATTTTGGAACTTCTGGTCACAAGAAAGTTCTTGCGACTAGATCTTGTTGAAAGAGAAGAAAGAAGGCTATCAATGTTGTGTTGCGTGGTCGACCAACTCATTCCGGGGCCTTTTTTATTCGAAATAATCTCTTTGGCCGTTTTCTAAATGCACGGCCAGATGAATAACAGTTGTATGTCGTTCGTGAATCGGAAAATATAGAATACGCCAAACACCTTCGTTGCTACTAATGTACCTTCCCATTTGATATTGCATAATTCCATCAGATTGTCTATTTTCCTTTTCAAGTTGAAAAACTGCCATGTCACTACCCTTCTTTACGTATTTACAGATGTATTCAATTGACTTCACTGAGATGCATTATTCAACGTTAATATGCGCTTGGAACATTTTTGAAAGTAGTGGAGTGTGAAGTAAAATCCATCTGTTGTCTACTTTGGTATCCTGATATTGATTATCCACCCTCATTTGAATAGTAGCAGTATAACCTCCATGCTCTGGTTGTCGCCTTCTGTAAAGCGAGTAGCCGTCGTCTCCCGTCTGCGTTTCTTGTCGCATCTCGCGAGGGTATTTTTTAGTATAATTTCTGTCATCCATACATGGCGATTTAGGTCAGTGCTCAACAGGGGCCGTGAATCATATTTTTGGAGATAATTTTAAAGAGAATAGGATCTTTGTTTTTGGTAGCTGCGCCGAAATAACGCTGTCTATTTCAGTGGGGCTATCTTATTCTTGAGCCATACTAATATGTGTGCAGGTGGAAGTCCTCTTTCCTGCCAATACAATCAGCATACAGCATACAGTCGCTCTATAAATGTAACACTTAGTAATCACATCCATGAGCTTTATCAACTTTTGTTTAAAAACCCTGGCTGTTAACTCATGAAGGTCGGTTGGCGCTTGGCCCTTAAGTAGCTCTTCTTTTATTTCTGCCGAAGCTGAATTACATGTTGAGTTAATAAATACATCTGGACGACTGTAAGGCCGAACGTATGTAATTTTATCCCTTCTAATTTTTCTCCAAACAAAACAATAGCTACATCGTTGATGGCTGGGGCATTGAAACGCCGCTTATGTTTGCCAACTGGCTTCACAGTGTCGATCGGCCTGGGTTTGATCGTCTCCCATAAAATAAATTTGTAAAAAGTTCATATTTCCGTTTGTTACAGGGAGCAACGACCCGACTTTGTGGTTTATTTTTCCTTTTACTTTAGAAGTTGGTATAAAACCATCAGTTTCTTTTATTGCTGCTGTCGTACCGAAAGATATAATCTGAAAGCATGAATTGTATTTCGGAATAGTTTGGAAAAAGATGGTTGGATTCTGAAGTCGTTCGGGACGTGTAAAAACCAAGTGGTTCTGGTGGTTGATTCAATAATAGGCTTGATAGTTATTGTGCTGCATTTTATTAGTTCTAACAACTAATATGTTATTATTTTAAACTGTAAAAAGCGGAAGTGTTTTGAATTGTCCAAGCGGATTTTGCACAACAGATGAAGTAATGTGGTTCTTTTAATCCCTTTTTTTAATGCGTCAATAATCTACTTCTAACTATATTGAACACTAATTCCCTAATTTACTGTACTGTTCACTATTGTAAGATTTAAGACTTTTATTAGTGTAAACCGAAAAAGGGATGCATAAGAGGAAGTTCTGAACAGAAGAGAGAGAAAATGTATGCTGTTTCAGTACACTGTTGATAATGTCGACGCCAAATGTGACTTAAATTTATATAAGTTTTGTAATTTGTTAGCATTGGGTATTATATTAACGTAACTTAATACGTACGGTAAATATAGACGTTAAAATATTCATATTCAACATATTTTACCTCTTCTGCAGAATTTGGACTTTTCTGATAATCTAATACCCTAACATAGATACTAAGAATTTGATGTTTGTAAAGAAATATAAGGAATGCAGGTCTGATTGCAATACCTTTTGGTGTAATTTTAAAATCCTTATTGCTTAGCTTTTAGTTCCTCTGTTTATGCCACCGGTAATAACACAATCATTAACGTCTTGTCTGATATTTCTTGCAGCTCTAAAGAATTTATTTTTTTCTCTCTTATAGTTTTGATATTCACCAAACTGCACTTCACCATTTGTTAAATAAAACTACAAGGTTAGGGTATTTTGTTATAAAAGTGACGAATGGTAAAGTAAACGTCAATTACTAATTATTCGAATTAAATATTTACGTATTGTCGGATTGTTATTATCAGCACTCTAATAATTATTATTACGTACTTTTCAACTACGAGCGATACAGTAAGTCGTGCAACATTGTTTGTTGATGGATAACACCGGGTTGCTGGCAAACAATGTACAAAAACAACAGGTGTAGTGTTTCCCACAGTTGTCTCACCGACATACGTGATGTACTTTACTCCCCAACATGTCGGTACACACCTGTTGCTGTGAACAATAACAAATTTTCACTTACAAATCTAAATAAATCAACTAACCCTTAAATAAATTTACATCACAATACGAAAGCTCTTAGACTGCTAAAACAACAGTGATTAAAATCAGAAATATTTCAGTTACAGTGGCAGCAAGAAAATAAGACTGCCACAGCTAACTGTGTACTAATAAGAGCAATGCTGTGTCTTAGTGCTAAACCTCTAACTGCTCCCTGTAATTATGTTTAATTAAATTATGTAAAGATTTGTTGTATTTACTAAAATATAGTACAAAATGTAAAGAATCTAAACGATTTTCTGCGCACACATTTATCACACTACAGGCTTACAAATTTACAGCACTCTACAAAGTAGTATGGTTTTGACATATTACTAAATTATGCATGACGCTGCAATAATATATTTTTTTAAACTAAGAATTCAACTAAAAGCTTTTTCTACAGCCATTAGTAATTAGTAAACAGAGTTATTTTTACAAAACGTAAAAGTTGATGGCAAACATAATAAAAATACTACTTATTGACAAGTAATCATCGTAGACTCTGGACATGTTCAGTCCATAACTACAGTACGTTACAGAACAAACTTTATATAAAAATTCCAGCTGAAAGCAGTTTACTGTCAAGTAAAGTAAGCTGGAAAATAATTTTATTTTATTTATTTTTGTTGTTTGCTATATCGCGGAAAACGTGCTCCAAGGTCAGATAAGTAAAATGAAATCGGTAATAAGTAATAAGAAATAAAAATCAGTAATATCTTTTGGTTGCGAATCGCCCCCGAAAATCATAAAAAGATCTATTTTAACAATTATTTGTAATTAAAAAACTAATCTTTTTCTATGCACGTCAAACGCTACAGCTTTAGATAAGTAAAGAATAGCACAGGGAAGATAAATAAATTAAAAAAGCATAGTTATTTAACACTTATTGGTCGCTCATTGTACCTGAAAAACACATTTTTAACATTAAAATTGCAAATTTTTCATTTTGACATAAAACAGTTAATCATAAGTGTTACGAGCTTTTGGCGTTATGACAATAGTTCTCTGCTCACCATTTTTAATACTTTATTTTAAACTCCGATTTGATTTATACAAAAAACGTGGCATGATGGATCGTGAAAGATGCGTCATGCTGACGAAGCCATCCCTGGACTTGGCAGCAACGATTTTTTGTGACGCCAGGTCCAGGGATAGAATCATCAGAACAACGCTTCTTTTCCGATCAACTCGCTCACTCCTTTCAACGTCATATCTCAAAAAACGTGATTTTTCAGGAGAGTGAATTTAAAGTTTAAAAGTAGAATAAAATGTATTAAAAATAAAAATATTAAGCCTCCGATTGAACTTTTTACTATGCAGCAGATCGTTATAGATAATACCTGACTTTTTTTCTCTGTTTGAAGAAGAATAAATATAAAATTTTTAATTTTTAAATAGTTCCTTTATATATTTCCTCTAAATATACCGCTATGTCAGAAGGAGGGGAAAACCGGTTCCCCGCCCTCTTTAATCAGTACCCTTCCATTTCTATCCGGTCCGGTTCGATCGTCTAAAGGGCCCTTTAAGGAAAAACCAATGTACGAAATCAATGAAACAATAGAGTTTAAGAAACAGTTATCAAAACCATTGAGTACCATTTACTGCATATTTAGTGTTATGTACTGTAAAATTCTTTTACCTCCACTGTCGGATGAATTTCCACATGAAGCATCTTCTTGGGACTCTTTTTGAGTAATATTTAGTGCTAACCTTAACAACTTTTCCCCTCGAGAAGTCATAATAATCAATCTGGAAAAGAGAAAGGTTAATTACTAATTGACGAAGTGACAGGAAGAAGCAAGCTGCAACCTGTGACGACTTGCAAAGAGTAGATCTTTTACTGACAATAATGACACATTCCAAAATGAAACTGCACATTTTCCTAATAAGGGGCCGGCTTTTGTTTGGAAGAGTGTCATAAAACAAATTGATCCAAAACCACTTTGTCTGTAGAAGAAATTTTTATTGACAATAGTGTCATAAGTTAAAATAGTACAATCGATGTCTCTCACTTACTGTGCAAGAACGTCATAAATCAAAATAAACCATAACAGGAAGCTTATCATTTCCCTTACAATACTGACATAAAACCAAATAGTACGTTATTGATACAAAACTAAGAATGAAAAATGCACTTACCTTGGGCACAATACTGTTTTCTGAAGAAATAATACGCTCTTGCACTAAACGACATAGATGTTTCCTGCTCAACGGCTCAAGGACAACTAACTTGTGACACTCTTGAAAAGAACACTCCTGAAATATTTTATAATGCAGAAACGACACTACTGGTCTCTAGCGGCTAAATATCGAGTTAAAAATATGACGATCTTGCAGGGACATACTACTCTTCAGGGCATTCTAAAAACAGTCATAACTAAAAATCGCCGATTTTTGAGATATGACGTTGTTGAAAGTAGTGAGCGAATTATGCTACGTCATTCCCACGACATGATGTCGTGCCACGGGGGTTAAGCGCGACCGGAAGAGATTAACCGACGTTTTTTTTTACTCATCTGTCCTAGGAGCAAGTTTTCCGCTGTATAGCGAATCGAAAAAAAAATATTTTTTTTCCCCCACACTTCTATCGAATAATGCAGATTCACCTCACAACCAATGTATACAAACTTTGTTCACTTGTTGCAATACCAAGCACGTAACTTTCACAGAAATACCACGGAACATTCACAAACTATTGTAGTGTATGTAGTGTTTGATTAAAATCGACATGTGATAGCAGAAAAAGAGTGAAAATGAGAAGTATGTATGGGGTTGAGTGGAGTTGGGCAATAATTTTCAACCATCGGCTGGGTTTCATTGAAGTAACTCTCTAAAATGTACTGCCTGTTTAGACCCGAAACCCCAGTCAAAAACCTTAAAATTATGACACCGTCCGCTAATGAGACTTCTCGTTGTATTTCTAGAAAACGAGTATTAACACAAAACACAATTCATTAGGCAGATTACGTAACAGTAGCACATGCGTGCCGGCAACCTCTGTTTAATTACGTTATGTCAATAGACTGACACCATGATTCATCATGTACCTGTTTTACGAAACAGGTAACTCTGATTATTTTTATTTTATACATGTCACCTAATTTCATCTGTATTTAGTTGTAGATACGTGTGCTCTGTCCTTCTATTTCTTTTATATAGCTTTAACGAATTCGACATTCCACAGTCTAAACCCCTTTTACTGTTTATCTTCTTATTTTAAACAAGCTCTTACATTCCTCGATTCGGTTTCCATGTGTTTGTCTGTCTCCACCTGCAGTAACTGTTGGTTAAAACGATTTTGATACAATGTTTTAATACTGTCATTCTCTAGTAAATATATTTTCAATATTTCCTAATTCGATTTGATTTGTGGATCCTTTCTCTTCCTTCGAGTAAATGTGACACTGTTAGCTATAAGGAGATATAAGATCTGACTTTATGTCGGCACCTCTGTAAACACGAACGTGTACCCATTGTCAGATTATCATATATAATGAGAAAATAAATTAGATGGGGACAGAACGGCTTTGGAGGAAAAAAGGATTTGAAATGTAATTTAGACTCTTTAGACATTGCAATAGCGATTAATAAAGTTTATAGTTGTTTTGACGTCTCCTTTGTCAATTATTTTTACCATAGAGAATCTCAGAAGCGCAATATCACATAAAATAGTGTCATCCAGTATGCAACATTATTGACATTTTCCTATATGAACTTTTTATATGTCTAGATATAAACCATATAATATAAATACAAGTTATATTAATTTATTTTTACATACGTAAAAGGCGTGTTATTATGTTATATATAAGGATTTTTACCAAAGAGACCACGGTAATTTTAAAGATAACATGTAAACGAACGTGGCAGCATACTAAACACAACAAAGACATACTGAAGCGGTGAAGTTGCAACCACTGAATAATGTACGTATAATTTCAGTATTTCAATGTCTTTATAATTTATCGTTCAGGCGTAGGATTAGAGCGGTAAGAGGCAAAGGAGATTCACGTTAAATGTAATTGTATTTCTAATTATAGATTTAAGTCTTAAATACGTCGTACTTGTGGCTCAGGCTGCAACTAAGCTCCAGAGCGGAAGAAGTGGGTGGTTACTTTCTGGAGCACGTTTTTCCATTTGCAAAGTGCAATACCTTTCAAACGCGATTATTGCTAACAAACTTGATTTTATTAAGAAGAGCAAGCGGTGTTTTGTTATTTCTATTTCCTTTAGTTGAAACGTTTTCAACGGAAAGTTAGTTGAAACACCCACTAACCTTTTCTTTGTTTCGAATCACTTGTTCAACGGTACGTCATAAAAAATTTGATGACATGCAATATTTACCATAATTTGTGTTTACAGTGTGTAATTATTTTATATTCATTATTCGTATCTTTAGATTAGTTACGTAAGATAAATCATTAGAGTAATGTTGGTTATAGGACTGTCATTGTGGCTGAAAAGAGTCAGTAGGCGTAGCCTACTCCTAACGGCATCCTGTCCTATCGGTTTCTATATATTGAGTTTTGCACGTTAGCTGGCAGGGGATAATTGATATACTATACTACAACCGTCGTGTCATGTACAGAATACATTGATAGAAGTCGGAAACAGATAAATGATGCCACTGCACACAGCAAATTGTAACGTTATCTCAGTACATAAAAGTAGTAAAACGAAATGACACTATCTGGCTAGAAATTCTTTAAAGACCAACTCACATAATTCGTCGCAGTTTATGTATAAAGGAATGTAACCGTAATTTAATTTATTGTGCGCACACAATTGCAATTACCAAGCTGTTATTTCTGCTGTTCGTTCATTACAATATATAATTAAATGGTAGGTTTACTAATATAGGATATTAATTACGAATGTAGATATTATTTAATACCGTTTGTAACATTTTCCTATGCAGTGTTTAAATTTAAAATTTCTATTCGCTCAATTTTAAAAATAAAAAGTCAGTCACTTCCTTAGTATCATCAAAAGTAATTATACATATTATTTACTTCTTATAAATGTGTGCAATTAATTGTTTCTAAAGCAGTTACGACTTCAAACTGCAATATAAACAACATCAGAACAGACTTACAGATCCATGTAAGGCTGTGTAATACTATCGCACACACACACAGACACACACGCGCGCGCGCGTGACCACATCCTGCAGACTAGAAATGTAACTTGAAAAATTACACAAAAAATTAAAACTTGTGAATGAGCACTGGCGTGTGTGCTACTTAATTATGGCTCGTAAGGTTCTTGCAGTGTAAAAAAGTTATCGATTTCTTATAGTACATAAAAATTTGTAATATACGAGGTGTTAAGAATTAATGTTTGTAAATTAATATTTTAGTGGAATTAAATTTGCCAGGATGAAGAAAATAATGATGAGTGAGTGGACTGTAATTTAATACATTTATTAGGTATAAATGTTACAATTTAATTTTGAATTCGTAAGGTTAGCTAAGCCTTGTACGCATTACGAAATCTGAAAGGTCACATTCGATGAAAAAATGTTACATTATAAAAGTGAGGCGCAATTACGCAACACTCGAAACTACATAAATGAAATGTTGTAGGGCCTAAGGCCTACATAATTTGTCGTGACATTAAGAAATGACAGCCGAAGCAACAAGCGTAACTCACGTCTGCTGCATTCGGGCGCTCGGAGCACTGTAACGACATGTTCGCCGACGCGAGCATGGCTGGGTCATGATCAGATTAGCCAACCTTTCGATTATACAATTCCCACATTACTGTCCATAACTGCCCGCAAAAATCGAACGATTTTTTATAATACATTTTTTAATAATTTATATTATAAAGAAAACACAACATGTACGTTCTTACTAATAGATATCAACCATCAGTAGGTTGTCTTGATCATCGCCATTGAATGTTAGATAACAATATTATAACATTAAACTACTCAGAGATAAAACCTCAATAATAATGATAAGGTTAAACAGGCCACAGTTGGCTTGCAAACTGATTTGTACATGAGTATAAATGTGCATGAATTAGCAGAGATGTATACAATACAATACAATACAAAACATGAATAATGAATAATCTGATAATGCTTGATGACGAATAATCGGTGACTCATCTCATGATGGGTCCGATACAAATTGCAAATATTTTATGCAAGTCAGGATTGACAGTCCAAGCCAGTCAAGGCCAGCTGATTTATACATAATAGTACTGAATATAAAATGAATAGACAAGATTACTACAAAAGTTATATGCATGTAAAAACATAGATTAAGATGACGCTGTAATATAATAATTAAATAGTGCATGCTATACCAAACAATTGCAAGAATGCACAAATAATTTGACATGCGAAAATAGATTATACATTGTTGAATAGTTGCAAGTATATATACGTAATGACATGTATGTCATAATCACAAACATGAATAATAATATATGTACAATACATGATCGTAAAATACAAATACAAAATATGTGTAAAAATATATGTGTGGTGCATAATCATAGACAATAGATGCGGGTACAGTAATGTGTTTTACATAGATACAAAGTACATGATAAAATACAATAGAAATATGTGTGTTGCATAATTACAAAATACATGAATACAAGGGATGATAATATATAATAGTATAAGTGACAAGTACAGTAAATGTGTTCATACAAAAATGTAATGCATGTGTTGAGCAATTACAAGTAACACATAAAATTCATAGAATAGTGAAATAGCAATGCACAAATATCAACAAAAAATGTGCAGCAAATATGCATACATGGTTTGTATAGCTCCAAATCCATGTGAATATTATATAACAAAATCTATAACATAAGAACAAATACATGACACATAAACCACTACCAATAGCCAATATAAGTATACAAAGGACATAGTATATGTCTTACAAAATTATCAATAAATGTAAATACAAGAATAAGTAAAGTATACCACCATGACAATATAATAAGTATAAATATAATAACATAGTGCATCTTTGTACAATTACAAGATACATGCTAATTTGATATATGAGATACGCTATAATGCGATATCAACATAAAAATATTTGTGACAGCACATATCATCATAATTGAAGTCGGCTAAATTATCAAACAATTAAGTAATGAAAGCTCGTGGCCAGGTAAAACATAACATTGTGCTAAGTAGTTACATTGACATCGTGTCTAGGCCTCGTCCCGCGCTGGCAACAAACATAACTTGTGAATTGGTCTGGGAAAGGTGCCAACAGGCGTACGAACGTCAACTACTCTGATTAAGTTGTCTGGTCCGGGAAATGTGGCTGTGATTACCCCAAATTTCCATGCTAATGGAGGCAAGTTATCCTCGATCAGCAGAACCAGGTCACCAATGGAAACGTTTTCCTTAGCGAATTTCCATTTGTGACGCTGTTGCAAATGGTGTAGGTAGTCGCGCGACCATGATTTCCAAATAGCTTGGCAAACTTCTGGAGAACTTGCCAACGGCCGGACGAGAGATGGAAACGTGTGACAAGTCAGGATCGGGTATTGCCGTTAATGGTGCACAGATTAAAAAATGGCCAGGGGTAAGTGGCACTGGATCGTTTACATCCGATGAAACGGCAAATAATGGACGTGAGTTTAGACAGGCCTCTACCTGTGACAAAACCGTAGTAAACTCCTCGAATGTGAGTATGGACTTGCCAACAACGCGGCGCAAATGATACTTTAAACTTTTCATACCGCTCTCCCAAAGACCACCAAAATGAGGTGACGATGGAGGAATGAAAGACCACTTAATACCATGAGAAATTGCAAACGATTGGATTGTTAAGGTGGTATCTTTTTTATGCCGGAGATTTTAAAGCTCATGCAAAACGTTGCGGGCCTTCCTAAAGTTCGTGCCATTGTCAGAATATAACTGGCTAGGTATGCCCCTACGGGCCATGAAGCGACGTAAGGCAGCTATAAACGCATTGGCCGTAAGGTCGGAAACCAATTCCAAATGAATGGCCCTGGTGGCTAAGCAAATGAATAAAGACACATATGACTTGAACAGAGTCCTAGATCTCTGCCCGCCATGACGGATCATGAAGGGACCACCATAATCCACTGCGCAGAATAAAAACGGCCGGGAAGGAGTAACCCTGGGAGATGGCAAAACACCAAGCCTTTGAACTTGATATTTGGTATTAAATCTGAGACATTTGACACATCTACGAATGATGGAATGAATCACTATCTTAGCGTTAATGATCCACCAGCGTTAACGAAGTGAATGATGGACAAGTTGAGCACCAGCGTTGAGGAGTCGAATATGCTCACTCTCGATTATAAGGCGAGTGATGTGAGCCGATGGATGCAAGACAGTATGATGCTTATTATCGTAGGGTAGTTGCGACTGCTGTAGGCGTCCGCCGACACGTATGATGCCAAACTCATCAAGGAATGGGTCCAGAGAAGACAGTTTACTCCTAATAGAGACAGAAGCCCCATATCGAAGGCAATTAAGCTCAGTAGCGAAGTGGATCGCCTGGGATTGCTTTAAGAAAAAGTTAAGAGTAGAATGAATTTCGATAGGGGTAAGATCTCCCGATATTTTCTCTGCTTTTGAGGGTCTAGTATTTTTGATAAATCGAAAGCAATAAGTGTACACGCGGGTCAGTCGGTGCAACGAGGAAAAGTCCTTAGAGAGGTCAATAGGTAGGGTAGAAATTAGAGAAAGTTTGGGGGTTTGTTTCTCCTCAACGGAGCATTCAGGAAGCGGCACATTAGAAGGTGAGAAAGGTGAAAAAAGATTGGGTTCAGAAGATTGAGATAGACAAGCGGGACCATGCCACCAAAGCGAACAATCGCGCAAAACGTCAGGGTGACATCCTCTAGAAATAATGTCAGCAGGATTATGTTGCGAATCAATATGATGCCATGTGTAGGTTTCAGTGAGACGCTGAATCTCAGCAACACGATTAGCGACGTAGGTCTTCGTCCTAGAAGACTGAGCATGAATCCAATAGAGAGATACCCTGGAGTCGGAGTACAGGTGTACGCTATTGACAAAGGAATGAAGAGCAGGGGTGACCTTGAATAGAAGTCGCGATAACAACAAACAAGCACAGAGCTCATTGCGGGGTAATGTCACCTGTCGTAGTGGAGCCACGCGAGATTTAGAACACAAAAGGTGACAAGAGGCCATTAAATCTTGATAAATAACTCTAACGTTAATGCAACATCCATAACCCTTTTCAGAGGCATCCGCAAAACCATGTAATTCAACTAGCTTGGTCTCAGATTTGCTGCATATGGAGCGTGGAACAATAATTTTACTAATTAAATACAACTTATCGCATAATGAACGCCAATACGAATATAATTGCTCAGAGATTGGATCATCCCAACCAAGATTGCACAACCACAGTTGCTGCATAAACTGTTTATAAAGGAAAACAATTGGACCAATAAGTCCCAATGGGTCGTAGATACCCGCTATAATTGACAGGATTCCCCTCTTAGAAATACTTGACTCAACTGGAAATGACTTGATGTCAAACAAGAATGAATCTGTAGAGTTGTTCCAAAGAATGCCCAACGTACGCACATTGCCTTGTTTGTTTAATGGAAGTGATAAATTACTATGCTCAGTGACCACATTTGGTTCATTTGATGCCCATTTATGTAGAGTAAAGCCATATTGACTCAACAACCTACTTGAGTCAGATTTTAACTTGATTAGATTAGAAATGGTGTCTGCACCGGTCAACAAATCATCGACATAAAAATCGTTAAATATAGCTGACGCAGCGTCAGGAAAAGAAACTTCATTATCCTTACCAATCTGAATAAGGCAGCGAGTTGCCAAAAATGAAGCGCTAGCAGTACCGTATGTTACAGTTCGCAGCACGAAATGTTTAAGTTGTTCAAGGGAAGAATTACGCCACAGAATACGTTGGTAATGAAAATCGTTATCAGACACTAGAATCTGTCGATACATCTTCTCGATGTGAGCGATCAGAACATAGTTGTGTATACGAAATCGCAAAAGAATAGAGATAAGATCTTGTTGGACATTTGGTCCCGGTAACAAAATACCATTGAGAGATAGACCATTGGTAGTTTTAGCCGAACCATCAAAAACGACGCGAAGATTTGTCGTGGAACTAGAATGTTTGAAAACGGCATGATGAGGCAAATAGTAGGTATTTAAAACCTTGGAATTAACAGAACAATCGTCAACCAGCGCCATGTGGCCAACATCCCTATATTCCTGAATAAAATTTGCATATTCACGCGCAAGCTCAGAATCCCGTTTGAACCTGCGTTCTAAACTCAAAAATCTCGCTTCAGCGGTAGCATAGGTCTCACCCAGCTGGGCATTATCAGACATGAATGGCAGTGAGACGAAAAATTTACCTTCATCATTACGATGAGTGGACTTAACTAAATGTTCTTCGCAAACTGAATCGTTAATAATGGGTGCATTATCAAGGACGGTTTCAGCCTCCCAAAACTTCTCAAGGGACGCTAGAACTTGATCATCGTTGTTTCTTGGCAAGAACGAAACAGCAGGACCCTTAGAATGACAATGCTTATACAAATTGCCTGCTAGAATGTAGCCTAACTTAGTTTCTTGTATAACAGGAAAGTTAGGACCACGAACATATTTGTTAGTTTGAATCAAATCTAAATAAAACTGCGCTCCTAACAGTACGTCTATGTCAGCTGATACATCAAAATGTGGGTCAGCAAGGAAAATGTTATCTGTGATATTAAAATGTTTTATGTCAAAAGATTGTACTGGAAGTTTGTGGGTCAACGTAGATAAGACTGCACACGGAGCATTAAAAGTGAACCTTTGATAACGAGAAACAATACGAACTGATACCAAATTAGTAGCGTAACATGTTACATTATTAATACCTGAGATTGGTATATTAGATTTAGTTAAGTTAAGTTGCAATTTTTTTGCAAATGATGCAGTACAAAAATTAAATTTTTAAAAGTTTGACCTTAATCCGTCTATGTGACCGCTTGGTTTCTGTCTTCTTACGCGTTTCGGATTAATTTAATCCATCATCAGAGAGTAAAAATTTTTAATTCGTCGGTTATGACTTCGTTAATACATTAAAAGTGACTCTAAAATACATTTATGTATATGTTCTACAAATACAGCGACCTACGCGGATGTGAGTGCGCACTCGACACCGGTTGACGACGTACTGCCAAAAAATTCGGTTGACGAATTAAAAATTTTACGAATTAAATGAACAATAGTTACTACTGCTGGCAGAACCCTGTTTTGACCCATTATTTATATGAAGCAATGTATGGTGTCGTCTGGAACAGATCTTATATGATTGTTTGACCTTGCAATTAGGCGAAAAATTATCTGGTCTTAAACAATTAGTGCAGCATTTTGCTTTAATATAAATTGCCCTCGTTCCGATATGCTTAAATCACGAAATTTGACACACATATAAATTGGGTGACTTGCCTTGCAGCATGGGCATGAATAATTATTTGAAGTCGAATGATAACTTTTAAATGCAGTGCTGCCAGCAGAGTTTCGTAACTTAAGTTTTTCAGACTTATTATTAAATTTTAAAATTGGTTTGTTAAGCTGCTGTCCAGCTTCTATCGATAACGTGTTTTCTAATAATTGTCTACGGGCATTTAGAAACTGTATAAAACTCTGAAAGTTAGGAAGATTTTCAGAATCTATAGATTCTTTCCATAATTTAAATGTGGAATGATCTAGCTTTGCTGACAATAGCTGTATAGTAATGAGTTCAAATGAGTCTACTGACAATTGCATAGCTGTCAGAGAATTGACAGAAGACGTTATTGTATTTATAAATTCTGCTAAGCTCTGTACAGAGTCCTTGGTTGTAGACTTCACTTCTAATAAATTTTGAATGTAATATTTAGCGAATATGAATTTATTGTCATATCTAGCAGACAGCAAACTTAACGCTATTGAATAGTTTTCATTACAAATAGGCAAAGCCTTGATTAGATCTAGTGGTTCATTTTTGAGAGATGAATATAAGTAATGTAGTTTTTGCACTGAAGTTAAGTCAGATCTAGCATGTACCAAGCCTAAAAATATCGAGTAAAAGTGCTGCATTCGAGAATGTTGCCTGTGAAGCAGGGCAAACTTATAGGTTTTAATTGAATGTTACTGCTTAATGTTTGAGATTCAGTCTGGATGTTGAAAGTGTCTATTAATTGTAAGATGTTAGCCTCGGTTGAATATAAAAGTTCTTCAAACTCGACTCTGTCCTCTTGGGCAGCATTTATGTCTTTAGAAATTAATTCTATCTCAGACTGTACCTCATCATACGTTATTGCTAAACTCTTTAAACTTTCTAGTCTCACAGTTAAAAAATGTTGGTATTACTGTTTTTATCAAAATTAAGTACTGCGGAATTGATTCTCACTATGGCAGACTTTAAGCCGCTTCTCTTTCTAACCAACACTCTTAAGCCTTCTTCCGTCATTTTACGCACCTTTTACTGATGGCGTTGATGTCGTACCTTCTGTGAGATGTCTTGCAGCGTTGAGGCCGTGGAGCAGATGGTAGACACGCACGGACTGGATGGATGACTGCTCTCAACTTGGAACTGCTCAATCTGGCGTGTAGGCGTTAACACGCGGATTTTTATGTACTGGTGTTGTCCATGAAGCTCAATGACGACGACGAAAGAAATGTTGAATAACTACCGACACGGTCGGATCAGCGAACATACTGAATCGCCCGTGATGGCCAGAAATTGAAGTAAAAAAAAAATGATGAGAAGCCGCTCGGTAGGGTATAAAGTTGTGAAGAAGGTTAAAATGATGAATCCAGGCGCGGAGTGACCAAAAAAATGTTAAGAATTAATGTTTGTACATTAATATTTTAAGGGAATTAAATTTGCCAGGATGAAGAAAATAATGATGAGTGAGTGGACTGTAGTTTAATACATTTATTAGGTATAAATGTTACAATTTAATTTTGAATTCATAAGGTTAGCTAAGCCTTGTACGCATTATGAAATCTGAAAGGTCACATTCGGTGAAAAAATGTTACATTATAAAAGTGGGGCGCAATTACGCAACACTCGAAACTACATAAATGAAATGTTGTAGGGCCTAAGGCCTACATAATTTGTCGTGACATTAAGAAATGACAGCCGAAGCAACAAGCGTAACTCACGTCTGCTGCATTCGGACGCTCGGAGCACTGTAATGACATGTTCGCCGACGCGAGCATGGCTGGGTCATGATCAGATTAGCCAACCTTTCGATTATACAATTCCCACATTACTGTCCACGAGGGCTATTTTTTTTCAACCTCCGGTGAGTTGGCAAACCTGGTTCTGTTGTCGTAGCAACAATCTGATTGTTGGTTAATGTTTTTGAGGCTATGTTCTAACCTATAACCACTGGTTTTATAGGTATTTTGTCTATTACTGTGGTGACGACAGTTTAATTATGGCAACTACAATAGATATTCCTTCCAAGTGTGAGATTCGGTCTGTTATTAGATTTCTTCAAGCTGAAGGTTATATTGCTGCAGAAAATTATCGAAGATTGTGTAATGTGTAAGGAGAAAATGTGATGAGTGATGGTTCAGTTCGGGAATGGTGTCGAAAATTTAAAGAAGGCCGAATTGATGTTCATGATGAAGGAGGGCAAGGAAGAAAGTCCGTGGCTACTGATGATGTTTTTGGAAGGGTAGACAGGATGGTTTGAGAGCGCCGTCGTTCACAATTACTGAACTTTCTGCTAATTTTCCTAAAATTTCTAGGTCTGCTCTTTATGATATTCTTACTCAGAAGCTTGGGTATAGGAACTTTGTGCTCGGTGGGTTCCCAAACAACTCACAGATGTCCACAAAACTCGAAGAATGGGAGGAGGCAATTTCAATTGTCTTTCAATTTCAGTTTCAATTACCATAATTAAACTGTCGTCACCACAGTAATAGACAAAATACCTACAAAACCAGTGGTTATAGGTTAGAACGAAGCCTCAAAAACATTAACCAACAATCAGTCATTGTTATGACAACAGAACCAGGTTTGCCAACTCACCGGAGGTTGAAAAAAAAATAGCACTCGTATTTTAAACGTGTTGCTTGACGATGTTTACTTTGTTTTCATAATATTATTCAAGTAATTTAAGTTATTAGTGTTTGTTTTAGTATTCTATCAACGATAAAACTAATTATTGTCACTATTTTGAATGTTCATCACTTCTTTGTTCACTACTATAATAATTATTAGTATTGTTGGTATTTTCACTGTGAACTTACTTATTGTATTTTCTCATACATCGTTTCGGAGTAGCGTTCTCCTTCTTCAGTGAGTTTGGAATTGTTTTGGTGTTGTTTATTACTGTATTCAAACTCCAGCGCCAATCTCCTCCACCTCACCCACACACAACCTGTTAACTAAAAACCGTTATACATAAAACTACCGACAGTTTGCGCATTCCCTATCCAAACTCACTGAAGAAGGAGAACACCACTCCGAAAGGACGTATGAGAAAATACAACAAGTAAGTTCACAGTGAAAGTACCAAGAATTCTAATAATATTTATTGTCGAATTATACTAATTTGTACTGTCCTGTTTACTAATTTACGATTATAATTGACGAGAAGTAAACGCTATTAATTCTGTGTAGAAAAACACAGAATGTGCTAGGGTAACAGAAAGCAAAAAGTGAAATGTTGCTTTACGCCACTGCGATAGTTTACATATTGCCAATGAAGTTTTATGCATATGGCTCACCATCAGCTGGGAATAATTCATCATCATGAGCTAAGTTGTCGTTAAATTAAGGGAAAGCAACAAATGATTTTATAAACTGAGGACTCTACAATGCACTAGTGTTACAAACTACTGTTATTAGAAAGAGATCTGTAATGTGCCAAATTTACTCGTTCCTTCGCTCACTTTTACTTTGGTGTATAAAATGTAATGTTGTAGTTCACCTGTTTGAAAGTGAAAAAGCACAGTGTATTTATAAAAAAAAATAAACAAATTTTGAGGTTTTAGTTTTCGGCAGTCTGTAAAAATGGATTGTTGTTTTAAGCAACGCTAATTAATAATTTCTGTGAGTTACCATTCTGTTCTTTTTTTATCACCTAACGTTTGCATGTTAATTTTAGTCCCATTATTTGCAAACAATGATTACAGAACGTAAATAAGTAAGTGTCTCCTCTTACAAAAAATTTATCGTTTCCACTTTTTGCTGCTTTCTGTACTTAGTGACTGCTCTAGCGTTGAAAACACATTAGTTACTTTCATCCAAACAATAAGTTAAATTAAAGAATTCTAAACACACTCAAACACTTGGTAAGTTTCACAATTTATTCTTAATATCTGACACTTGTTCCAGCCCCTTAGGCTACTCTAAAAGAGCTGCTAATAACAACTCAAGAAGCTCTTTCAGAATACCCTAATGAGCTAAAACAATTGTCAGATGTTAAGGATATATTGAAAAACTTAAGAAGTGTTCATGTGTTTTTAAAAATCTTAGTAGTAATACGTGTCCCCAAGTGCCCCACGAGTCTCCAATCAATATCGTGAATAAGGTAAATACTTCTTCGCCATGTCCGTCCTTTTCATTTTACTAGGTGCTCGACTTCATTATTGCCTCCTAGTGAGTACACGCATTTACTATTCAAACCTGAAATGCTTTACTGAACTGAGTTATTTAAGTCACCTAAACCAACTAAGCTGATAGTGAGTTCTCTTAACAATGTACACATGCACGCAATATCAAACCCATAAATCCCTCTTACGACTTAGTCTGTAATTTAGATTCTTGAGATGCGTGTTTCTGACATTATATATGAGGTCGTTTGAAGATTCATTACAGAAGCAATGTATATAAACCCTTCTACAATGTAGCTCTAGTTTTTATTTTCATTTTAGTAGCGTTTATTCGCCTACTGTTCCCTCCCAGTAAATACAATCTTGTGATTGAAGGAATAAATGTGAAGTCTGCTCCTTGTGAATATCTCCAATTGAAATTCATAAGACGCTTAGAAAAATCTTACTGACCATTTCACCAGGAACGTAATAATTTTTGTCTTTACAGTTTTTCATGGTTTTTAAAATGTTAATAACATTCGTTGAATAACAATTTCATTTTACCTTACCATACTTTAACATAAAAAGCATTTTATATACAACTGTGTTATTTACATTTATTATGAAATTTCTCGTTTATTGAACTTTTTATCTTGTAATGTCATAATTTCTTATTGTAGTCACGTTATCACATATAATTTACTGGAGTAATTCAGATACACTAATTCAAATCCATTTTTGTGTATCAGAATTATTTAGAATGATTTGACGCGTCTGCCTTTCATGCTACTATGTTTGTATTGTAAGGTAGGTTCAGTTATCATTGAATGACATATTATATAAAAAAAATGTATGCACTGTTTCATGCATATTTGACACATGAATACATATAAATATTTACATATCTGAATTAAATAAATAACAGAAATAGTAATTGAATAACTCAAATAAAGGAAAGCCTTCACAGTGTTAATACATTTTTTTTATTAACTTTACATAAATTATAACATTTCTGTTTAATTAAATACCTTATAATGTGTATTACAAATGTACATGTATTTATTGGCACCTTAAACAAGTAAATTCACATCGAATCTGAAAAAGCGTGTTTTTCGACACTAACTTTTTGAGATTTACGTAAGTTTATGTTAAGCTACACAAGATATAGTTATGGGACTCCAATTTTAAAGACAAAGACTATATGGAACTATTAAATTTACCCTATAAATTTCACGAATTTTAGTAAGAGTTAATTTACTTCTTGTAGCACAAATCAAGGTGAAATTTTTCACATAGAAATCTAAGCGTTTTCAGACACACAGTTATATAAAATTTGTTGTTTATTTCAATCTATGTAATGTATTCCCGAAATATGTGTCATTCCTCGTGGGCATCTTGTGTATACTATTACCTTTGTATCGTTATTTCTCCTTTCTACCTACAAACAGGAAAACCTAATAATAGTTGTACGCCTTAAAATGTCTTTTACCTTGAGGTGTCAGGTACTAATTATGTTTCATAAAAACGTATTGCTTTTTAATTAAAAAAGCAAAAGTAAAATACGAAATATTAAATTTACTACATCAGCAATTCTCATAAACATTCTTTATAAAGTGTATTACAACAGTGTTATTATTGAATGGCATATTATACGAAAATAAAAACGTAAACACTGTTACATGCATATTTAACAGACATACTTAGAAATATTTACATATCCTAATTAAAAAAATAACTGAAATCGTAATTACATAACTCAAATAAAGAAAAGGCTTCACAGCCTTAATTTGTTTTTATTAACTTTGCATATAATACATTTCTCTTTAATTAAATTTCTTATAAAGTGTATTACAAATGTACATGTATTTACTGGCAACTTAAACAAGTATATTCACAAGAAATCTGAATAAATGTGTTTTTAGATTTTAAAAAATGTAAAAAATCTAACTTTTTTTATATTTACAAACCTTTTCTACTAAGCAACACAAGATATAGTTCTAAGACCCTCTTTTTTACTTTTTCATGACAAACCCCATATGCTCCTATGCGTAACTATATGCATATAGATCGAAATCTTCCGTTAACCTTTAATTTGATTTCCAAGAAATTTTCTTCTGTTGAATTTAGGCTTGGAGCAGAAATCAAGTTAAAATGTTTCACAATTCGTAAATTGAATACGAAGCGTTTTCGAACCTACATTTATATAAACGTTCTTGTTTATTTCAGCCTGTAAAATGAATTCCTTAAGTAAGTGTTGTTCCTCACGGGGAACCCTCACAATACTATTACCTTTGTGTTGTTACTTTTCCTTGTTACCTACAAAAGGAAAACCTAGTAATATAACCATTATCTTGTTAAATATTACTTATTTTTCATACGAACGAACTGCTTTTTAATTAAAATCTTTTAACAAAAACCGAAATAAGCGTAAACAAATCAAATTTTTTTAAAATATTCCCCAGCCTTTCTCTTATGGTTGACTATGCTTTCAGTGACATTTTTTCTAAAACTTTCACAGTTAGAAATGCTTTATTGCTATACAAAGAATGAGTACGTTTAACATTTTTAAATTTAGGAATTAATTTGTATGCTTATTTTCTGTTCATGAACAGAGGAAGAAAACGTATTTTCGACGTCGTCGTCATGATTTACGGCTTAGGCTAGTAGCCTGTTCCAGTCTCAATGGAAGATATCCAACCATCGCTTATCGTCTTCCCACAATTCTCTTCCCCCTTGGATGATAGTCAAGAACTCGTCTTGAAAAACTAGTTCGATCCATTGTCTTAACTTGTAACCACCACTCCGTTTTGTACCGGGTGATTTTCTCATTTACAATTTCAGCTATACCTATTACCTAGCCCTATTATAATATGATAATTTCTGATGAGATCTCTCCTGGTACAACCCTTTACAGCCCTTAAGAACTTCGTTTTCGCTCCTTGTATTCTAGACATACCTTTGGCCTTTCTAATCCAAGTCTTCAACAGTAGTTGAAGTATGGCCATTACATTATAATATTATAATTGCGTCTCTTTCCTTGTTTTGTTCTTTAAGTGTTTAATGACACAACCGGGAAGCCAGCGGAAGAGATTAACTTTACTTTCAACCTCTACTAACGTATTTAGGTTTTTGATTATTTCAGATTTTCTAGAGACCAAGATGTTATAAATAAAATATTTTTCCTGAAAACGTCATAACCACAACCTCCGAATTTGTAAAACATGAAGTGGAATAATTAAAATCCAATTTGTTACAAGACAACGTAGGTAAAGATGAAACCACACCACTAAAGACATTCTGTATCAGTTTCTGATTTTCTGTTTACAGTAGTTATGTAAACCTAACGTTTATAAATTATGTATAATGTCATATTATTATTAAATTTAAATTTTACGAAATTTTGACATTTTTAAATTAAAAAATTATTACAGTAAACTGTGGCATTTCGTGAAATTTGTTTTTTTTCTAATTGACATCCTTGAAACTTGACATTGCTGCTATCCTATTTTCCAATTTGCGTGGGCATAATAATAAGGTTTGCAATAGATAATTAAATAGATAGACAGCAAAAGAAAGAGGAGAGTGTGAAAATAGAATGCATCCAGGACTAAATTAATTGTTATCTTCATTATGATATGCCGGGAAATAATCGTCTTTGTTTAGTTATATTATTGTAAATTATAATTATTTAGGCAAAAAATGACAAGCTTAACATAATATGTTTTAAGCTGTTAGTTATTTTTTATTGTTAGTGTTGTATGACATAAAATGTTATAAAATGTTTTATTAAGGTATAGAAAGTTTCCAGTCTGTACGTGCTTCCTAAAAATCAACGTAGTAACCTGAACTGTTCAGTGATTATATAACTAGTTTCTCAAAAACTAAAAATTTCCCACTCCAGAATATGTAGATGTTGTATTAGATTCTACAAGTACGTCGGCTCAGTAACATGTAAACATTGGCTCGCCTTGGTTTGAAAAGTGTATCATAACTCTAAATTATTAGTAACGTAGCGCACTACTGTGACCCAGTTTGCCGTCCAATATCATTAAAAATTATTTTATACATTAATACTTGTTTACTAGTCAGCAGTATAAAATATGTTACTCGATATTTGTGTTAGGCGTAAACAACGATTTTTATGTGGCTTAGTTCGGATGTGTGGCTGTAGTGTGTTAAGAAATATCGATTGATCTTTATCTACACCTTTGACTAAAAGAGTGGTATTCCGTCTTCAAAGATTGCTTTCAGCCTTCTCAGGGAAAACGTTTTTGCGACAGACAAGAATAAAAACTGAGGACCCCTTAATTGTAACTGAGCCGTTTGGGCAGAGATAATGAGGCAGGCTGCGACAGTGCAGACCTTGGAAAATGAATTACAGACAGAAGTTTGTGAAATATGTGAGGTAATGATATTATTAGCTTGTTCAAAAATAAGTGTTTGAAAATATATCATTCACAGTTGTGACGAATATATAACCCATTAATTACTACAAAATAATATGTAACCGTTGTAACAACAGACGTTCTTTGCAAGGCTGAATGTGTACTATGTGTAGTATAGTTATGTAGTCACCATAACGCTGATATGCAAGTCGGAGGCAATCTGATACATCAGATATACCAACAGTGCGATAACCGTTAACTAGTTATCATAAATTACCCAGGATAAGATGCTTGTTAATTAATCCAACGGTTGAAAAGTAAAATGTTATTAAAATTTTTAATTATGACAGATAATATTTTTCTATGGGTAAATAATGCTAGCTGAAAATATTAATTTTGAAACTTACTTTGTTTGCAACGGTTGTATGTAGGCACTGCTGTATTAATAGTTGTTGGTTAAAACAATGATCGGTGTCTGAAAAGCACTGAATACAGCTCATAACTTAGTAAGTTTTCCAGAACTTATTTCTTTGAAGAATATTTTGCATAAAACGGTAGGTTGTTGACATTAGGCCAAAACGTATAGGCAGTTGCTTAAATTTAATATATTCAACGGACTCTTTGTAAGTCGGGGAACTCTCCCGCGAGGATACCAGCCTTAGTAATCAAGTTACGGCTACAAAAAGTAGAAACTTTATATAAAAACTGTACGAAGTATAAGTTAGTTCTGACGGATTGAGTGAAACTCCCCGAGCGACTTTTTTCTTCTATTCTGAGAGTTAATGTAAAACGCCTTCTAGACTGTATTTTTAAAAGATTGATTCCTCTTTCATTATTTATCTTAAAAAAACTACGTATTTGCGAACATAATGAATTCCGTACGTAATTCTATTTGATTCGTACAAAGGGTTTGTTAAAACACGTCTACAGTGTTTCTTATATGCCGTAATAAACGAACAGCAGGCAAAAACCTGCACCATTTTTGAAAAGATATTAATAAATGTACTGAACATTTAGTATTAAAATGAGTTATTTTTTAGGTAATTTTACAAAATTATTTAAAAAAGACCTGAAAAGAGTATGTTCATATATATTTTACGTACTTTCTCCGTGTTCAATTGATTAGAATCAACTGTAACGAATACATCGTTTTGTTTGCAATTTCTGTGATACGTATTTTTTCTTTAATTTCCTGTCTAATTGCATTTTCTCAGATTAAGATAAAATAAGTTACATGCATATCTGTCTAAGTTTAGTTCAACTTCTTGAAATAGAGTACAAGAGACGGCAAAAAAACATTTACTTGATTCGATAGTATTCTGTTAAAAAATAATACACTACAATAGTTTTTCATCGATATATTCAATTTTTTATCACAAATGTTCTGGCGTGTGTAGTAGAGAGAGTGAGAGAGAGAGAGTGAGAGAGAGGGAGAGAGATTATAAAAAAGAACATATATCTACATTTCATGTTATCATGTTCAATAAAACATTTTCGAAAACCACTCTCCTTAACAATATTTTTATATTTTAAATATTACTAAAATTGTATCGTTTATAAATTTTCAGTTTCCTAATTTTAGAACATGTATTTGCATTCACAGATTTTCTTAGCATTAGAAAAACTGCCATACTTGTACAACAGTCATTTAAAATTTATGTATGTAACCTAGCGCAGCAAATAACTATACGATTTTTAGCAAATCTTCTCTACTTACATAATGCACACACGCTTACAAATATTTCAATATTTGTAAAGTGCTGTATAAAACAATCGTTTCCTTTATATCTGTATAAAATTCCCCGTGCAGTTTTTCAAATAAAGGCCATATGTTCGAAACGTAAAATAATAAAAGCTTATTGCATAGGTCTATTTACATACACTGAACTACTGCTCAAGTAAAAGTATTTTATTTTCCTATCTGCGCTAAATTGAAAGTTTTACTATATCTCTTATATCCCGCTGATTTTCTCAGTACAGTCTCAAATTTCAAAAATTCAAAATTATATTAATAAAAATAAATTATTTAATTTCATTTTAAATGTACTTACTACAGCTCCCGTATTTACAATTAAATATTTAACAGGATATGCAAAACTAAAAGGTTTTAACACATTTTACTTTAACATCATATTTAATGTTATGCATTCATCTAGATATTATGCATTTAATGTTATGCATGTAGAAAAGGCAAAGATGCGCATTGTTTTCTATTTTCTGTTAATTATCACTAAAAACGGTTTCCTTAAAATAAAAAATACCTATGTGTATTTAATTGCTGTAAGTAGTATACCAGGGTCAATGCTATTATATTATATTATAGCATGCTATAACCTAACATACCAAAATAACAAAATAAAAGCGCATATGTAATATAAAGGAAACACAATTTTTTACTACTTTAAAATTATCGTGTTTATATTTGTAAGATCTGATTATCACATGTGTAATTCCGAACGCAAGTTTGAAGTATCCTGGTTCCTCGACCAGCTACATAGTTCTAATTTAATACTTTTGTGTAGATAGCCTGCTTACTAACCAGTATGTGGCTTTAGCTGAATCCTCACAAATGTAAACCGCATTTGATAACACGATGTTCACACTACCAGTATAAACTTTAAGTTTAACCTCATCATGTTCTTGCCTCAAGACTTAGATAAATTCACATGGGTCTAGCATTCATGTCCGTGAGAAAGCGGCCGTTGTGTATGTCATCGAACGATGTAATTGGAGACATGTTAGAAGTGTATTTATTTACACTAACAAATATACAATTTTTGTTTTTAATTCTTAAGTATTGTTGCTTTCACTGAATACTAGAAAAATGATCTACAACATTAGTGACTTTGTTGTATAGGCGTAGAAGCGGTTTCTTAAAATTTGTTCTATATAATCACAACTCTCGATCTAAGAAAGGTATTATATATTCGTTTCCTAAGGATTAATTAGTGCGAAAATTTATTGATCTATGGTAACCTTAGAAACTAACATTCAGTACACATTTTTCGATCGACTGTTCAAAACCCTTGAGAACTGCAGAGGAAGTCGAATCATTAGAGTGTCTCTAATAAAAAGGAAAAAAGAAGATTTCATGACTGAATGTAATTTGTAAGCTTAATAAATGACTCGCTTTCTAAGAAGAACTTTAATAAATAATAGCTCGATAAATTACTGACTAATGTTTATGAAATTT
The DNA here is from genome assembly GCA_034769895.1 of Magicicada septendecula. Lineage (NCBI taxonomy): Eukaryota > Metazoa > Arthropoda > Insecta > Hemiptera > Cicadidae > Magicicada > Magicicada septendecula. Next base: position 162,300,999 of record CM068368.1, read on the forward strand.
AATGCTTTATGACGTTATTTAATGCTGTCACTATACTACTTTGGAGGAGAGGAACACACAACCGCAACCATTATCACTTTGGATAATGTATGGTTTCCAGGAAATGTATTACAAATTAAGGAAGTGCAGAATTATTAATTTAATTATTAATACAGCTTATACTGTATTCTTTATTTATTGTAAATTCACATTGTATATAGCATTTATTTGTTTCTGCCTATAAGCAAGGCACTCTTAATTTCTATAATTAAAACTTTTCATGTTGTCACATCCTCAAAATAAAAATTGTAAGCATTGTAACGTTATGTTTGAACTCCAGTGGTTGTTCACATTGTGTAACTGTTTATTCTATGTATATATCATCTTTTTCTTTACATTTTTTGACACTAGATTTAAACTTTTAAGAACGTATCATTTTTTCTTAGTCAATACTTGTTAGTCTATTATTATATTATTTACAAATTTCAAAAGTATAGGCTACGTTTCATTACATATTTGTTTGTATCATTTTAATAAAATATGAAAAATTAAATTACTAGTTTACGATATAGAACAAAATAGTGTAGGAATATAATTTCCTGCTTATACAATCCAACTTCTGATACAACATTTTAATTAGCTTTTTATAATCGTAAATAACGGAATTCAAATTACAAATACAATCAGCTAAATTAAGACACAAATGTATGGAAAACGTAAATCTCTTTCTGTCACACTCTCTCTCTCTCGCACGCACACACACACGCGCGCGCGCGCGAGACTTTGTCTATGTGCCCGTTTTCCTTTCATTAGTCTCACGTGAAGGTTGGCAATAGCATTAAAAATTTAGCCATCGTACATCACTCAACCTGTATCCAACACGAAATACAAAATAACATGTTGTTAAATCATTTTTCAATATTTTTATTGAAACAAATTGCTACGAAATCCCGTTCAGTTAAATTTTCTGGGTTGGTCATTCTGCTAATGATTGTTCTAACCGAAAGTAATTTCTTTGGTAAACTATGATTGTTTGACCAAAAAATGCATTAGGAAAAATAAACACACAGTTTTGTCTTAATTGATTAGAAACAGATCAGCATGTTTTAACTATTTTAAATATCAAAGATTTGTCAATCTTGTAATGTGTACTAAAAAGTTAAAACAATCTAAAAATTGTACTCCTAACTTTTTTGAATCGTAATTTTTAATTTATGGACACCTTGCTGTTTTGTTATTAAATTTAAATCATTTTAATCTCGTACTAAAAGAACTGCATTAAAAATGTGTGTGTACTAGCTTTGGGAGCGGGCAAACCTAATTACAACTTCCGACGTAGGCACATCATCATCATTTTCAATAAGGTATAAATAGTATATATTTTGGAAAACGTCTCTTTCGTTTATGTGTTTATTTCAATCAGTGTAATGTACTACACGTGTCTCATGAATATACTTTATTCTATAATTTCGAACTGACAAAATACTGGTTTTCTACGTACGTCTGTCATAAATGATAGTAATTGTTGAGCACAAATCTATGTAACAGTTAATATAATTACGTAATACAGAAAATATAACGTATCATGTCCAAAAATTAATCGTGCATAATTAAAGCAATGTCGACTTTTGAGTAAAGCGTCTGAAATATATTTCTTCCTTCAAACAAAGAAGTTGACATTATATGTTCAGCAGCTCTATTTCATCCTCTGTTGATTTGTTTTACTACTACAGTGAGCACAGCGTAACTCTACCAGATGATAATTCTATAGGCACTTTTAGTTCAAAGTGGTTTATAGTCTTGGATGTGTGCGGTTGCTTTGTAACGCATAGTCCACTGGTGACGTCAGCGCAAATATAACTGCGAACCAAAACTCTTTGAATGGCATTTCATTTATGGTGTCTTTACTTGTAGAAGAATTGATGTAGACATAGACGTAGACATGTAGACATTGGTATGAAGGAAGTACCAAAATATCCGTCGTAGTAGCTACGTTTACGTTTCCCCTCGTAGTAGCTTTTCATAAGATTATCAACATTGTATGTAAATCTTATGTTTTTATTGTATTGTAAAACTAGCACTTCACATGCTCTTCTCCATTATTACTCTTCTTATTCTTAGATGCGATTAGATGTATCAAAAATATTTTGTATCACATCACAAGAAGTTGACCAACCAACAAATATCTTGGTTTGGTTTGGTTCATCAGCAAAGAGCTTCTGATTACCGGTCGGCATCATTGATATACATTAAAGGCAAAATAGTTCAGAATACGAGTATATTTTATGAGTGCTATGTTGCTTGACTTCTGGCTTCATAGTTTGTATTCTCTTGCAATCAATACTTAAGAAAATTTCTAAAATTGACTACCTTGTTTGTTATATTCTAAGAAAATTTCAGTGTCTGTAAAATGTAATATCAAAAAAATTATACATAATAATAAAATACTAGCTCTGTGAGTGTGCGAATTAAGACTTTGAAGAAATGGCGTTCCTTCAAATGGTTAAAGCAGGCACATTTTGCTAAACCTAACGTGCAGCATACAATTCGAGTTAAAACAAAATAAATTAGTAAAAACTAAAGTTAAAATCTCTTAATTTAAAGGTGTTATAAGATTTTAAGCCATAAGATTGAAGGAGATAATGTATCTGTACTAATGAAAATATCGTTAAGTTCTTCCTATTTTTTTACCGATTTCAAGAAAAGTATTTATCATAAATTCGTTGCACCTTATATTACGTTATTAATCTCAGTGTTCATCATAACGTGCTGGTGGTTTTTAAATGGTACCAAATAGTCACCTAACATGTGAATGTTAAAAAAAAAGTTTATTAGTATCACATAGTTCAGTACAGTCGCGCAGCATCTATACATCTATATCAGTAAACCACTATTGAAATCATGTGACCAGTCATAAAACCTGTTTAACCTCAGGGTGCACGAAGTATGGAAATCATTTTCTTTTTGTAAATTTTCTTGTTGTGTATTTAAGGTGGTTTTATTCTTGCTTAAGGTGGTGATTCTACCAACATACTCTGTTCTATCAAGTCAGACCAAATAATTAAAACGCCGTGGTTATATTGTATTCATTACTAACTGTAATACTTTTTATATATCTTGTCGTCTTAAATGTTACGCTTATTGAACACCTTGAAATTGTTGTAAATACTTTGCATATATCATTGTACCAAAATAAAATTCGCATTCCGTATATAAAATTTAGAGTACACTAGGTGTCACTTAGGATTTCAGTAAAACAAACCTTACGTATTTCTTTTGAGTGTTTATAATGCTCTGATCACGTTGTTAACAGTGTAACAAAAGAGCCACACTAAATGATTATTCAGTTATCTTACAAACAAAATTATTTAAAATTTTGACAATATCTAATATTTTATTTTAATAATTATATGTCCGTTATAATTATACCAAACCACAAATTCTTAAGAACACATTATGTAATAAACTATGAGCTGTTGTATTTGCTTAGACTGGAAGTGTATACTGCTTGATGCCGAATTGTCATTGTTTATATTTGCCTCACGTTTATCTGGGCGGTCACAAAAAAAACATTTTATTTATTTCTAATTTTGCCTTACTAATGTAGTCAAATTTTATAAGCTTCCGCATAAAATGTGTAACTTAAACTTTTTTTTTTTTTTTTTTTTGCGGGGGAGGAAAAATGCATTATGCACCATCAGGAGACACCCGACTGGTCTCCCGGTGTGTGGGACTTAAACTTTAAACTTAAACTTAGACTTTAACTTAAACTTTAGGATGATCACCTTTCGTAACTATACTACAAAATACCAACCCGTTCAATTCATCCTGTGCCGTTCCTTATCTACCTAATAGTAATCCCTAATTCGTAAATGAATTGACTTGTTTTATGTTTGGGTTATTTTATGTTAATAAAACTCACTGAACTCTGTACCGCTATTTACAATAACTGTCAAATCGTATTAGATAAATCATATATAAACCTGACATTAGTTTTCTGATATTAAAACATTCGTTTTGAAAAACCTTTTGGTTGCTCTAAATATCTAATGTCACGGAAATACTCGCAAGACAATGTGACATCAAGCTCCCTGTGAACGTGACAAAACCTAGAGAGCAAGCAGTTTATATTTAAACGGTGTACAATGGAGGTTTAACAATATTCTCCCAGTTCAAACCGCACGTTTCCCTTTACAGCCGGAAACAGAGTTGGAGCAGCTCAGTAGATTACGAGCGTAGGAAGCAGAGTAGAGCAACTCGTATATACATTTACACGGTAGTAGTAATGCATTATTTATAGTCATATAAGTTCAGCGTTGCGGTACCTGGCAGTAGACACTATTATTGTAACTACGTTTCATTATGTTCATTATGTACATTCAGATCTTACTGCGAGAAAAACTTATTCTGCTTTCTTAACTTCCAATTAAATTAACTTACATCATAATCCGATTTATTATTAAAATACACTAACTATTCCCTGAAATGTGCTTTCATACAATTTTCTAATAGTGCACAATTGCACTGAACACGTTGAAATGTTGATTTCCTTAGAAGCAAACATTTGACATTGGTGAAGTGAAGTACACAACTCAAGTACAAAACAAGCTGTTCCATAATATTTAGGAACTTTTTCTATTCATATTGGAGGTTCTAAACCGTAACCTTATGTTGGGATTTTAAATGTACACATATAGGCCTATACCCGTTTAATTGTGTTAAGAATTAAAGATTAAAATTTTAAATTATCGAAACATTAATTTAACATGATTCAAAACTTGTTGTTTAGTAATTCTGTACAAAGCATTAAAACGTATCTAATAAAGCTTGTTTTAATATATAACACTGAATGTCCACTTCAATATTTCCACTAATATTTCGTACGATTTCTCTCATGCTGGTGCCAATGATACAACCCTACAATAACGCTGTAATAAAAAGTCGTGTGATTTGTGAAGAAGTCTTAAACGACTGTAAATTATGTATTTCTAGACTTAATTATTTTCAAATGGTAACAAATTGTAGCGTCGACAACTGTAAAATTTCAACATACTGTATTAGTTCTACATCTTCAAACGTAAGCTAGTAATATCAAATACTTAAGACGCATATCTATAAGAAACGCGTAAGACAAACACACACGTTTTACTACATGTGGAAAAAAGAGTATTTTTCCTTACGGGTGAAAAATACGGTTAGCATGACGAAATTGCTATTAACGTGGTGTTGAAACATTTATAAAAAACGCTGAAGTGTCGTGAGAGTGAAGAAGGTAATTAAGTGAACTGTACCGAGATGAAGGGAAATGTCCAAACCATGCCCTTCTAGTGGCGAATGGGAAACCGTATGGTGGCTGACGCAGCTCAGAGACCGAACGTCCGCCTTTACACACCACCAATGTTTGCCAAGTGCTAACAGCCTTTCCGGAGAGCGGATGAGTTGATGGGAAAAGGGCATGCCTGTGTCTTTGGGGTGTAGCCCACTCCTATAATGGAGCTGCTAATGGTGTTAAGGACTCATAGCGAATTTGAAGAAGAAGAAGAAGAAGAAGAAGAAGAAGAAGAAGAAGAAGAAGAAGAAGAAGAAGAAGAAGAAGAAGAAGAAGAAGAAGAAGAAGAAGAAGAAGAAGAAGAAGAAGAAGAAGAAGAAGAAGAAGAAAAAAGAACGTGATGTAATTTTCTTACTAGAAATTTTTCGGAGATGACAAAAATGACGGTGTTAATAAAAGTGTATAAATTAATTTTAAACCTAACATTATTTATATTTTTTAAAATCCATTCCTTAAAACCAACAAGAAATAAGAGGAATGTTTTTATTTGTTTGCCGCTGTCAGTTACGCCCAGGAAATCGGGCACAATTACGATGGTTAAGCTTTAGAGGCAATAATTCCTTAACTTTCTTCTGATTAGAATGTAGTGTTGCTAAGACATATTGGTTTATCTTAAATTACCGTCATTGCACTTTGCAATACATATTTATTTTTAAATTTCTATGACTAACAAGATTCTAAATAACAAAGGACCGCGATACGAGAAAACTTTTTATTGAAACACTATTAACTTAATTATTATTAACGCCATATGCGCATGTATTTTAACTTCTAATTGAGTGCCTTTAGAATTCTTACTCTTTGATGATTGCTCTCAAACAGAAAATATTGTGTGGTTGACTGTACCACGTTATTTAAGCAAGGAATTCCTTTACACTGTAAACGGCCGTTAACTAGGTTACTTTATGCTCCTTTGCTTGAAATCTACTAATCTTCTTGGACATGTACTGCTTTCCCGCCTGGTCAAACGTCAGCCCAAACTTGTGCTCAACACATTCCATAATCTTTAACACTGCTCTGTGTTCAGATTTCATTCTGCTTCGTATATATACTATGTATTATTTTCTTATTGTTACCATACCCAGTATATTGTTACGACGGTACACTTTTCCACTGGTAGGCGTACGGTACAGTGGAAAACAAAATAAAATACACCAATGAAATCACTAATTACAATTCGTAGTCAACTCGTACAATAATTCCAGTTAGATTTACCCACACGCATTAATAATGTCAAATAATAGAGTTCCATACAATTTATAACACAATAACACGTTACACAATACTTCCACAAAAAGTCGATCCGCGCTAAGGAATTCGACAACGCCAGACGCTATTGCTTTTATAGGTCGCACAGAGGACCAGTATAGCTTTCCCTACTTACTGCACGCCGGCTTAATGCGTATCTCTAGTGTTCTTGAACACACTAGAACCTCAATCAAATATATTTCAACTTACCGTCTGCGGCTTTTTGAAACAACGTCTTCACTATAAAGTTAACATGTTTCGGGACACTTGTCCCATCCTCAGAACATAAAATGTTCGTGTATCATTTAACGTTGATACAGTTGTCAAATAAATAAAATATTAAAATCCAATATGTAATAAAATCACAATATTTAAATGTTCAAAACGAGCGCGACGGTTAAACGATGTACATCGTACGGTGACTGACCGCGCACGATGTACATCGTTTAACCGTCGCGCTCGCTTTTTTAAACATTTAAATATTGTGATTTTATTTCATATTGGATTTTAATATTTTAATTATTTGCCAACTGTATCAACGTTAAATGATACACGAACATTTTAAGTTCTGAGGATGGGACAAGTGTCCCGAAACATGTTAACTTTATAGTGAAGACGTTGTTTCAAAAAGCCGCAGACGGTAAGTTTCAATATATTTGATTAAACAACACGTGGCTTGGTACAAAAAATTTGGGGGTTATTCCTTTTAAACACACTAGAACCTACTTGTGCGCCAGCTTGACTGAGGCACACCTGCCTCACTCGTCGGGGGGGGGGGGAATGTTCTGGGCTGTTCGATAGGGTTCTCGTTATAATATATATTATTTTATATTCAAACACAGTATCTTACTTTCTCATCTCCGCATTCAGAAAATTGGTGGGCGGGTGGGCGGATATTTTCTGAAAATATTCTTTCCTTGAAATCGTTCTTTACCCTAACTCGTCAGCCAATTAATCCTGGTACTTTCATCCTGGTTCTCTCCTAGCAGTTCTTCCATTTATTTTTCCACCTTTTATCGTATTTCTACAGTTGTTATGCGGAATTATGTGCCACAACTACTGTTCCTTTTTTGTGGCAATGTATAACACATTAGTCATCTACACCTATCAATTTAAATACATCATCATTGCCTACTCGACTTTTCCATGAGGTCCATTGCCCCGTCCTTGAAGCACTACGTCTCAAACGCTTCAAGTTGTCCCCTACCTCATTTCCCCATGGTTCAGATTTCAGAAGCATACAGGGTCACACACCATTGTAAAGAGCCAAATACGTTGGAGGGTTTCAAGTACTTTAGGCGAAATCTGAATTATAACTTGTCCATTACAATTCAGATTAATTATAGTTATTTGCTTTATTGTCTTTCAATTTCAAGTATTGTAGAGTTGGGTTTCTCGTAATTTTGTTTTTTATTACATGTACAATTGAAATGGATGTAAATACGCTTGGGAGTTTTTCTCGAAATGTCCAGTCAACGTGATATTTCAGTGGTTAAAACATAATTTTTAATATTCGTATTTATTGCTAATATTATTTATTGAATCCATTGTGACACATGTATAACTGTACATTTTTCTGGTAGCTTCCCGGCATGTGTTAATTTTCATAAGAAGAAAACGAATTACAGTTTCTTTTCAAGTAGTAGATACAAATGCATTGCTTGAATATGGTTTTGATTTAATAACTAATGCTTCTATTTTTTATTTGCATTATTGACATCCCAGACCGTGGTTTGACATTTGATATTCTTATTGTGCCGTGTTATTATTGATACAGGTTTACGGAATATTCTGATAAACTAGTTTCAATTCGACTACGGGAATTGAATGGTAATTGCCGTATGCACAAACGGATATTAAATAGTAATGATGGGTTCAGAGACTTTTCTATAACTGCCACAAAGGAAGCAAATATATAACGCAATAGTGCCCATAACTAGAAAACTACAGCTGTTTGTGTTACGCTACAAAAGTTGTTCCTAATTTTGTTAAATCAAACAATGTTTCTAAATCTCGTAAGTAAAATTTTTACTTTAATTACATCTGTAAAAAAAGGCTTAAAGCCAATCTTAACCGATTATAAAGTTGACCAATATTCTCGAATTAGTAAAATAAGACAACATCTAGCGCTTTTCGTATGCAACTACACACACACACGCGTGCGCGCGCGCGCAAGCACACGCAGATACGTATGTGTTTTTTTTTATTTTGAATTTTTTTTTTTATAATGGAAGTAAAAAGGAATCTGAACAAGATATTCCCGACTTTTATGAAACCCATTTAGCACTTCGAGTAGAAAATAACGTAAGCTCAAAAAAGTAGTCCTACTCGAGCTGAACGTTGTTAGGCGAAGTGTGTATTTATTATGTGGAGTTTACATAATATAGCACGTATATGAGAGATGTAGAGAATATTTTAATTTAAAAAATGTTAGATAAACAGAAGTGTATGCAACAATTAAGTACAGAAATGTAATTTCTATAAAATTACTCCGTCAGCCAGGTTACTGAAGAATGGTATAGGGTTTAGACAGTCAGTTTAAGCATCCACTGTGCAAATTTTACAAAAATATTAAAAGGTCTCCTGCAATGTTAATCAGTTTTATTTTTTAATTTTTAATTTAAATGTAACCTTTATATGGCAAGCATTATTTAAACAAAACTATTACACTTATTAAGGCTACGAAAGAACTAAGTGAGGTATTGCTTTTGCTATATTGCTAATACAAACTTTCTGTATTAGGTTTACATAGTACAGTTGCAGTCCCTTTTTTTAATTTACGCTTGTATGTAATTCAGAAATATAGAACTTTGAGTAAGCAGCTACCTTGTATGTCTTTCCTAAGACAGCATGGAAAATAGTTATATTAAAGTTTTTAAGACTATGTCAGCGAAACTACAATGTTTAATTCATATCGCAGACTGTCAGAACATAATTAATTTTTAATACAGCGAAACTCTAAATCCCATGTGCCCCCACGTGTAGAAGCAAACATGTCGCCACATCTCGGGTACTACAAATTAGGTTTTAAATTAAATTATACAAACCGTATATACCAAATGATGCATCTTTTTCACCTAATTTTATTTTCCATTCACTTCAGCAATTAACAAATTTTGTATATAAAGTGAGGACGTCAGAAATAAATACGTTGTCACTGTTGAACAAAGTTTGTTGTTTCAAAATTGTAGAACATATGAATTATTGAAATATATTTTTAATTATTGAAATGTGTAATTAATAATTTCTATACATAAAATAACTGTAAAACAAGTAAGCGCCATCATCATTATTTTTGTTTTCATTTTAACTATCTTATTATTTTCCCTTTGTGATTTTGTCACTTCTTGTAATGTATACAAAATTAAGATATAAACATTCAATGTTATTATACGAACTAAATTGACTTTAACTAGTTCATATAATTACGACCTTTAAAAAAGGATCACGTTATGTACTTTAAAATTTTAGTAGGTATCCTGTACATAATTTAAAATGAAATAAAAAATATATATATTGCTTTCTAAGGTAGTGACGTTGCTTTATCTCCTGTATTTTGAGAATCGTCATTCTCCAGTGCATTTTGAAGTAAATTCGCTCGCCGATTTTGTATCATGCCGTTGTTGTAATAAAAGTAATGTGATGCTCAACGAAGATACTGATGCTTTAGAAATTTTCATGTGGTCATGAAAAAGTGTTCGCCAACACAGTTTACAAAGTTATGTATGAACATTAGTGACGTTTTCAATATATTACCATGTCAGAAAATGTCAAGATTTTTAAGTAAACTAATAATATTAAAAAATGAGTGTTACCGTAAATTAAATAACATTTACATTAATTGGTTGACCGTAGCTATTATTGCTATTCTGTAGAGCTTGACAACGTCTTCTCTATCACACAACGAACACAAATCAAGGCTCGCCAGTCCTTATATGGTCTTAAACGGTTAGATGGTAGTGTTAGGGGAGGGGAATACCGACACGTCTGCTGCGTATTCCCTACGTGTATTCTAAACTTACCCAGTACCTGACGTTCGGAGCATTAATATAAAATTGGAAAGATAATCCTTATCCAGCTAGTATTGTGACTGTTTGTATATAATGCAACTGGTGACTAAAATCTAATAAGTGGACACATTTGTTATTTAAGGAAAGAAAAAAAATGTGTTCAAAACTTTAGAAAATTTTTCCAGAAAAAAAGGTCAAGAGAGGAGTGATAAACCTTTAAGGAAACTAAGTTTCTTTTAGCGCTTTTATATATCATTTCCAGTACAATGCCCTATACATGTCATCCATTTTTACCACACGTTGATTCCATTACTCGCAATTTTTCCGTTCGCAGATTATGTGAAAGGGACAGAACACTGCGATATGATTTTAAGGTCGCATGATTTTTTTTAAAATCGCATGAGTTTATCACCAGATATATATGTATGGTACACTGAGAATCTTGAAATAAAGCGCACATGTAACATAGTCTCTGGTTATTAAACAGTAGTAAATAACTAGAAAATAAATGTAAATATAAACTTTTAGTTTATGAATCAGAGAGTATTTGAGTAACTTAATACTTGAAAATTATACTGAGTGATGTGTCTCTAACCTCGTATTTTGATGTTTTCCAAAATTTTCAAACATTTTTCGAGATTAATTATTTCATAACGCAGTTACTAACTGGCCACAACCTTGTTCCTGGTTTACCAATATAAGATGGGGAAAGTAGACAGACCAAACTGCATTTTCTGTAAACAGGAACTAGACGATGTGAATCACACCTTTTTCACCTGTGAAAGAAGGAAAGAGGAGAGACAAACTCTGAAAATTGTAGTGGGATAGATCTCGCCAGAAAATATCGTCGGGATAATGCTGCAGAGCGAACACTACTGGGATCAGGTGGGAGCCTACATAGAGAAGGTACTACGGCAAACAAGGAAGCCAAAGATGATCTTGCTAGGGCCGCTAACGGAATAGCGTGGACCCGCTGAAGGTTTAAAGTAGATGAACGTCCACAGGATGAAAAACAAATGGCACTACTTTGAAGTATTCCGAAAGGTGAGTCCCGAGGTGGATCCATGCAGTGGACAGTAGCGTTTGTGGTTTTGGAGGATACGAGTCCCACACACCGTTGGAGTCCGGACACTCCTGCAGTTTTCCACAGTCTCCCTCGTTAAAAAATTTAAATATTACTACTACTACTACTACTACTACTACTATAATAAGCATACACGCGTATACTACTACGGTACAAATATTGAAGAATGTGAAGTATGGAATTTTCCAGGGTTTTGAACGCAATAAGCACTAAATCGACGCAGTAATAAAGTAACAACAGTTTACATTGGGATGCACATATAAGTGTGACGAGCAGGCGTGTACTGATCAAAAGTATATTCATAATTTAAGTCGAGTAACATTTGTCTTGTGAAAAGTGTTAGCAATTTTTCTACAAGTCTTGCGAATGAGGTCTATTCTACCGTCCTTGAAGTAAATGTACATTACAGTAAAACAAGTTATACGTACAATTACAAATGTACAATTTAAAATATACAACAAACGTGCAAAGGGGGCAGATATAAAATTTCAAGGTAACTCAGTAGCTTTTGTTTCAATAACCCTGCCAGCAATGCAACAGACTTAATGTAGTATCTCTGTTGACGTCAGGGGTATACCCATTAACACTTCACGTAAATACTGTGCAAGCAAATAAATTGGAATGTTTGTCACCTGCTGAGGAATGCAGTAAAACATTCCGCATTATGCATTCTCATTCTTTTCTCTTCACCATCTACAGTTGTTTTATTCGACAAATATATTCTCTTTCCATAGGCAGTTTAATCGTACATAAGGGGAAAGTATTGTGACCGAAACAGAGTGAGTATTGGCGACATTAGGCTGTGAGCAACAGACACTACTTATAAAAATAGAATTTTTTAACGTTATTTATATTAACATTGACTAGTTTACCAGGTATGGTATTCTGTGACGAATAATAATTAATAATAAATTATGAGTTAATTAAGTTTTAAAAGTATATTTGGTCTTTTATTAGTTGAGTAAGCTGTCCCGTTACGACAAGACAGATTGATTTAATATATTTCTTTTATACATTATTTTATACATTACTACTACTACTACTCCACAGCGCTACAACTCATGAAGAGCCCCGGCCTCCAAAACGACATGCCTCCACTCCTCTCTATCCTGTGTGACCCTTCGCCACCTTCTGACCACCATATTCTCTTTATATATGTATATTCTTATATCTTTATCTATATCGCCCACCCGTCTTCTTTTTGGCCTCCCTATTGCTCTTCTTCCTCCTGGTTCTCCAATGAATACTTTTTTCACTGCTCTTTCCTCTGTCATTCTTTATACGTGACCTGCCTACCTAATTCTCCATTGTTTTATTGCTGTGACAATGTCCGGTTCTTTGTATAGATCGTACAATTCGGCGTTTGCCCTCATACGCCATATTCCAGTATTTAGTACACGTTTTGCTTTATACTATGACTTATGAATTTAAAATACTTTATATTTCTATTCCTGCGTTACAATACACTGAAATATACCAATTACATTAGCTATTTTTGAACAGGCACAACTGGTTGGTAATATTATTTGTTGTGACACAATTTTAAAAATTAAAAGAAAACCTTTACAATCGTTCGTGTTAAAACATAGATTTTAAGCTTTAAGTGCATTGTCGATAACGCTCCAGTCTTATTCTTCTATAGATTGAAGTTAAATTCTTTCCTTAACAGACAATAATTGTTTGCTTAATTTCCTTCAGTTGCAAACTATGTTAAAGTATTAATAGTACCCAGTAAATGTACAATAACTAACCAATAACCACCTTATTAATGAGAGTACATTAGTTTTTAGTATACTGTGTTATATAATACGATTCTGAATGACTACTAATAAATGTAAAATTTCAGGTACACAATGTATGTTTAACTAATCACCATACGCCATTTAACAATTAATGCTACATTAATTTTTCATAAATAAAATAGCACAAAACGTACTGTACACAATTGAAAGTATTAATAAATTAATCAATGAACTTGCAAAATTACAATTAACACTGTAACTTCTTGGGTGTAATTTACGTCATTGTACCAGATGGATTGAAAAACTGGAGTAAAATTGACTGGCCTTGTGCGTAATGAGTTTATTTAAGTTTTATACGTAATTCTTATAAAGTAAGAATACATACATTCCTACATATTTACGGCGAAGTGAATGACGCGATGTAGTTTTGAAATTCAATAATTCAATAAAATAGCCTATGTTATAATAATTAACGTACAATAATCCAAGTTACAATCAATAATAAAGTTTCTGCTAGTCCCATTGTGGAGGTGAGAATCTCTCTCGTTTCCCGGTTACTATATCCCGGCGAACTTGAAGCTTTGTATCAACAGAGCTCAGCAAGCATATTTTGTTTCTGCCATGTCACCTGTTTCAACCAGGTTAGTAATTTATTCTCGGTCCAGAGGGTAAAGTGGCGATCCTGTAAGTACAGCCGGCATTTTTTGATAGCCCAGACTACTGCCAAGCACTCTAGTACGTTAGTGTGGTACTTCGTCTCGTTCAGTTCATTAAGATGTCCATCTTAGCTTTCTTCTTTGAAGCACTGAAAATCGTACCACAAATCTTTCTGAATGTTGACAGTTTCTGATCTCTGTAACAACCAAACAAAATAATACACAAAACTTAATTAAATTACAGACAAAAGTATATTTTATAGAATAAATTGTTTAAATAAAATAATATTACACATTGAAAATAAAAAACAAATTTTGTAACTTTTAATATCGCCTGATAGTTGTTACATATTAAAAACTTTACTCGGAACTGTTAAATGTTCTTAACTACGACTTAGTATACTTTATACCGTAAGTTTTACTAGTACAACACTAATTCTATTTCGTCAATATAATGATTGATAGAAATGGACATTCAACCATATAATTTTATAAATGACAAAAGCCCTGACTAAATGATTTAGTTTCAATTACTATTGGACATAGGAATAGTACAAGAAGAGAGAGAGATAGATAGAGAGAGAGAGAGAGAGAGAGAGAGAGAGAGAGAGAGAGAGAGAGAGAGAGAGAGAGAGAGAGAGAGAGAGAGAGAGAGAGAGAGAGAGAGAGAGACAGACAGACAGACAGACAGACAGACAGACAGACAGACAGACAGACAGACAGAGAATGCGGGAGACTGTTTGTAGAATTGCTCCAAAAGATTAACACATTAAGAACATAATAACAACTAACTAGCTTGTATACCAAGAAGGAGTAAAGTCTTTCATTGTTTAAATACGAGTAGCTAATACTTGTCATTAAACACCTTGTGTCGCGTCCCCCGTGGTTTCCAATCATTATAGAATCAGAACAGTTAATGTATAAGTCTACTGCTGTGTTCATACTATTCCCACAGGACAGAAATTAAAAGTTTAATTCTTTTATAGACTAAAAAGCTGCTTTCACCAGAAAGTCAATTTAAACAAAGTTTAATGAGTTTTATTTTCTTGAGTTCACCCGGCTCTCCATCGCTTCCATTTATTAATTAGAAGAATTTTAAAGCTAAAAGAACTATTGTTTTGAGAATTTAGGATTTGTTTCTTTGAGACATTTTTACCAAACTGGAGCTTTTTCAATTGTTTTACGTTTTAATAAATCTAGTCCAGCTATCTAGAATTCTAATACCCACTTCTGTGACTTGCTAATGTATTAAATGCTGTGCGTCGCTGTAAAAGTGCTAATATGTTTTTATTTTTTCTACTTCCATTTTATCATATAAATATCGGTATGGAGAACCATACATGACTTCCATGTTCTAAGATTTATATTTAAAATCATATTCGAAATGAAATATTTCCATAGATACTACTTCTTTCTACTTATTGCTTCAGCCTTAACCACAGTAGGCCTACTGTGGTCACTAACGTATACCACCTCACGTTTTCGCACTCGATTTTCACGGATGGCAGTCGATGGCACTGCCAAAAAGTCTGGTTTTGCAGAAAACATTGGACCACCGCTAAACAGCCCGGGAAGGAATTTTAACAAAGAACTACTTCTTTGTTGCCGATAACGTAGTACACATATAAAAAATTCTCCCCCCCCCCCATTCAACTACATTTTTCATTAATAGAAAATTACCCCCACCCCGTTCACCTAACCTCTTCATTTATAGATATTTCATCTACGTTTCTACAGAGGATTATTATGAGCTTCTTATCAGGATACTTTATTTATCAAAACTAAATACTTTACTCTTGTTAAAACATAAAATGTTGCAGGTAAACTACCCCTTTCTCTTATCCGATCTTCACCAAAATCAATAGACCTTCAGTCCTCTACAATTCAGGGATGCATGCAAACAAATTTTTGATTCTGTTTGAATGTGCGGCAGTTATCGTTCGTCATGAAAACATTTCTCTTGTTACAACATAAAATGTTGCTGGTAAACTACCCTTTCCCTTTACCGATCTTCACCAAAATCAACAGACCTTGAGTACTCTGTAAGTCAAAAAGGTATGCAAAAAAGTAGTTGATTCTGTTTGAATTTACGGCAGTTATCGTTCGTCATATAAAAAATTACCCTTGTTAAAACATGAAATGTTGCATGTAAACTACCCCTTTCCCTCAACCGATCTTCAGCAAAACGAACAGATCTTGAGAACTCTACAATTCAGAGATGTATGCAAAACATTATCTGATTCTGTTTGAATTTGCGGCTGTTATCGTTTGCATAGAAAAAAATTACCCTTGATTAAAAAAAAACCGTTGCTGGTAAACTACTCCTTTCCCTAAACCGATCTTCACCGAAAACAATATATCTTGAGTATTCTACAAATCAGCGTTGTATGCAAAAAATTATTTGATTCTGTTCGAATTTGCGACTGTTATCCTTTGCCAAAAAAAATCTACAGACACACACACACACACAGACATACACACAGACACTTTTAGAAAAATGACTTTTTTCATATTTTGAGTGTAGTACAATCAGAATCTGCAATAATTTTGAACACGATTGTTTTTTCCATCACCATACTTCCATTTCCTTAAGGAAGATGGAAGTAAAAAGGATTTTCAATAAATCCTCACACTGTACCTACCATTCATGTTAAAATGCCACGCATTTATTTTTATAAATTTTGTTTGAGTCCGTAAGGTACTTATTTAAATTACAAAATATAATAATATTTAAGATACATCTATACATGACACCAATGATTCTTTATAGGTTATAAAGTTTATATAAACGCGTCTGACTTATCTGCAAGCTACTAACACATCTAGCTTTTAGAGTTTTTAACAAACAAACCTAACATTACAGTGACAATTATACGAGTTTTTTTCATTGTGCAGAAAGAAATTTCATATGTTCGCACGATCGATCAAGGCGTAATATTTTGAATCATTATTTTCCATCTGATTTAATTTTGTTTTCCACTACTTCCTATTAATACTCTCTTAGTTTTTAATAACGCGCGCGCATAGACGCATATACACAAACTTATGGCGACCCAAAAACTATATAGAACAAGAATGTCGACCGCATTGATTGTTGATTAAATCATGGGATTTTATTATTCATCAAAAAACAACTGAATCATAATGCGCTGTGCTAATACGTTTCATGGATTATAAAAATTTAAAGATCCTCGCTGATAACGCTCGTCAAACTCCTAGCGAGTGAAACTGTGCGCGTTACCTGCCGCAGCGCATCGGAACACTCAGGAGTGATCCAGTGGCTGGAACGAGAATCGTTCCAGTTCCACACGTATTCCCTGAACCGAGTCAAGCCTGTAGCCCTCGTCCTTCGGGGGCTAGACATACAGGCCGATCCTTGACGAACTGTGCGACGCGGGCTACAAGGTTGTGGCAGCCTCTCGGTTGTTTACAACCTATGGCTCGCGTCGACCCCTGCCTCTAATCAGACTCCAGGTAGAGAAGGGCGAACCCACCCAGGCCCTTTTAGAGTTGAAACGGCTTTTCGGGCTCTGCGTTAGCGTAGAGCCCTGCCGTGAGACCGGGCGAATTTCCCAATGCCATAGGTGTCAGAGGTACGGCCACAGCAGCTTCGGTTGTCGGAACGTGCCGACCTGCGTCCGATGCGGACTCAATCACCTCACGCAGGCCTGCGCTGTTCCTGACAACCACAGGTACTGTATTAACTGTGGCAGCGCCCATGCTGCAAACAACAGGCGCTGTCCCATTTACAAAGAGCAGCTGGACAAACTTGTTAAGCCAGTCCAGACCAAGCCAAGACATACTATGCAGCCAGTAGTAAAATCGGCCAAACCTCTGAGCCTGTGGTACGGAAACCAGCCCCAAGTTCTGCTCCGGTTCCGAAACCACCAAGTGTAGTGAGCCCGAGCAAAGCTCAACAGGCCACACCAAAAGCCGCTCCCTCGGAACCGGAAAGCGAGATACCCGCCTACGCAAAAGTCCCGTTGCCGCTGGATGATGAGGAAATCGATCCTCCACTGCCGCCGCCACCCAAGACTCGCTACCCCAGATTAGGCAAGAAGCAAGGTAGAACTCAGGCCAAGAACACGGGCCAGCCAAAACCTGTCACTGGACCCAAGCCTGACCGCCAAAAGCCAGAGCGACCACCCGCTCCAGAACCTACCCCCAAGGCTTCCACCGCCTCGCCCCGCCGCAGCTATGCAGCTGCCGCAAAGCGTTCTCCCCAGACATCACCTACCGATGATCTCGCCGCCGTTTCCGACTTTCTGGCAAGCTACGACTTGGAGAAAGTAGCCCAAACTTTCCTCAAAATCAAGGAACGCTTGGCCCAAGATAAATTCCTCCTCTTGGTGGAAGCCTGCCGTATTATTGGTCTGTTATGAACAGACAACCACGGCAATCCCTCAAGCGAGACCTCGAGCTCGTGGCGTGGAACGCCAATGGCCTCGCATCCCGGCATTCTGAGCTCTTAGAGTTCGTTGCCCGTCACAAGCCCGATGTGCTTCTTCTTGGTAAGACGCACCTGACACCGCATCGTCGATTCCGACTACCCAACTACGTGTGCTACCGGTACGACCGGTCGGATCGCACAGGAGGGGGGCACCGCCATCGCGGTGAAGGTGAGACTCTCGGCGGTCTACTCGTGGTTTCCGCATAGAAGCCTCCACAAACGGAGCTCCTGTCGAACGATCTGGAGGCCGTCTTTGGCGTACAGGGAAGGGTAGTCCTGGCGGGCGACCTGAACTGTAAGCACCCTGATTGGGGGAGCCGCTTGGTGAACTCTCTTACGCAGGTATGCTGATGCGGCTCGGGTCACAGTCATGGGTCCTACCGGGCCTACATACCATCCCTCGAGGGCTAACTCCCGCCCTGATGTACTGTACATTGCCGCGGTATTGCCCGGGGCGTTTATTGCCCGGTCCACGTCTCCGTCATTTCGGAACTGTCCTCGGACCATTGCCCCATCTGTGTACATATAGCTACCCAGCACTCTACCGTCCTCGACGAGCGGTGGGTAATAGAGTGGAAACGCTTTGGCCCGGCGTTTAGTCGCCGCCTACCTGAGCATATCCTGCTCGACACTACCCAGCATGTCGACGAGGCAGTTGGTTTATTCGACACAGCTGTAGTCTCGGCGGTAGACGTGTCCTCCCGGATGAAGCCGGGGCTCACGCCCGACTATCAGCGTATCCCCGAAGAGGTGTCTCAGCTCGCTTGTGTGAATCGCCTCCGGAGACGCTGGCAGAAGACTCGTTTCCCGGCCGACAAGGCTGGGTTCAACAGAGCGTCCGGCAAGTTGCGTCGTGACATGCTGGCGTTCCGTAGACGCAACTGGGAGCTAGCTGTAACACAGATGGATGGCCCTACCGAGAACCGTAATGTCTGGCGGATTCCCAGTGCCCTAACGGGAAAGCGCAAACGCGCGCCTCTCCCCGCACTGGTCGGATCCGGAGGTCAACCCCTTGGACGCCCCCTCGAGAAGGCAGAGTTCTTGGCTGACAGTTTAGAGCGACAGTTTGCTCCCAACCCATCCAAGAACCCAGCCTTCACTGAGCAAATCTGCCGCGAGGTAGAGCGCTTTCTATCGGCCGGTATCACAGTCCAGCAGGAGTCCATCTCCCCGGAGGAGGTCTCTGAGAGGATTGTTCAGCTCAAGCCCCGGAAGGCGCCTGTCACAGACGGAGTAATGAATTCCGCACTCCATCGGCTTCCGGAGCGAGGAACACATTCCTCTCTGACCTGTTCAAATCATGTCTCAGACTGGCCTACTTTCCGGTGAAATGGAAAACGGCTACAGTAATAGTGATACCCAAGCCGGGAAAGAATTCTTCTCACGTGGAAAACCTCAGACCCATCAGCCTCTTGTCCGCGACGTCCAAGGTTTTCGAGCGATTGATCCAGCGTAGGATCCGCGACAACCTAGAAAGACTAAACGTGCTGATCCCTGATCAGTTCGACTTTCGTGAGCTGCACTCCTCGACTCATCAGCTGATGAGACTCGTGGAATGCATTACCGAGGCTGGCTGCCAGGGCAAACAGACGTCTGCAATCTTCCTAGATGTCGAGAAAGGCTGTGACCGCGTGTGGCACGAGGGTGTCCTTTACAAGCTAACGGAAGTCCTTCTCCCAGATTGCTACGTTCACTTGATCTGCAGCTTTCTGCGAGACCGTAACTTCCGAGTGAGAATAGACCACGCTCTCTCTTCGGAGAGGCGTATTACCGCCGGTGTCCCTCAGGGAAGTGTACCTGGGCCTCTCCTGTGCTCGCTGCTTGTCAACGACACGCCCCGAGTTCCTGGAGTTAAATTGCTGCTGTTCGCGGACGACACTGCGGCTTTTGCCTCAGACCCGAACGCAAGTTATGCGGCAATCAATCTTCAGGGTCAACTCGACGCGTATGTCGGGTGGACCGATGACTGGAGAGTTGCCGTTAACGCTTCCAAGAGCGCCGCGGTAATATTCTGGCGCAAACGCAAGCGGCCTCGGCCGCTCAAAGTAGGCCCCGTCGAGGTACCCTGGACCAACAGCGTCAAATACCTCGGGCTCCACGTGAACCCCCGACTCACCGGGCGAACTCATACTCGTAATACATCCGACAACGAGCTTCGGCGCAACTCAGTAGGCTCTGGGCCGTGCTACCTAATCTGGCAATGACCCCCCGGCTAGGTAAGCTCATAGTCAACTCGTACGTGTTGCCCGTGATTACCTACGCCTGTCCTGTTTGGGGATACCTGGCTCGTGGTCATAAAACAGCGCTCCAGCGCGTACTCGACCGGGGACTGAAGCTTGCGTGTAAAATCCTCCGGAGGTACTCTTCTCGTCTTTTGAGGAGGGGACTCGTTGTTCGCTCTTTTGATGACATTGTGAGACGCCTGGCGCGTAGATTATATGTTCGTTCCGACAGAGTGACCCACAATTCCCTCATTGCCAACTCCCAGTCGTGTATCAGACGGGCCATTCTACTCCAGCGATTGAAAGGAAGCAGAAAACTAATCCTAACCTCAAAAATCCTCTCCAGACCAGCCAGTTGGCTAAAAGTTCGGTGCAGTCCGAGTGGGTCAGAATTCGGCCAGTTCGCGATCAGTCGTGTGCGGGCTATTGCTTACTACTTTGTGCGCGGTTTTTTTGTGCCGAAGTGTGGTGAGTGCCAGTGATATAGTGCTAGTGCAGTACAGTACGTGAATTTGCTCTCTCATCTACCCCAAGAGCGTACCCGACACCCGTTGACGACGGCGATGTCGGGACGAGCCCAAGGGGAGCCCCTGTCCGCGGAAAGTTGTGGTCCTAATAAGGACCATAATAGATCCGATGACAGGACAGCCCCCTTGCTGAAGCCATCTGTGCTGCGAAGCGTCAAGTTAAGCTCCACAGATGGACCAACAGTAAGAATCCCCACCACAATTCCCCCAAAATCTGAAATGATATGCCAGCAATCATCTGACGATTGATCGGGGCCCAGGCTTCCGCTGGTCCTGCTAAACCTGATTCTGCCCCAGCCCGCGGCGAAGGTCCTTTTAAGGCCCGCCGAGCATCTGGCGATTCTTCGCGGGCGCAGCCTTCAGTTGGTCTTGCTAAGAACCACCAACCGCCTGCAGCTATTTTGCAGGTCCGACATTCTGCTAGTCCTGCTGACAGCCACCATGCATCTGACCCTCCCGTGGGGGACCGGCCTTCTGCTGGTCCTTCTCAGGCCCACCAATTGTCTTCTGCTCTTTTGTAGGTCCAGCCTTCTGCTGGTCCAGCTAAGGGCCACCAAACATCTGACCCTCCCGCAAGGGACCAGCCTTCTGCTGGTCCTTCTCAGGATCCTCTATCCATCGCTTATGCCGCAGCCCTCGGCGCTACATTGCCGTCGGACTCCAAGATGGAGACGGAGGACGGCTTCCAGCCCGTGCCTAGCCGGAAACGGCGAGGTAGCGGTGGAAGCATGCCGACGTCCCCAAAACGGACTGTCCCGGCGACACGAGCCGTGGCTGCAGAGTCGGCAGGCCGCATATCACCTTCCCCAGAAATCACAGAACCAGATATAACACCAAAACAACCAAAGATTCCGCCAATTGTCGTGCCACAGTGCGGCGACTGGCATACCCTCCTTCGGGAGCTGAAACAAGTAATGCCGTCTGGAAGAATTGAGGCCAAAAGCCAAGGTTCGTCCATTCGACTGCTGCCAAAGTCGGTGTAGGACTTTCGGGCTTACCAGAAATTCCTGGCCGACCCCGGTCGCGCCTCTCATACGTTCCTCCTTCCTGGGGAGAGGGAATTCAAGATTGTCGGTCCGGGATCCCCCATAACACCCCGATCTTGTGGATCTGGGAGTATCTGGGGGGAGAAGGGTTTCTTCCCTACTTCCGTCGTCCCTCTCCTATCCGGTGATCCTAAAAGGAAAATTAATTCCTTTTACTTTAGGATCCAGAAGATTGGTTCCTTCGCTGACGTATATCAACTGGAAACCATTCTGTGCCTCCGGGTACAGGTTAGGGCATTCAACAGTAAGCCTGGGCCTTCCATATGCTTCCAATGTCAGCGATCCGGCCACTCGTCGGCCTTTTGTAAGATGCCGCCGCGTTGTGTACGCTGCGGGGAGGCCCACAACGAGAATTGTCCCGTTGTGAAGCCTCAACCCGCGACGTGCTGCAACTTCGGAGGCAGTCACCCGGCTAACTATAGGGGCTGCAATCACTTTAAGAAGGCTCTAAAGAAGCAGCAGCGGGAGCAAAACCGTCAGGTTGAACCTCTTAGCCCTGCTCCTAGAGCCTCAAACGGGCGGCAGTCCAACCACCCGCCTCGGCATCTACGGCTCTTCCTGCGGCACCTGCCGCTGGAGGAACCATACCTTACGCTGCAGCGGTCGCTACGGCGCCCCCTGTGGCCTCCAGAACCTTAGCACCTGCCGAAGTGCCATCTCCCCAAGCGGCAACGCCCGCAGTACCCCCCTTACAGACCCAGCCGCTAAGAAACGGCGCTCTAAGCGTAAGGCCAGACTGCCACTAGTGGCTAAACAACTATACTCGGAGGCTAACAACGCGCCTCCGGCTGCCCAGCATCTACAAGGCCAGGAGCCTTCTTCTGTTGCCCAGTCCCCTGCGACATCCTCGGAAGTCTCGCGAGACCCCGAGCAGCCAGCTGCAACTGCCCAACGGCGGCATGTGCACTTCCGCAGCCCCAGCGCCGGCTAGTCAGGCCCCTGCAGCCAGTGGTTCACCACTGGTCACTGAGGCTCAGCTGATGGCCTGGTCCAGCGGCATTGTCCCGCGAATTCTTGCTGCTCGGGATGTCCCGTCTATACTCATGGTGATCCTAACATCTCTGATCGCCTTCATTGTCCCTACATCTAACCATGGTTAGACAATTTCGGTTCGTTGCGTGGAAAGCCGATGGTGTTCCGGCGCGTCGGGCCGAACTGGCAGCTTTCCTTGTGGAGTACGACGCAGATGTCGTACTCCTCTCTGAAACTCATCTTGTCGCTAATCGTCGATTCTCCCTGCCAGCCTATGCTTGCTACAGGAAAGACAGGAATTGTCCCTATCGCCACCGCGCATCTGGCGGAGTGGCGATCTTAGTCCACAGGCGGAACTCTCATCGACAACTCCCTGCCCCTGCAAAGACCCTCATCGAAGCATGTGCTGTGGCGCTCGATGTTGCCGGCCTGGTCGTGCGCTTTGTTTCTGCGTACCACCCGCCCGGCCATCGAGCACCGCCGCACGAGGAATGGGACGCCCTCCTAGACAGCGATCTCCCAAACATCATAGCCGGAGACCTTAACGCCAAGCATCCCTCTTGGAACAGCAGAACGTCAAACCCCTACGGCAATTCTCTCCGTAGGGCTGTCGAAGATGATCCCAGTGTCCTCATCATCGGCCCGTCCGAACCGAAATACTTTTCCCGTGCGGGTCATCCGCCGGATGTCCTTGATATTGTAATTGTCAAGGCCGTCCCCTTTCATCTACTAAACAGCGCGGTGTTGGACCTCTCGTCCGATCACGACCCCCTGCTTGTAACTGTCTTGCTGCCGTCGGTCTCACCCCGACTTCCCGATCGTCCTGTTAGGAGAGTAAATTAGCGATCCTATCACGATGATCAGGCTAGGCAATTGCCATCTGCCCCTCCGGACTCACTCGTCTCTTGTGACGAAGTGGATCTCCGGGTAAATCAGCTCCAGGATCTCGTCCAGTCCGCAATGGACAAGCAGATCTATACTGTTCCGGTGAGTAATAAATGCTCCGACCTTCCTGCGGAAGTTCTCCAGGCCATCCGATTACGGCGCCAGCTCCGCCGCAGATGGCAGCATACCTGTGATCCTGCCGCTAGTCGGCGTTTTCGAGCCCAGTCGGAACACGTCTCGCAGCTTCTCCTTGACGTAAACGCGAATAGATGGGACTCCTATTTGGAGTCCTAAGAAGTATACCACGCCTCCGTATGGAGAGCCACTGGTAGACTGAAAGGCGGAAAGTGGACCCGCCATCTCTTGAATACCCCGGACGGCGCTGTATACGCTGCAGAAGGCAAGGCGGAAGTCTTCGCCGACTGTATTGAGGAACAGTTCACCGTCCATAGTGGCATCTCTGACCCGGCTCATACGGTCTTCGTCAGGGATTTCCTTTCTGGATACTTTTCTGCTCCCACCAATGACCCTCCTATTTCAGTCGACGAGGAAGACCTTGCGTCTGTCCTTAGCCGACTGAAGAAGAGAAAGGCCCCTGGTCCAGATCGCATCGGCGCCGCTGCGTTGCAGAGTCTCCCGCCTTCGGCAGTTGACGTCCTTTTGAGCTGTTCAACTCCTGTCTCCGGTTGAGGTACATCCCCCGCCTGTGGAAAACCGCAAACGTCATCCATGATCCAGAAATCTAAAAAGCCGCCCACGCTACCTGGAAGCTACCGCACGATATCACTATTGCCAGTAATCTCGAAGATATTTGAGCGTCTTCTCCTGGCCCGTATTCGGCCCCTGTTGGATGGTTTCATCCGCGAGGAGCAGATTGGGTTTAGGCCGAGGCACTCGACCACTCTTCAGCTAGTACGGGTTGTCACCTGTCTAGCAGACGCCGCCAACAATCATCAGCCAACAGGCGCCGTCCTTTTGAATGTGAGCAAATCCTTCGATAAAGTCTGGCACGAAGGCCTGCTTTACAAACTGGCGCATTCGCCACTCCCGGCATCTATCGTCCACTTGCTCCGATCCTATCTGACGGATCGCACCTTCAGCATCAGCTTAGATGGTGCGTTCTCTCGGGTTCGCCCTGTCGCCGCCGGCGTCCCACAAGCATCTGTCCTCGGCCCCGTTCTGTACGTCCTGTACACGAACGATCTACCTGTTTATCCCGGGGTCACGTTATCTCTATTTGCCGACGACGCGATATTTCATTTTAGCTCGCTTTCGGCTTGGCGAACTGGCTAAGGAAATGGCGGGTAGCGATCAATACGGAGAAATCTGAGGCGATCTCCTTTATTCTTAAGTCCATTTCCCGATGCCGATCCCTCTCCTTAGAGGGGAGACCCATCAATTGGACCGCGACGGTGCAGTACCTAGGCGTTCGGCTTGATCGGCGCCTAAACTTCAACGCCCACGTGACCGCAACCCTCAAAAAGGCTCGTGGCGTCAGAACCAGACTATCACCAATGCTTTCGCAGAACAGGCGCCTGGCTGTCCGTACAAAACTTACATTATATCTACTGTTCCTCCGGACAGTACTCACTTATGCGGCGCCCGCTTTTTGGCCTCTCCTGTCGGCCACCAACAGGCATAGGCTGACGACATTCCAGAACTGGACCCTACGCCCCCTCACGTGGTCCCCGTGGTTTGTGCGAAATTCCCCCATTCACCGGGGTCTCCGTGTTCCCACCTTAGAGGCCTTCGTCTGGTCTTTGGCAAAGAATTTGTTCGCCAAGGCCGGCGAGTCCCCTTATCCGCCTGGCTGAATAGTATAGAGAATACACCCCACCCTCGCCGCGTCAGGCGCCCTAGGGCGCTGTTAGACGACCCACCCTAAGTTCATCACATGACCCCCCAGAAACGAATCCCCCAATCTTCTGGAGACTGAAATGATCACCATCATTCACTACCTGCGCCTGCCGAAACTGTAGTAAATCGTGCTGCGTCAGAAGCCCTAGGGAGCTGTTAGACGACCCCCCTAAGTTCATCACATGAACCCCCCCAAAACGAACCCCCCAACCTTCTGGAGACTGTAATGATCACCATTATTCACTACCTGGGCCTGCCGAAACTGTAGTCAATCATGCTGCGTCAGGCGCCCTAGGGAGCTGTTAGACCCCCCCCCTAAGTTCGTCACATGAACCCCCCAGAAACGAAACCCCCAACCTTCTGGAGACTGAAATGATCACCATCATTCACTACCTGCGCCTGCCGAAACTGTAGTCAATCATGCTGCGGCAGATTGGATTGGATAGATTTATTGCCAGTATCGGCTTTGCCGATGCGGCAGGTCTGTGATCCGGGACACGGGCTCCCGCGAGGTTGTGCAAATGCCTTCCTTGCGAGAGCCGACTGCCCCGGTGACGAGTCCCTTCGACTCGGCCGCTGCCTTCGGGCAGTCGAGCGTCTTGTCCTCGCCAGCGCGCCTCTAATTTTCCGTGGGCTATGCCCTCGGGGACCACGGAGCCGCGCCCAGGAGTGGTAATTGGGTGAAGCCACGACAACTGAGATCCCCGTCAGCACCTGATTTGCTGATTCGGCAGGGTAATGACCTGAGACACGGGCTCCCGCGAGGTTGTGCAAGTGCCTTCCTTGCGGATGCTGGCTGTCTCGGAGTCATTCCTTACCGATTCGGCCGACGGCCTAGGGCGCACGAGCCTCTTGTCCTCGCCAGTGCGTCACTACGTTCCCAAGGCTATGCCGAGGGGACCATGGTGTCGCGACACGGTGGGACAATCGGCTGAAGCAAAAGCTCATGCTTGCCTCCGTGGTGGCCATGTAATTAATCATGGACCCGCGGACTGCACCATAACTCCCTTGTGCAGAGCAAACAACCGCGCTGTCCTGTTGGCACCTGGCGTTTATCAGGCCTAGGCCTGGACAACGCAAACAAATTAGGGCGCAAAACGCCCGTGCATCATCCATTCCATCCATCCATCAGACGGGAGTTAGAGATCCAATATTTAAGTAAGATCATCAAGGCCCATAGAAGGTGATAATATAAACATTTAAACTACATATCACCTCAAAAGCTTTCCCAAAGGCCGTCATAGCATACCAGCTGATTGGATGGTGTTACGTCTTCAGACCCAGGACTAGATGGGACAATATTTACTCTTTTTTATATTTTTACACCGACTAACTTGAATAGTTCGCAATCCGTAAACCCTGTTCCTTCGTACTGTTGCAGAATTAACCAGATATTCATTTTTAAAATGTCATCAAATTAAAAGAACAGTTACTATTATTTTACTCTATTGTGACGGCAGCGATATGCGAACATCTGCTTTCCGGTACCAGTGGCGGACACAGCGAGCCAATCAGAGATCAGCAGCCGAGACGTGACCAACTAACGTGTTCGGAGCGAGCCAATCAGCGATCCCGGTTAGTGCATAAAACCCGGGCCGGCAGAAAATTTTAGAGCGACGACGGACGCAAACAAGACCTGCTCCAGCTTTGAACTGAACAGGACTGCTCTTTGGACTGCTCTCTTCAGCTCTCTTCGCTGGACGTGCTACAGCTTGCTGTTTCGGCCACCTCGTCGCTGGACGAGGCATACTATCGCCTTTCTCTTCGTGGGAAAAAGGACCAAGGAGCCAGCTGCTGCCGGTGAATTAAGTAGCTGGTACAAGTGGCAGCTGGCAGAAGACCTTTTTAGGACCACCTGCGCCGGATTCCATCTGCTGGCGAGGAATAGAAGAAGACTGCTCTGGGCTCACCTGATGAGTGCCGTATCAGTGCTTAAACCCTAACCTGCTCGCGACTGTTAGGTAGCGCTGCCCCTTACGATCCTTGCAAGCTCCCACCAGTGGCAAGCGAGCTAGGATATCGTCGGGGTAAAGGGGCCAGTGGACACCAGTCTTGGTAAGGACTGGTATTCAACGAAGCTGGTCGTTAGCCCAGCTCCTCCCGCATCGTCGTGAGCAGGGAAGACGCGCGGGTAACCCGGCTTCGGCCGGACCCGTGATCCCTGGCGTCTGGCAGTGACTGCCTAGCAGTCTCTGCCCGGCAGCCGCACCTGGCCAGCATGCCTTCTACAGGCAACGGCTCAATTGCCGAGTCGCTCGGCTCTGCCTTACCCCATCTGGGCGACTCGCCTGAATCGCCTCGGGCGATGGAGACGGACGATCCTCTCCCGAACCCACTACCCCCTCTCCCGGCGGTCGAGTCGGGCGAATTCGCGACCGTTGGTCGGCGTAATCGTCCGGCTAAGAAGCCGAAGAGGACCCACACAACCGGATCCGCTTCCTCTAGCACCTCGGCCATGGACATCGGACCTTCTCAGGACCAACAGGCCGCGGTTCCGACTGATTGGGCAGCAGCTCCGGCTGCTGCCGCTGTTGGTCGCGCGCCGCCCCTGTACGTCCACGGGGTGTCCAGTGTCGCCGCCTTATAAAGACGGCTGATCGCGGCCCACGGCCGGTCGGCCGACAAGCTTGACCTGAAGCTGCTTGGCGATGATACGGTCAAGATTGTCGTCCGCCAGCTCGAGGACCATCGCTTGGTCGAGGCCTTCCTGCAGGCGCACAGCCTTCAGTACCACACCTTCTCTCCTTAGCGAGTCAAGCCCTTGTCTGTAATTTTGCGTGGGCTTGACGCGCACACCGATCCACAGGAGATCCTCATGGAACTCTGAGACCTCGGGTACCCGGTGCAGGCAAATTTCCGCCTGTTCACACACTCAGAAACACGAGTACCTCTCCCGCTCGTCCGTCTCCAGCTCGAAAAGGGCGAGGCACCTGACAAGATATTCCAACTGACGCGGCTGTTTGGCTTTCGCGTCAGGGTGGAATCCAGTCGTCCCCAGGGCAATCTCGCGCAGTGCCACCGGTTCCAGAGTTTCGGCCATCATACCGACGTCTGTCGCAATGCCCCGGCCTGTCTACGTTGTTCTCTGGGGCATTCAACTCAGGCCTGCACTGTGGCAGACAAGACCAAGTTCCGCTGCATTAATTGTGGCCAAGGCCATGCAGCAAGTAACGTTAACTGCCAGGTCTACAAGGCGGAGCTCTTGCGGAAGCAAAAGCCGCAGGGGCCCCTCCCGAAGCCAAGGCAGCCAGCTATGCAGCCCCAACCTCAGAGGCAGCCTAAAACACAGGCTAGGCCGCAACCGAAGGCACAACCGGCACGGCGCGCGCCCTCTCCGGCTCCACCTCCAGCCCCTGCAAAGGCAACTAAACGAACCGCGTCTCCTTCCAAAACAGAGACACGCCCTGTAGCCGTCATCTCGGTTATGGAGCCGGAGAATCTACCCTCCACCTCCGCGGAACCTCCAACTCCCGCCTCTGAACCAGAGGTAGCCTCGCCACCACTACCACCTCCGCGATTTCCGCGAGCAGGCATCATAAATCCCAAAAACAAAGGGATAACCACACCGAATGCTCGGCCCCGAGCTCCTGTCTGCCCACAGCCCAAGAAAAGTCCTGCTTCCCGGTATAAGTCCGACGAAGCGCAACAGCGTGCTTTTCCTGCCGCTAATTCAAACTCGTCTGCCCCTGGTCCTGTGGCTTCCACCACGACCCGATCTGCCGTTAAACCTGGTCGCACTTACGCGGCCTCAGTTTCCAGGCAAACCGCCCAGTCCGTCATATCCGATGACGCACAGTTCGTCCGCGACTTTCTGTCTGGCTACGACCTTAAGAAAGTCGCATCCACCTTCAGGTCCATCCCAGGCCGCCTGGAAACTGCTGACCCAACTGAGAGATTTATGCTCTTGGTGGAAGCCTGCGAAGTAATAGGTCTTCTATGAACCGAGCCCTTAGACGAGATCTCTCGCTCGTAGCCTGGAATGCTAACAACATCGGTTCCAAGCATTCCGACCTTCTTGAATTCCTGGCTCGGTTCAAACCCGACGTACTTCTCCTCTCTGAAACCCACATGACCCCGGCGAACCGGTTTCGAATACCAAATTACGTGGTCTATCGGGATGACCGAGTTGGCCGACGAGGAGGCGGCACGGCGATCGCGGTGAGGACCTCTATAGGTCATCATCGTGTCGCTTTGCCGCAGCTTACCAACCTAGAGGCCACCGCCATTGAAGTCCACGGAGCTCTTGGCGGCGTCCTCGTGGTTTCAGCATACAAGCCCCCACAAGCTGAACTCTTTGTCGGCGACCTGGACGTCATCTTCGATTCCCATCGAAGGGTAATTTTGGCCGGCGACCTGAATTGCAAGCATCGCGTTTGGAATAGTCGCCTGACTACTCCGAACGGGAGGCGCTTGCTCAGTTTTGTTGAATCGCGCCGGGCGATGGTGTTTGGTCCAGCGCAACCCACGTTCTTTCCGTCAAGGCCTAACGCGGCTCCCGATGTTCTGGATATCGCGGTGACCCAAGGAGTTGTCTGTCCGGTCGAGGTATTCTCACTTACGGAGCTGACATCCGACCACAACACTATCTTGGTCCACGTCGCTACCCAGCACGCCTATGCACGTTCTGACAAGAAGAAGGTCATCGATTGGGGTCGCTACGGCCCGGCCTTTTGCCGTAGATTGCCGCCAGCGGCCCCACTCGATTCTGTTCGCCTCCTAGACGAAGCAGTTGCGGGAATCGAAGGGGCAATAATCTCGGCTATAGGCGTGTCTTCACGTACGCGAGCTGGTTTCACGCCTGACTACCAACGCATCTCTGAGGAAGTCTCTCTTCTCGCTCGCGAGAGGAATTACTTCCGGAAACGTTGGCAGAGGACCCGTGATCCGGCCGATAAGGCAGCATACAATCGGCTCACCGGACGACTGCGTGGCAGTCTGAAGGCGTTCCGACGTAGCTGTTGGGAACTCGATGTGGCCCGAACGGGGCATGCGGACCCGCAAAGTCACCCGTACAGAATACCTACCACATTGACGGGACGGAGGCGCCGACCTCCACTCCCCGCCATTGTTGGACCGATCGGTCGACTACTGGGTCGCCCGGAGGAGAAGGCCGAGTACTTGGGCTTGTGTTTCGAGCGACAGTTCGCTCCCAACCCGCCCATGGACTGGGACTTCGACGAAAAAGTCGAGATGGCTGTGGAAGACTTTCTGTCTCTTCCGATCACGGCGGAGCCCGAACCCATCTCTTTGGAAGAGGTCTCAGATCGGCTCGCTGAACTTCAGCCGGACGGTGTTACCAACACCGCTCTACGACTTCTCCCCGAGCCTGAAGTTCAATTCTTGACTGATTTGTTCAACGCGTGTCTTAGACTGGCCTACTTTCCCAAGAAATGGCGATAGGCGACGGTTATCGTGATCCCGAAGCAGGGAAAGGATACCACCCGCTCGGACCTCCGGCCTGTCAGCCTACTCTCCGCTACGTCCAAGGTTTTTGAGCGCCTCGTACAGCGTCGTGTACGAGAACATCTAACCAACTTTGACGTGCTGGTCCCCGAACAGTTCGGCTTTCGTGTGGGGCAATCGGCCACTCATCAACTGATGAGACTGGTGGAAAGCATCACGGAAGCCGGGTGTCGGAGAGAACGGACCGTTGGCTGTTTCTTAGATGTTGAGAAAGCCTTCGACAGCGTATGGCATGATGGCCTGTTATTCAAGCTTAGGGAAGTCCAGCTCCCGGACTGCTATCTCCATCTGGTTGCTAGCTTTCTGACGGAGAGAACCTTCTTCGTGAGAGTTGGCGATTCAGTCTCTTCCGAGAGACGCATCACAGCCGGCGTCCCTCAAGGTAGTGTTCTAGGCCCCATTCTGTTCTCGATCTACGTCAACGACGTGCCGAGATAGCCTGGAGTCCAGATGGCCCTCTTCGCTGACGATACGGCCGTATTTACGGCCGATCGTCATGAGGAAAGGGCCGTCCTACGACTGCAGCGCCAGCTCGACATGCTCGTGGACTGGACTGAGAATTGGAGAGTGCAACTCAACGCCACCAAGAGTGTAGCCGTCGAATTCTCTAAGCGACGGAAGAACCCCGTTAGGCAGCTACGTATCGGCAGAACGTACTTGTGCTGGTCCAACGAGGTCAAGTACCTCGGCTTACACCTTGACCGTCGGCTCACCTGGCGTACCCACGCACAGACAGTTCTTAAGCGAGCATCCACTCGCCTGTGCGCACTGTTTCCACTCCTGATCAGCTCAGCCATGACCAGGAAATTGGGTAGGATGATCGTCGGCGCGTATCTGCTGCCGGTCATTACCTACGCCTGCCCGCGGTCTGGGGTTACCTCGCCGCAATGCATAAAAAGAAGTTTCAGAGCGTCCTCGACAGGGGTCTTCGGCTAGCGGCCAAAGTCCCCCGTCGCTTTTCATCTCGCCTTCTAAGGAGAGGACTTGGCGTCCGCTCCTTAGACGACACATTCAGGTGGCTTGCACGCAAATTTTATGCACGTGCGGCGAGGTTCCCAGGCAATCCTCTAGTGACTGGGCTGGGAAGGTACCGTATACGTCCAGGTGATTCGTGGAAACGCCCTCGGTGTATACTGCGCTAGTGTAGGCTAGCACAACAGCCGAGAATCAACGAGCCTATAGAGCACACGCCCTACTTGGGCAGGGCTACGAGGCAGGAGCTCCAGAAGGCAGCTCGGAACTCAGATACTGAGCGGTTCGTCTCTGCGACGCACAACCGCAAAGCCCAGAGCGAAAAAAAAAATTTAGAGCGAGAATGACTTCACTGCTTGCATCTGAAAAGTACACATCCAGAAATAGTCAACGCAGAAGAGGACCGCCTCGACCTCGAGAAACAGCTATGAAGAGGTCTTTACAACAAGCCACTGCGGCAGCTAAAAAGAAGCCGCCGGACCAGAACTCACCTGATCGCCAGCGCCAACATCCAGCTGCAGCGATGGAAGTGGACCAGCCGCCTAGCCAAGGCGACTGGGACCTGCCGCACAGTGCCGGTAAGTCGTTTAGATAGCGCTACCCAGCGGAATCCGGGGAGTCCGAGAGTAGGACTTACCAATAGAGATGCGGGTTACGCCGCCACTGTGACGGTGTCACAGTTCGGCCCTCGGATACCCGCTGGGCAAAGAGCTGAGCTAGTCATCATTGGTCCCACTGTTAGTGTCCCTGAAGCACTGTGCGGCAGCAACGAGCCCCCCCGGCCGGCCACTTAGGCCAGCCGGGAACCCTATGACTTGCGCGGGAAGCCCAGCTCAACCCGCGCAAGTACGTGACAATAATCGGTCCTTGTTAGGGCCGACACAGCCCGTAAATGCCGAACCTTCCGGCTCCACGGCCGCTAGTAGGCCAGGCAGTCACAATCCTCTGCCGGAGTCTGACTCCCCCAACATGGAGACCTCGGCTTCCACCGACTACCCAGTAGTAGTAGTACTGTAGTAGTAGTAGTAGTAGTAGTACCCGGTAGTAGGGCACTGTGGCAAGCCGAGGAAGTCTCCCTCACTGGCTTCCCTGAGTTCGGCTACGGACTCGACGGCATTCCAAGCCTCCGCTGAGGATGCGCCTAGCCGCGCCTCCGAAGGAAGGATCCCGCCGGTGTTCGTCACGAACGTCAGGGATATTATCGGCTTTAGTCGCCGACTCCGCAAGGTCGTTGCGCTGGTAGATAACGCTTCTGTCAAACTCCTAGCGAGTGAGACTGTGCGTGTTACCTGCCGCAGCGCATCGGAACACTCAGGAGTGATCCAGTGGCTGGAACAAGAATCGTTCCAGTTCCACACGTACACCCTGAACCGCATCAATCCTGTAGCCCTCGTCCTTCGAGGGCTAGACGATCCGCAGGTCGTCCTTGACGAACTGTGCGACGCGGGCTACAAGGTTGTGGCAGCCTCTCGGTTGTATACAACCTATGGCTCGCGTCGACCCCTGCCCTTGACCAGACTCCAGGTAGAGAAGGGCGAACCCACCCAGGCCCTTTTAGAGTTGAAACGGCTTTTCGGGCTCTGCGTTAGCGTAGAGCCCTGCCGTCAGACCGGGAGGGTTTCTCAGTCCCATAGGTGTCAGAGGTACGGCCACAGCTGCTTTGGTTGTCGGAATGCGCCGACCTGCGTCCGATGCGGACCCGACCACCTAACGCAGGCCTGAGCTGTCCCCGACAACCACAGGTACTGTATTAACTGTAGCGGCGCCCATGCTGCAAATAACAGACGTTGTCACGTTTACAAAGAGCAGCTGGACAAACTTGTTAAGCCAGACGAGTCTAAGCCTCGACATGTTGTTCAGCCAGTACCATCGGCCATAACCTCTGAGGCTGTCGTCTGGAAAACAGTCCAAAGTTCTGCTCCGATTCCGAATCCACCACCAAGTGCAGTGAGCCCGAGCGTAGCTAAACATGCCACACCAAAAGCCGCGCCCT
The DNA here is from genome assembly GCA_034769895.1 of Magicicada septendecula. Classification (NCBI taxonomy): domain Eukaryota; kingdom Metazoa; phylum Arthropoda; class Insecta; order Hemiptera; family Cicadidae; genus Magicicada; species Magicicada septendecula. The sequence goes on from CM068368.1 coordinate 162,335,434, forward strand.
CGGAACCGAAACGCGAGATACCCGCCTACGCAAAAGTCCCGTTGCCGCAGGACGATAAGGAAATTGATCCTCCACTGCCGCCGCCACCCAAGCCTCGCTACCCAAGATCAGGCGAGAAGTAAGGTAAACCTCACGGCAAGAACACGGGCCAGCCAAAATCTGCCACTGGACCCAAGCCTGTCCGCCAAAAGCCAGAGCAACCACTCGCTCAACAACCTGCCCCCAAGGCTTTTACCGCCGCATCTATGCAGCTGCCGCCAAGCGTTCTCCCCAGACATCACCTACCGATGATCTCGCCGCTGTTTCCGACTTTCTGGCAAGCTACGACTTGCAGATAGTATCCTAAACTTTCCTGAAAATCAAGGAACGCTTGGCAACAGCCTCGCCCCAAGCAAGAAAAGAAAATTACTCCTTGCTCCGGGAGTCGAGTAAGAGCGGCGTTCGAGACGCTGTCCAGGCCAGGTGCTTTTCTCGGTACGAGTTCAACGAGCCGATTTGGGGCAGTCAAGCGACTGTTCCAATCGCGATTTTTACAGTTCAGGTTGCCGGCCATGATGACCCTCCTGTGTGCATAGAACGCGACAGCTAGATCGGGGTGATGGAGCTCTTTTTGCGGCTGTTTATACGCCGCGACCATCAGTACACCGCCTAGAGTGTTTAACATCTCCACAGCGGTGCCTACGAGGTGAGCCATTGCAGGCAGTACCGCCACCAGCAGTGCCCGCTCTGTCGTTTCGATAGCACACATAGTTGGCCAGTCGTAACCTGTTCGAAGGGGTCAATTGGGTCTCATTGAGAAGCACTACTTCGGGTTTGAGTCGGGCCAGTAATTCTTGGAGTTCCTGGATCTTATTAGCCAAACCGTTGGCGTTCCAGGAAAGAATTGAGAGGCCACGTTTGAGGACCCGACTCATAGAAGACCTACACAAGTGGCGGCTTCCACCAAGAGCATGAAACTCTCGATTATATCGGCAGTCTCCAAGCGGGAGCGGATGGACCTGAAGGTCTGGGCAACTTTGCGGAGATCGAACTCAGCAAGGAAGTTGTGGACGACCTGGTAGTCTTCAGGTACGGATTTTGAGGCAGAGTGCCCGGAGACTGTTTGCGCATAAGTGCGCCGAGACTTATCAATCGGGGGATTGGTGGAAGCCAGGGGTTCCTTAGGGTCAGGTGTAGCGCCTCTAGCGGAGGTGCTAGGAAGAGGGACAGATGCGAGTACGTCGGTTTTTACGCGCTGCGCAGGCTGTCTGGACTGTGCGGCTGGGTTGGTAGGAGCCCGGAAGGGAGCGCCACGGGGCTTTCGATGCCGCTTCTTTTTGCCTGCGTTAGAAAACCGCGGGGGCGGGAGGTCAGGCGAGGCTGCTTCTAAAGCAGGGGCAGGATTCTCCGGTGCTGGGGAGGGTTGAGTATTCTCATGCTCCACAACCGAGATGTTTGACAAATGCTGGTCTGTCTAACTTTTTTGAGATGCCGCGAGGTTTCCGCGTTTTTTCGCCTGAGGCGGGACTGGGACCTGGGAAGGAGCCTGAGTAGGGGTTGCCTGTACCACAGGCGTTTGCTTCGGGCCTTTGCTGCGTTTACGTTGCTTATTTGCAACTGCGGCGAAAGACACGACAGCCGTAGCAGGTGGCAAAGGGCCTGGCTGCTCGGTTGCAGGTCTTGAACCAGCTTCCGGATTCCTCAGTGGTGGCAGGCGCCCTTTCGGCTTCCGCCGCTCGAGCTCCCGCTGAAACACCGGACATGCCCGGTAGTTGTCGAGGTGACTTCCGCCGCAGTTGATGCACCTTTTGAAAGCAGGTTCATCGCAGTGTTTACTGGCGTGAGGTAAAGAGCACCTCACGCACGCCGGAGCGTTTGAACAAGTTTCTGAGTGGTGCCCGAAGCGTTGGCACCTGTAACACTGAGGCAGAGCCCCGGGAGCGCGGCTTCTTTCCACCTTAACGCGGAATCCAAAAAGCCGCGTAAGAGAGAGTAGGCTTTCGCCTGCCTCGCTATTCTCCGCCATGATACGGACCAGGGGAGTTGGACGCCTTGGTCCGGCAGGAGCAAATATTCGATGCACCGCGCGAACCGGATATCCCAGCTCGCGCAGCTCATCGAGGATTTTCTCGAGAGGAGAGTCCACGTCCAAGCCTCTGAGCACAAAGGACAGAGGCTTCACGTGTTTTGGGGAAAAGGTGTGAAATAGCAGGTTGGCGGATTCAACGAACGCCATGACGCTGCGGTACACGTCCAGACCTCGGACAACCATCTTGACAGTGTCGCCCCCAAGGAGCTTCAAGTCAACGTTGGCCGGGGAAAGTCCGGGAGCCGCTATCAGTCGCCAGTAAAAACCGGTGAAGTTGTTGACGACGTGAACGAAAACGGGCGGGATGCGACCAGTGGCACAGTCGGGGCACAGTCGGCCCCGAGCCGGATTCGCCATCGGCGGGACAACTTCCATGGCGGACGCCGAGGAAGAGGTTGAGAAGGACCGGTTCCGCCTCTGTTTCTTAACCGGGCGCCCCCGTGGTCCAAATCCCACGAAAGCGTCGGTCTCGTCACCGGGCAGCGGAACCGTCCGGGCATCTACTTGGTCCGCATCCATAAGCGGAGATCTCGGCGAGTCGCTCGTGTGGGGCATGACAGTGGCGAGCGACTGCGTACTCGTTGACGCGCCCGAACCGGGCATATCCGCCAACGAGCGGGAGGTTCGCCGACCAGAGGCAGCCAGGCTGCCTCCAGCGGTAACCAGGGACCTAGTGTCCGGCCCGAGCCGTATCGCAAGCGGGGAAACTGGAACGCTTAGTCTGTCTACGAGCTGGGGTAATGACCGGCTTCGTTAGATACATCTCCTTACCAAGAGAGGTGTCCACCGGCCTCTTTACCTAGACGATATCCAAGCTCGCTTACCACTGGTGGGGGCCCGCAAGGATCGTCCTAGGCAGCGCTACCTAAGAGGCTGAGCGTCAGCGGGCAAGATGCGCTGCGCAACTTAGAGCTCTGGCAGGCTATTTGCTTCCTCTTCAGCGGCAAGTTGGTGGTCCTGAAAAGGGTCGCTCGGCTGGTGGCCCTTAGAAAGTCCGACGAACTCAGCTGTTCTTGTGCTGGCTACTCAGTTCATCAGCCAGCTGAGTTGTTGTCTTCTGTCTTCTATGGCCTGATGAATCCAGCAAGCAGGGCAGCAAATGTTGTTTGTCTGTCCTCTTCAAATCGAAGGCAGCAGAGGAGCAGCTGAAAACAGCGAAGTCGCTTCCGTTATCGTCCAGAGAGAGCTGGTCCAAGAGAGGAGGTCTTTCCTGTTCGAGATCTGGAAGTGAATTCTTACGTACCTTTGCCGTACGAGACCCGGGGGAATTGTGACGGCAGCGATATGCGAAGATCTGCTCTCCGGTACCAGCGGCGGACACAGCGAGCCAGTCAGGGATCAGCAGCCGAGACGTGACCAACTAACGTGCTCGGAGCGAGCCAATCAGCGGTCCCGGTTAGTGCATAAAACACGGGCCGGCAGAAAATGTTGGAGAACTCTTCATCGCCACGCCATCGGACGCACTTCAAATCCTCTCCTCTCTCGGACGACATCGGCGCATAGTCAGCCGGAAGGAACAGCCGAAGAATAGAACCGGCGTTCTTGCGCCTTCGCCCTCCAGTCCCGCGCCAGAGATAGGACGTCGCTGGGCCAGGAGCCGACTCTACAACCGATGCTGAAAGAAGAGGAGGACTGCAGTACGCCACGAACAGCGGGCGCAGCCGCCGAACATCTCAGCGCGGCACGACCAACATCAGCTTTATCGCCACCCGGTCTTTTTAGGGCCACCAAAAACACTAGAGTCTACGATTGGCCCCATTTGTCATGCGGCAAGCCTTTTGTCCGGTGACATTATACAAATAAGAATGAATTATAACAGAATTTTAAATTCGTGTAGTATGTGTGTACTTCTCAATATTTGCACATTTAGTGTTTATTTTTTACTATTAACAATACACGTTTAATTAAACTAATAAAAATCTTTTAAAACGCCTTGACGGAACATGTATTAATTATGTTCATTTGTTAAATTGATAAGTTGATTTGTTAAAAATGTAACGTAACTAGAAACAGTTTATTTCTTGTTCGAACATAAATTTATAAATTCTAGTTAGATAACGTCTGGCAGAAATTTGACTAAAATGGACTGATCTATTCAAGATACATCATTTATCATGACATACAACTAAAGTTTGGACCTTAGAAACATAACAACTATCAGGTCTCAATATCTAGAACAACTAAAGAGTAGTTCTTTATTGACTGTAAACTTTCGACAGAGTATAAAAGGGGTAACTTAATTAACTAAAGTAATTGTTATGGAATACGTCCTCTCTGATGCAGTAGTTTGATATTTAACCGTATATCCATGAAAGCTTGAAAGCTATCCACATAGTTGGTGAAAGTGTTTTAAAATTTTTAAATTATTAAATAAAAATAAAAATAAGCAATGCGTTGAGGCGTGACACTGTTATTTCAACAGTATACATCAATTTTGAAATGCCTTGTTACTCTAAAAAATTATTTAAATTCTTGACGTTCTTCAGTTGCTTAATACTAGGGGACTAACAGTCATTAGGTACTAAACTCGTCAATAGGCCAATGACTTTCTGGCAACTAGTTGTTAGTAATCTGTTCACATCATGAATTACTGTCATTTTCTGGGTAATAGTGCTCATGAGCTATCGCCTGTTTGGCAAGAGACATAGAAGTACATTGCTTTTCATTATATAGTCTGTGCTTTTTAATTTTTTGCACATCACATACACTACTCTGTTCGTAAATCGCTGTATAGTTCATTCACGCATTTTCCGTTTGTGTCAAGTAGCGACTAGTCTATCTTCCACCACTACGCTTTATATAAAATAGAGTTACATATTTTGTCTACAGAGAAAAATAATAAAAATTTATGGGAGAAATGATTAATTTTAGCCACAAAATGTTGACTTGATAAATGAACGTAAGCTTTTACTGCACGTCTTTATGTTATCACAATTTTCCTGGCTGTTATTGTTCATGTATATTTTCCAGGCATTGGTTGTTCATGTATTAAACGTAAACGTTTCGTCCATACCAATGACGGACATCTTCAGTGGCGCGGGTATATGCCTAAAGTTAGAAGAAATATGGGACACCCGATGAAAGATGAGGACGGACGACTTAACATGCTTTGAACCTTATAATTGCAAAGAAGATGTAGAAAAAGAAGTAAATTGAACAGTTCAGGATTAATTTTATTCGCGATGTGAAAAATTGAATATAGGAAAAGACAAGTGTTTAAAAGGGAAGCTCGCAGATTTCAGTAGCGTCATAACTTATTATGGCTTCTATTTAGAAAACGACACAACGGGTGAGTAATGAATTGTGCGCAACTTCAATGATAAATGACGGTCGTGTTTTTGTAATATCTGATGAGTCTCTGGCTCAATGAATCTTGATGTTTATTAATGACTGTCGGAAAAAGCAATTGCAAGAACCTTTTCAAAATTGTATTAACTTATTTGTTAAAGATGTAGACTACATAATTGGTAAGTCTATAACATTGTGTACGTAATCTCAATTCGGTGGCAGAGATGTATTAAACTTTTTTTACAGCAAGGACATAAAGAACTAACAAATAAATTCTTCTTCATAAGCACAATAACGCACTTCTTTGCATATTCTACTACTTCGGTAATCATTGTACAATATTCGATTACCCACGCATGCATATTGTGTAGTCCATACATAGCCAACACACACTTAACAATTTTCATCAATTTGTAAGAAATTAAGTAAAAAAACAAAAGTTTCCAGAAATTATAATATACATTTACCTCAAAATCATAAAATGCATTTCTATTTCTGTTTTAATATTTTAATCGTCTTATTTCCTTACAGTCGAATTGACACTAACTCTGCTTTATGTTTTTAATTCAAACCTAGCCAATTTTTATTGTGTTAGCCAACATATTAGCCAATATTTCTTTGTGTTGTCTGTTTTACGCTACTATAAGCTTTTGATCATTATTAAAAATTAAAGTTAAGTAATTATTAATTGCTGATATCTAATAATTGTTTTAAAACAACAGACATCAGAGCTGAATATTTGTCCAAACATTTTTTACCTTTTTATTCCTTAAATTTACTGTTATAGCAAGCTCGTATATTTTTAGATAGTATGGAAAATAAATTTAAATACACAACAATAAATAGAAACTAACATTTAGTAATAATTTTATAATAAAAATTTTATTCTGTTTTGTGTTTTTAATTTCTCTCTAACTGTCACATAACGAACGATTTGTTCAAAATATAGCGATCTGAGCAGAAACAAAGTGCTTTCACCAACCATCATTAGTGCATTCAAAATTTGATATAATACAAAATGTATGTTGTTATGTATAGGTTGGTTTCTTTTGTCATTTACATGTACAGTCTATACACATCACACTTAATAAAATGATAAAAGACGCAAAGACGTTTGTGTATACAATCCTCATTTTTCTGCAAATTATTTGCAATTAGTTCAATGGGCACGATTTCTACGACCAATAACGACTTTGAATTGTAGTTTGTATTCTGACTTACATTAAAACATTTCTTAAAAGAATAACAGCTTTCGGTTTAATTTAAGGTTTCTTCCCAAATAGAGTTGCAATGGGTACTCAGCTTTGTAGTCAATGAGTAAGCTTGAAATATCTTTTAAGATATTTCAAAAAGCTAAGGTTAAGAATAAAAGTTTTGATTTTACCTGTAAACAATCTTTTCCAGACCTGCACTGAATTCCTCCCTTTCAGTTTCTCAAGGCATTTAAAATATCATTGTACGTTATCCATTACTTACTGTATTTTGACTACTAAACAACTAGCAATTATTTAAATAATTAGTCATAATTACAGGTCACCTGTTTTCGTAAAACCATAAAGTGTTTTAACACAAAATTTGTATTAACCTTTTACCAGTTTGTCAGTCTACTCACATTTTACATTCCTTTTGAAGACATACATTAATAAATTAAAATAAACTAAAGATTTTGTAAGGTTTTATGTTTTTCACTAAAACTGAATGAGTGACGGCATATAAAATAAGATATAGGGCTTTAAATAATTTTAACAATTTATTTTTTTTTAAAGAGATATTGAAATTAAAAAATTTGCATTAATTAAAAGTAAATGCTTTATGTGTATTTCTCCTTTGACTAAACAATTGAAAGAATCGGCTTTTAGAAATATTCAATACCGACTCCGACGAAGGTATAATTCCCTACAGTGCAAAAATTGTATAAGTTGCTTTCATTTCCACACAACATTCTCTTTTGTCTGATATCGGCTGATGTTAAATACAGATTATGGAAATATTGCAAGTAAATGCAACTACGCACTACTTTCTTGACTTCCAGAAGGTTTCTAACATGTTTCATGGGTGACTTCCTCACTGTATGTATTTTATTTGACATCCAATGCCAATAGGCAGGGCGGAAAATGTATTCAACTATTCTTTTACTATACGTTTGGTATTTGAAATATTAAAGTTTCTGTTTACACCGGACATTCAACAATGTGCCGGTAGTAACTGGCACAAGACTTAAAAGACTCACCTTTCTGTTGGACGAATCTTATGACGTTGTTCCTTAGACAGAAGCAGCAACAACACTTGATACCACTAAGAACGTTTACTGTAACAACATTATACATATAGACATTAACTAATACCAGTCATTAAATTTATAATATTGGCCTTTTTGTAGTATAAGTTTCTCATAACGTCACTCCCTTTGAATATTTTAATGCCTACACAGCCTATCCAGACTGCTTCTTCAGAGTTGTGTGTTACTTTTAGTTCTACCTGCTACTTTCTGTTAAAAATGTACCCCATGATGAGGCTACAGCCGTTTCGGTGAGGGTATAACCATTCATACATTATTCGTTACACCGTAATTGGTTTTTGTTCAGTGGTTCAAGACGGTAATTGCCTATACTTGCAGTGTTACTGCTTTATTGATTTGTAAATATTTTAGACATTAGCTTCATGCTTATTTACAGTTTTCAACTAAACAGTACTGAGGGTAGGTTAAATTGACGTATACTGAAGTAAATTTTACCATCAAGACTGGACAGTATATGTAAACACAATATTACAAACTTGTTCATATTACCACATACCGTAGGTGTGTACACGTTTTACATTTCAAAATTAAAAAAAAAACATTTATTCCAACTAGACTGGATCCAATTTTTTAAACAAATTTTTGTCTTCGAAAATAACATTATTTTGATAACCACGAGGTGATGAGGAAACAACATTCATGGTAAATTTAATATCCATATAATATGCTTTGGATTCGTATTAGAAAGGGTCGTAGAAATTGATGTATGCACAAAGGGATATTGTAAAGTAAATGTTGGCTCTACTGAACTAGCTATGAACGGCACAAAGGAAGGAAACACACAGCATGTTGCTTCTTATAACCAACATGCTACAGCCAGCCATGCCATAAATTATAAGCGGATAAGACAGTTGTCCCTATACAACAATATTAAACTTCTGCTCCACATAAAGTTACATGTTTTCTTGATATAACAAAATTAACGTAGTTAATCTAATAGTTTCTTTCGCAATCATATATGTTGGAGTTGAGTAAAGTTTATGTTTTTCCATAGTGTACCAAGTTTTATTCTGAACAATTTTATGTTAGCATACTGATAATAATAATCGTAGTAGAAAGTGGATAATTGAAGTAGTAAATTGTTGATTCCGAGAAACTACAGATAACATTCCCAGTGTAACCAGCAACAACAAAGAACTGCTCGACTTTATTACATACAGCGTATTTACGCATACTTACAGCATATTTTGTAATATTGAGGGGAATGTTGAGGGTACTTTAATTTAAAAGTTTAAAAGGGACCTGTTAAAGTAACCGATTAACAAAGTAAGTAGAGCGTGGTTGACGAGGGTAACGGAAAAAGAGTCACGTGCAAAATGTAATTTATAAAAGGGAAGGTAGACAGACACGGGTACATATATTATAATTCTCTCATCAGAACTTATTTTCCACTGTGTTATTTACGTCACAGTTATTATGAGAAGTAGTTAGAAACATTTTACATATTAGAAACACAGGTGTACGCGCGCGGGTACAAACAGTCTTTGTTAAGAAATTTATAGTGAAAATATAGTCAATTTACCTGGGCGTCATTATATGCTTAATATAAAATTTGTTTGTTGTTATTAAATACATTTTATATATAGCATAAGTTTTAGTTCCAGTTTCTTATGAATTTTAAATGAGTGATACATTAAATTAAATGAAAGCCGTCGTCGTCGTCATCCTTTACGGCTTAGGCTAGTTCCAGTCTCAATGGTAGTCATCCAACCATTTCTCACGAGGTCTTCCTACACGTTTCTTCTCCCTTGGATGGTAGTTAAGGGCTCTACTTGAAAATTTAGTTGGATCCATTATCTCTACGTGTAACCGCCACTCGGTTTTGTACAGGAAGATTAAAAGTTCCATAACATTTAAACATTTAAACTTTCATCTATGCCTAGCTCCATTCTAATATCATCATTTCTGATAAGATCTCTTCCGGTAAAACCCTTTACAGACCTCAAGAACCTCATTTCCGCTCATTGCATTCTAGATATATTTTTGGCCTTTCTAATCCAAATCTCACTACAGTAGTTGAGGTATGGTTATTACATTATATTGTTTCAATTGTGCCTTTTCCTTGTTTTCTTTTTAACTAAAAGCGTAAAAAGATATTGGACGAAGATAAAATGTTATCGAATTATAACCTATAGGGAAAACAATTTCTTGATCTTCCCACAGATTTGGAATTGAGGTATGATATTTGTTTTGTAATGCTGTGTTTTCACGGTTGTGTAGTGGCAAATCTTGGATTGTAAATGTAAAAAATCTAAGAAGCTCAAGTTATGTAGGGAATGGTGGAGGATAGTTTTCATATGGGTAGGTAGCAAAACCAATGTTAAAATACTCTATATGGTCACTAAACAAGAAGAGAGGTAGTCGTTGCTATGGGAAAGAATGAAATAGGCTACATTGGCATAGTTAGTAGAAAAAACGTATATTCAGTGTAGATTTTAATATTGTGGAGACTCATATTAGAGTTAATTGAACGTAAAGTTTAATAAAATACAGATGGGTTATAGGAAATCGGAACTTTAGTGATTGTTTCGAATTGAGGTACAGATAACCACAATATTAGTCACTGTGCACAATTTACCAATTGCTGTAGTTATCTCAGAGGCGATTAAGTTTAAAAGCTGTGGAACACAAATAAGATGAAACATTATCCTCTGCTGTTGCCATTACTTATGACACTAGCACGTAAAAATCATATACTTTCGTGACTGGTTTATAATTATAAAGATTAAATATTTTATCAGTGGTTTAACATAAATATAACAGTCTTCGGATCTGGGCAATCATCCTTCTCATCTCTATAATTCGAAGTCCCTCCCATATGTCTCACAATTTATGTTTCAATAAAGAGAAAGTTCATCGTTATCTCGTCAAACCTTTATATTAACACAGCACACAGAGTGTACAGACAAATTACCGACTACTTGACACATTCCGTATTCAAACCTCACAGAAGAAGGAGAATACAACTCCGAAACGGCCTTTGAGGGAATATCAACAAGTAAGTTTCACAAGTGAAAGTAACATTAAAGTAATAACTATTAAGTGCTGTGAAAAAAGTAGTGATGAACATTCAAAATAAAAAAATAACTTTAAAGAGTGTTAAACTCGGGCTTCACTCATCATTTTCGCTTATTTGTCGAGTATGATTTTTCACTGTTCTGCTCCATCAGTCTGTGGCCACATGCACACTTTTATATGCCGTACATTACTATGCTGTACAATACGTAATGGTTGTGTCATCTTTACTTGTTTCCAGTTTAAAATTGTATCATATAGTTTTAATAAATATTCTTACGCCAAGATTTAGGCAACATGCGAAGTATTTGCGTAACAATGTTTGCAACGTCGAACAAACTTCCCATTTTTGACCCTACCACCTGTTTCTCGGCGCCGCGTCGTAGACTTTTCTATTATTCTCCACGCATTATCAGGGTTAACGTAGAACCATTTCGTTAAGTTACTAGGCCTCACAGGGAGTCTTTGCTGACGTAGAAGAGAATATTGTGTGTTATATAAAATTGAATTCATTCGAACGCTAAACAAATTATTACACAGTAAACTTTATAAATTATATTATACTTTCATGTAAGTAGTGAATAATTAATTATTTAGAAACTATAGGAGTGTCTTACACTCTAAAATCGTAATAAACAACGGTGTGAAGCAATAAACAGTATTACTCTAAAAATAATTATTGAATCATAATAAAATTGGAATATTAATCATTATTATTGGACTAATAATTTATACCAAGATTAAATTATTAAATTATTTCTTTGTCCACAGTGTAAACGGCGACATGGTTAATGCCGGTTGATCAAAGAATGTAGACAGAAAAAACTTAAGAATTATTTTGGTGGTTATTTCTTGTGTATTTTATTTTCATAAGTGCACTTATTTATCTTTTCTGCTTATAGAGAATTCTCGTCATTAAGTGTAAATTCACGTCTATGTGATTTTACATAGCAAGATTAAAAGAAAATAATTATCTAATAGGTTTTTATTTAATTTAAGCCTGTTTTGATCAATACACCTGTGATTTATTTAGGTGATCAATGACAAAAACTCAGGCGACGGACATTTTCTTCTAACCTACTCGCTAAAAAAAAATGTGTGACCTCCTGCTTTGTTTTTGTAGCAGAATGTAGCAAATATTTCTGCAGGTGACAAGACAAACATATTTTTAGAAAATGTGTGCACTAGAAACGTTTATATTGTTTTAATAATAGGAAGAAATTGGTGATCTGAAATTGCACTATTTTCAGAGAGTTTTTCCTCATTATTCCCCTTTTACGATTTAGTAAATGGAGTTATAGTAGTAGAATCATGTAATTACTTGTGTATGTCTAACGTTTCCGTTACTTAAGAATAAAATACCGTCACAACATTTGTGCGTCTTTTCTATACACATTAAAATAATTTCAGTGTGAATCCTTAAAAAATGTAAAACAAAAACAATGTCATTAAATCCTTAATTTTGTAATAACCGTCAATCAATTAATTTTTCCGTTGAATGTTTGTGAGAATCGGTCATAAAATATAACAGAAATTTTAAATTATTTGTGTCAACGTTTCGACAATATTTATTGTCATCATCAGGACCTGTGTATGAAAACGAAAGAAGTGTCAAACACAACCGAACAATTATCTGAGTGAACGTGTTTGTGTATGTGAGCGTGTGTGCGCGTGCGTATGGTGTATCCTTGTATATGTGAAGCATTTGAGACAATTAGTTTCAACTGTATACAAATAACTGTATTTCAACTGATATATTGAAATAAAACTTCTGGTGATATAAAACAAACTGTCTCAACTCCTTCACATACACAAGGATACACACTACGCGCGCGCACGCTCACATACACGAACATTTAACGTAACATTTTATTTTTTACAGTTTAAAAACAAACTAATAATTTTTAAATAAATTTAAACAAACTTTATTTTAAATAAATTAACTTATTTATGAAAAACTTCTTTTTTCAAATTTTTTTTTATATCGGCTATCTGAGGACCATGTGCTAATTTCAGTTCTTTATTCCTTGTTCTTTTCCTTTTCACTATGTCTCTTCTTCCTGTATTCAGTCCATTTTAACCTGCGTTTTTTTTCCTTTCTTCAACACTTCCTTTTTTCAAGCATTTTCAACACTTTTGCCCCAAAAACTTCTATTTCAATTGCTTCTTCTGCGTTTGTGTTATTCTTTTCTAAACCCTTTTTGACTTCTTTAATAAAATTTGATGTTGACATCTTTCTCCACAAATATCTTAAAATCTGTTTCGTTAACCTATTGTCGTCCATTCTACATAAATGTTAAAAAAATACTAGTCTTTTTTTTCTCACTGTTTTTGTTATATTTTCTATACTTTGATATATTTCGTTGTTACTTCTTAATTTCCAACCTTCCGGAGTTTTACGTGGGCCTTATATTTTCCTAATAATTCGTCTTTCCAATATTTCTAGTTTGTCTAAATTATAATTCAATGCTAAACATTCACTAACATTCACTTGCATATAGGCATTCCGGCCTCACTATTGTACTGTAATGTCTTATTTTCGCATTTATATATATGCACTTGTAATTGTCTAAATATCTTTAGTTATACCATATGCTCTTTCCATTTTATGAATCCTTTTTTCTATAACAAATTTGTTTAACCATTGTCTTGAATTAATTTCCCTAGGTATTTAAATTTCCTTACTCTCTCTATTTGACCAATATCTGTTAGCAGGAATCTTGAAGCAATTTTAATGTTCGTGAGAAATTTGTTTTTTCTGCAAAAATACTTAAGCCTGTTCTACTGGCTATGTCCTCCAAAAAATTAACTTGTGTTACTGCAGATGTCAGATGTGCAGAAAGTATAGCAGAGTCATGTGCAAATGCCAAAGAGTTTATTTCAATAATTTTTCTTCTTAAATAAATTGCCACCTTGGTACTAGTTGCGTCCCATCTCCTCAAAGCTAGAAGTTATGTAAGGAAACTGTGTGGGTGCAGCAACGGCTAAGAATTACGATCATTGACTACCCACCTCTGAGTTCCTGACACCTAAATTCATATTAAACTTGCGTAATGTTTGTAGAAAACTAAAGGGGTGTGACATATGCGTTCTTAGTTTTGCCTACTTCTTATTTATATTTAATATTTTGTATGTCACTACGTAATACTGTTATAGAGTGGTACGTACATATTTTTTAAATAAAATTGATATTTATTATTGTGATTTATAAGAAATAGAGGGAGGTTTACGTAACAAAAAATAAAAGAATCTCGCATGAAATTTTAATTGCACGTTAATTGAGATGAAATATCTGTTGCAATGCTGTCCTATGTATATGCATGCATTGTTATGTCTCCACTGAGTTTGACGTAAATACTCAATAACGCGTACCTCCGATATCTACGTTACAAAAATTTACTCTTGTTGAATAATGTTCTTGTTGTTGTAATACACTGTTGTCACTTAGCCAATAAACTGTTGTTAGTGTAATACACTGTAATGTTTCAGTTTAGTCAGCAGAATATATTTTTTCTGTTTTACTTGTTTTTGTGGTTGTCACGGAAACTGGGGGGAAACTGCCTTTGCACACACCACACATACCATGCTTTCATTTTTAATTTAAATTTCTCTGCTTTGTTTTTAGGAGGAATTGTCTACAGGAATGTTTTATGGGGAAGGTCTGACCACACCAGCATGTTTAATTTACGATGTATGCTAACATTAGGCGTTTACAAATTACGCATAAGTTTTCAGAGACGCATAAGTTTCTTACAATATTTTATTGAAAGTGTTCTGAAAGCAATAATGGTAGTATGGTGGTAACTACTGTTAAATATGTTAGTTAATGGATTACATTAAAACTGATTTTAATATTTACATTTGTGTGTGTGCGCGTGAGTGTAAGGCGAAAATGAAACACATTTATCAAAAAACAGACAGCTAGACGTTGGGGAAGAGAGAAAGAGGGGAGGCAGTGAGATAGAGATAGATAGACAGACATACAGACAGAAAGTGAGAGTAAGAGAGAGAGAGAGAGAGAGAGAGAAACCGGAAGATACACAATGTATGGGGGCGCGTGTGTGTGTAAAACAATTTTGTAATATCAATACATTCTTTATTTCGCTGAAGATAAAGTAAATACTCTACTATAAAATGAGTTTTCAAAATCACCATCCTGGGATCATGAATTCGTTAACACAATACAAAGTTGTCAGGTTATTCTTATAAGCATGTTTTGCTTTAAACCCTTGTATTAAATTTTTTCTTTAGTTTTTCATGCTGTTGACCTTCCATAAGTGTGTTCTTCGTTCATATCTTGTACAACATTCAAATAATTTTTTGTGCTTAAATAAATGTTGTGTCGTTAACACTTAATCTCCATTCATTCGGTATCTTTCCGGGACAACCTCTTCATTCACATTCAGAAACATGTCTATAATGTCACTAATCGGTACGCATCTTTCTTTTCGTAATAGTCGATGATACAAAATAATATGATGTACGTCCAATTCAAAATTTTATGACAATATATCTTTTAACAACTGAGCCTTGCTAACCACAGTCTTTATTTATCACAGATTCGTACCTCGCGCCTGATTGTTCATTTTAGCTCAGTCTACAATTAACAATTACTACGAAGTCCTGGTTCACGGATAGCCTGCTTGCAAGTTAAATGGGAATAATTATGACGTCAAAATTAACACATGAAGGCAGACTTTTGTAGTAAGAAAACTGCGTAACTAACGAAAACTTGTAATTAATGTCGAAGATCTTTGTTGTTGAGTATTCATGAACTTACCGGTATCCAGTCTGATTAATTGCATTTGCAAATGTCCTAATCTAAACCGATTAAAATTATTGAAGTTCTAATAGCCAAATCAAGGGAAACGTCTGTTCCTAGTGTTTACTATGTAAACCTACTTCCTGTGTACACTCTTTTACTGATTTATTGATATCCTAATTCTTGACAATAGACTAATTGATTTATTATGGTTCCTTAGCTTTGCATCACTTGTTTTTCTCTATTGCTCTTGGTACTTCTGCGTATTGCCTCTCTATAAGATGAAAATTTAGTTTTACGTAAAGCGTTTCCTAAGTTCATTGACATGTTTTGTGACACCTGCAATATCAGAATACAAAACAAATATCGCACCAGGAACAAACTAGTTTGTCTTTTTTAGGCACGTATGTCATGTGTACAGTACAGTGATTGGTCGGTGTAAGGTTATCCCTTTGTACGGGCACTCTTCATAATCTGTCTCATTGTTTCAGTATACAGATCTCATTAGGAACATCCCTGCCATTCTGAAATATCAAAACATGTAAAGTCATTAGCATGAGTATATTACAAATATACTATGACAACAATATGTTTAGGCCATAAATGAAATTGTATTATGAGTGTCTGTTTATCAAAACTTTTGTCATGATATCTTCTGGGTATTTTTTAATGCTTGAAGTAAATGGTGAAAGTCTCCATTTTTTAAAGGTATAAACAATAATTGATATAAAATTAATGGTTTTAGTTGAATGTAAAATTACTTGTAGGAGTGCACGTGCATGGTGTGCTTTAGAATATATACGAAACACAGATGCAAAGAAGAATATGACGGTAAAGAAGACGGTAGTTGATTACAAGAGTTGCCAGATTTCACGGGAAGACATATACGTATATTCAGGATCTTGAGATCATCTGATTTAGTAATGTGGCACACTAAATTGGACAAGAATTTCTCATCGTAGGAATATACAAATGTGTAGCCTACCGTTGAATTTAAAATCAAATTATAAAATCGAATTGCTATTATAAATTTTACGGCATTATTTGATCTGTTTTTAAAAGAACTATTACTTCTACAAAAAGAAACGCGGGCATAATGAAACAAGTACGTGCGTTTTTCACATAGCAACGTGCGAAGTGCCAAACGCACAGTTTGTGCAAAAGGTTTCTCCACAGTGAAACTACTACTACTACTACTACTACTACTACTACTACTACTACTACTACTACTACTACTACTACTACTACTACTACTACTACTACTACTACTACTACTATTACAATTACAACCTACTATTTACTGTAAATACAATTTTACAGATGTTCATTCTGCTCTTAGCAGCAATTAAATCGTAATATTTGAATGTCTCTACAGCATCTTTACAATATAATCCGTAGTCTTATACCATAACTGCTGTAAAAAACGTCCCCTTGTTTTACACAATATTTCGGCTCCACATTAAGCCGGCATTGTATGTACATCGTTGCTCGAAAATCTAAATACACACAAACAATATACGCATATCTAGAAACTGACGAATTTTACCAGCAACATGATCGCGATCACGTCTACAAAACTGAGTGCTGTACAGTCATATCATGATGTGTAGACACGTAGTTGAGATTAATATACGTCCTCAGTTCTTTGACAACGCAGTGGCTGTCTTACATTCTCATGTAGTGGTCATATGTTACTTAAGGCGTCAGTGCAAGCCAAGAAACCTGTCGGTGATATTTTACCCATCTTATCGCCGATATGAAATGTGGTCGCTTGATTCGCAACTCCCAGATTTAATCCTGTACTGGTGGTGAAATTATACATCTACTAATTCTCCAATCCGCTACAGTGTGAAGATTTTATTAACATAGAGTCGATTATAGTTAACTATTTACCAAAGTTTAGTGTAATAATGGCTTCTAGATAGTAAGCTTCAAGATACATTAGCTGTTTGGACAGCACAACAAAGCAATGGCTGCTGCAACTTCATCCCCTCTACTTCAACTACATGACGTCATTCCAACTTTCCAGTCGGTGGCAATATACGGAATAGCAAATATATCTAGATATCATAAGGCTGTCTAAAATGGAATCCAACAGTGATACATCGGCAGCCAATTGTTATAACTGCCCCCCAAAAAGGCATTTTTGAAGAGAATTAGTTTAGCTCTTTCGTAGAAAGTTAATAAAATGAAGTATATGAATTGTACTAATAAGTAATCAACAAGTTACTACGTGTAACACAACGAAGACAATACTAAACCCAACATGAAAACACTGGCATTATATTTTTGTTGAAACTGATATCGTTAGCACTATCCGCATAGCGTTGAATTACTAATATTTAATGTTGTTGAACGTAGTGGTGACATAATCACTGTGGCACATATAGCCTACCTTAGTCCAGTCGCCAGAGTAAAAATAATGGTAAAATTTCGTAAAAAATTGAGGCAAAGTGATATTTGGTATAGTTATTGAAAAAGGTCTAAATATCGGTTTAAAATCATCTTTGCATGTTTATAAGGTCAGGCTTTAAAAAAAACCCTTATTTAAGGGCAGCGCGCGGTAAAATCGATAAAAACGTTTACATTCCGTGAATTTCTTTTCTTACTACTAAATAAACCATTTGATCATGATAAAGTCTTCATTCTTTTTGTTTAAAATAGTTCAAATTTTAATAGTAATAAAATCAAAATAACGATTTTGTTATTATTTCATCGTTAGGAGTATTAAATCGATAGACGGAATGGTCAATTTTAACAAATCTTCCTCTGTTGAATAATATTATTAAATATGTGTATCTTAATATACATAAAAGTCATTGTGTGTATTTATATTTCACACCTCCTACTAAACCACTGGACCGATTTCAACAAAACTTAGCACAAATATATTATGCAACGGGAGAACCAACATAAGATAGGTGTTTTGGGCCCTGGGGATGTCAAAAATGGAAAATATGAAAATACCGCATGTAGGGTATCAAATTAAAGGGGATTTCAATGCAAGTAACAATTTTTCATGCATATAAGCACTATTGAAAATTCTTGGGCCCTGGGGCTCAATAAATGGGTGGTTTTGGGGGAGGTCAAAAATGGAAAATATGAAACTGGACAGATTTCCACCAATCTTGGCACAAATTTTTTACGCAATGGGAGAACCAACATAAGATAGGTGTTTTGGGCCCGGGGGGATGTCAAAAATGAAAAATATGAAATATGAAAATACTGTGGGGTATCAAATTAAAGGGAATTTCAATGCAAGTAACAATTTTGCATGCATATACGTACTATTGAATACATTTGGGCCCTGGGGCTCAATAAATGGGTTGTAATGGAGGGGTGTCAAAAATGGAAAATATGAAATATCATATGTGACATGCATATACGCACTATTAAAAATTTTGGTTTTTAAAAATTTTGGGCTCAATAAATTAGTGGAATTGGCGGAGGGGTGATGTCAAAAATGGAAAATATGAAAATACCGCACGTGGGGTATCAAATTAAAGGGAATTTCAATGTAAGTAACAATTTGACGTGCATATAATTTATCATATAATTCTAAGGCTGTTTTCACAATTAATAAGTCTGCATCATCGTCAGCTTGTTTAACGTTAGCTTTCTTCTTCCAAATATCTCGTTAGAATTTCAATAAATCGAGTTTTATTAGTTTTATTCGAAAGAAATTGTTCTTGGGTCACTGTGAACACATATCTTCATAGAATAAAATATCTAAAGAGGAATTTTGATTGGTACGGCGATAACGCTCCATAGCTTTGATGCTGTTAGAATTGTTTGTATAGCCATCAAAAACTACAGTAACTTTTGATCCAAAGTGTCTCTTGACATAATTTACATATCTTTGAAAAATACATTTGAACTTGTCATTTTTTGACCATACTACTCTATGCAGTAACATACCACCATCAATGACGTAAATGCAATCTTCAAGGTTAATCTCAGTGCGGTCCACTTCAAACATATCATATAGTTTAGACTTATCTGTTTTCCGAAATACACCTTCGTAAAACATAGATTTTGGGTACGGTGCAAGTTCATAACGCGTGTAATCTTTTAATTCGTCGTCACTTTTTCTTGCTACACAAATGCGTTGAAATATAAACATTGGATCTATAGGGGCAATTTCCTCTTGAATTTTCAGACTACTATTAACACTTTTTAATGACAGTACTCTATTTTTTCGTTTAAACGAAACTTTATGGAAGTTTGTACCAGCAATTTCTTCTAACCCTGCTTTTCCAACCTCAAAAGCATTATGACAGTTAATATTATTACCGCCAGTAACTCCAGTAGATATAGACATTATTGAATCTTGATAAGGAAATGTCTCGTGACAATCAAACCAGGATTTTATTTTGAGAATATCTTCAGTATCTCGTTTTATTCGAGAATCTCTAGCATCTACATGCTGATCGGAAGTAGATAATTGTATACCACAAAAATTTTCTACTTCTTCGCAGATATCATGTGTATATGGCATCGCTAAAATCCATTTATTTGCAGTACTGGTAGTTACTCCCCGTCCAATCATACCACCATCAACTTTCATGACTCTCATTAAGTCCTGTTCGATTGTCATATCAGTATGAGTTCCTGACCAGAATTTCTCAGTTCGTCTTACAGTACAAAATCTGTTATTTATAAAATTTTGAAGTTCTTTAATTTTTAAAGCGGTAGTTTCTGGAATTACATTTTGGTTTTGCATTGAGGTGAAAAGTTTTTCAGATTCTTCTATAAATTGATTCATATATTGTACATATAATAAGGCTGATTTCGTATAATTAAAATGTCCAGTCGCATAAAACTATGGCAACATTTGCTGAATAACTTGTAATTGAATTTTTATATTACCCATTTTTTCAGAGCGCGCAAATGCTTTTGCAATAGAGATCATTCGTATGTATTGTATCCATAATTTTGCAGTTTTACCGCATTCCTCAATTTCAATAATTTTTTCTAGAAATTTACCATTTAAGATGTTAAAAAAATTATGATCTTGTACTTCTTTGTAAGTAAGATTGTCATCTAAAAATTCTTGTAGTAAAGATTTCATATTTGAATATTCAACTTCTGAAAGATTCATTTCCTCAATAATCTTTTTACACAAAACTATCCAAATTAATGTGTGGCCTCGTACTGCTCTAGCATAAGCATGGCCATCTAACATCTTATCTACAGTTCCTGGCGCATAGTAACAGCTTAATGCTTCTTTTAAACCGCTTCCTGCCATCACATAACCGATTGAACCAAGAAAAGACATAAGCAGATGAAATCCTCCAAGTCGAACAATTACATTATGTATATCATCATCAGGTGAGGATTGGACCATTTTAAACGCTTTCTGATACAAAGGTTGATCGAAAGTAACAAAACAATTAAATAGATTTAAGTTTTCACTAGTCTTACAGCGTATTTTAAAACGGTGTATATTGTATTTTTGTCAGTTGGAGGAGAGTGTACAAAAGGCAAGCAAACAATTCTAGATAATGTATACGTCATATTTTCCAAAAGCTTGGACATAAAGGCATTCCAGCCAGTAATGCCTGGTTTGGTCACTTCCATAAATCCAAAGCAAGTCAGCATTAGAAAAATCTATATTATTAAAACTCGGGTTATCTACTTTTTCAAAAACAATGTTTTGGAGTGCATGTGTATTAATATTTTCAAAAATTTGGAATGGTATTTTGTCAATTTTGCTAATTTCTTTTGCAGTAGGCTTAACTGTCAATCGTTTTAAGGGAACTTTGTTATAATAACAATCTCTGGGACTTACAATCATAATACCTCCCATACTATGAAAAGTATTTTTCCCGTCTATAGTATTGATGTTAATATCTGAATTGTCAAATGCCAATTGTGCAAAACAACCAGATCTAAATGGAGAACGTGGACTAAGCAATACACTATCCTCATAAAGTGTTGCTTCTTTGTATGATGAACACACTCCCAGATGCTACAATATATCTATAATTCGTTTTGAAGCAAATTTCCTGTGCAACATTACAGACAGACCAACTTGCAATGGTGATAGAAAGGTTCTAGGTCTTATGCAACTCATAATTGAAGAGTAATTGCTGTGCATTTTGTTTCATATGAACTAATATCACCTTTTTTATTTTTTTAAATTATTTCTTCTATCAGAAACTGAAGGGATTCTGGGATATTCTCATTAATATTTTGGAATATATTATCACTTGGAGGATAAAATTCTGTATTACTTTTCTTCAGATTAACATTGTTTCGAATAATTGCTGCTGCAGATTTTCAGATTTTTCTTTTTTCTTCATTTTCATATTTTTTTGAGGCTATCCATGTCTACGTTTAATTTTTTTAAATGGTCAAAAAATTGTGTCAGAAAGGCCAAAAAATTTTGTTAATTAACCACCCGAAAGTATTTTTAATAAGCTTTAATTTAAGCCGTCGTACACCTTTGTGCCACAATCTTGCCGTACTTTATGAGCACTCAAAGTTTTTTTGTGAATTGCGATTTTTTTGAGGTAATATTCGACATTTCAATATGAAATTTTTGGGGTTTATAGTACTCCACAAAGGTTACCTTTCCCTCAAGTTTTATCAACTTTCATTAATTTGTGTTAAAACAACAGCAATTTGTTTATAAACGCCATCGCCACTTTATTTATTTATTAACAATAATAATAACATCGACTTCCGTATTAAGGCTAGAAATGTTCTTAATTTATTATAGAATACTGAAAAAAAATCACATTAAAATCGGCTTGTTAGGTCCAAAGATATTTATAAAAACGCTATTTTGCAACTTAAATTGTTAATAAAAAAATAAACGGGTTGTTTTTACACAAAACTTAACTATTAGCTCAACTTGATCCCATTAACCAATTTAGCACACAAAAAATCGACTCCCAAAACAATTCACATTTGATTTTTATTTTGACTCCACTACACGTGCTCACAAATAAATAAATATTAGCATGTATAAAAAGTGTAAATAAAAACTTTAAACTGCAATTTTTTTACCTGTTTTATACGATAAAAACAAAAATATTTGTAATGTTTTGATTATAACCTTTGAAGAAATATCAACTGCGTTACTGCTCCGTTCTTTTATAGCAGATGTTTGTATGGCACACCACAACAATGGGTGTTGCGCGCGCAGCTACATTTACAGTTGCACACTCGAGGGGAATAGAACGCCGCGCCGTTTAAAAATTTTACCTGTTTTCTAGGGTCTTGTTTTTAGAGTATAGGTATAATCAGGTAAGAGAAATAACATGAATAGATAGATTTAGTATTGTAGTAGCTGTAACGTTAATTTCAAGTACTCAAATAAACCCACTTAAAAGATACATGTATGTAACGCAAAGGAGGCACCTTTTTTTAGTATATACAATTTTTATTTATTTTTTTTAATTTCGAAAATGGTTTTAATTTTCATGAGTATAGTTTTCGATCCAGAACACTTGCAGCTTTCAAATACAATTTTTTGTATTTCGATATCTCTATTTTTAAGATTAATAAAGGCAGATAAACTCTGAATTTTCGAGTAAATTTAAAATACGTCGAAATACTCACTTTTGGAAAGGTGTTTTTTTTTAAATAACAACTTCAAAAGTATTTTTCATTATTATAAAATAAAAAGTTTATCTCTTTTAAAGGTAAATTAGTAAAGAACTACTATTTTTTTAAATTTTATTGTATAGTACTTGTAATTTTGTGGTTTCACTTCTTTTTGTATCTACAGTAAATATTTATACACTATATTCTTTATGTTCAAATAAATATTTATGTAAAAATCAACAAATTTTGAAAGCTATACTGTTCCCCTTCAAAACTAGCCTTTATTTAACTGGCTATGCTTAGATTAAAGAAAGTTATGATATTTTTGAATAGACGCGCCTGACTAATTTAGCGAATTACGCAAGATCGGGGGCAAACGCTCTTTTTAAAACGCAGCGCTCATCATTACCAATTTTCAGGAAAACAGTTCCATTAACGTAAAAATATGTAAGGAGACTTTCTGAAGGAAATTGTTTGCTCTTCAATATACACCTTTTTATTTCTTCCAACTGTACATATTTACGGAGTGCTTTAAGAAAATCTGTCTTTACGATTTTTCCAGACCATTTTCAGAAAACCCTAGAAAGGTAAACATGCAAAGATTTTTTTATATTAATTATTAACGTTTATTTAACACGTGCACCAAATATTGCTTTGCCCCAATTTTTTATCAAGTCAAAATCTCTGGCGATTGGACTATACCGCAGTTTCATTAACAAAATAATTGGTTGATCATAACTAAACATAATAAATACTGTGCTATTACGGGAATATATTTAATCGTACTGAGCCACAAGGTCATCAACTAAATTTATTGACATTTAGTACTTTAAAAATTATTTCGAATTTATCATTTATCATTATACGTTTTTGTTATGCACATTAGTTGACTAATTTGTACAATACATGAGTGAAACTGCCGTTTATGTAGTGTAGTATTTAGGAGTGCAGACAAACACTTTGTAAGTGTTTATTGAAGTAATAAACTTATAGTCGCAAAAACGATTTTCCACTTGTTTTTGAGTAACTAGTAAGTGCACACATATTCTGTGATACAAAAATAACGAGAATTTTAGATTGTTTATAAAATTCTTTATTTATACTTTATAGTGAATATTGTCCACTTTTATGTAGTCCTTATCAGATACAATGCAATTATGCCAACGTTCTTTCCAGTCCGTAAAACATTTATAAAATTCTCGTTTTCGTGTAGCCTCCAGCTCACTCAGCGATCATGCCGTTATCTCCTCTATGATTGGATAGCGTTGTCAAATCTACGGTGTCTAAAAAATTAGAGAAAATGTAGGGACGTCATGTAATTTTTACACAATCCCTAATCTTTATTTTATATACTTGTTTAGTCCTGAGATTATAACGTAACGCAATTATTGTTTATCAGTACACTAGGCATATACACGAGAAACGTTAACAGATATGATGAGAAATTCGTAACGAAAAGAGAAGAATCAAATTATGTTTTGCATATGCGCTTCAGTTGTAGAGGACTCAATGCTTGTTGATTTTGGTGAAGGGGGAGGGATAGTTAAGAGGGAGAGGTAGTATTCCTTCAACGTGTTTCGTTTTAACAAATAAATTTTGATAAATAAAGTATCCTGAAAAGAAGGTCATAATAATCCACTGCATAAAGTTTGATGATACATCTATAAATTTAAAGTGTAGTTAAAGAGATAGGGGGTTATTTTTTCAGGTTTATTACTGATTTAGTGAGTTTGTAGAAAGTAAATAAAAATGAATTTAAACTTATTCAAACAATAGTAATTGGTAATAATAAAATATTTTGTTTCCAGGCAATAACGTAAGTTGCCGTGGCTCCGTGCCCAGAGCACACATACTCAGAACGCCTATCGACAAATACTAGCGGTCACTAGTTCTTCTTTGATCTTTCTGATTGGCACAGATAATGAAAATTACATCTAAATGTCACTCTATAACATACTCATTTTGTTTATATGTATACTACGTTACCGGCAAGAAAGAAGTAGTTTCTACGGTTATTTAATTTCGTTTAAATGATTTTAAATACGTATAAATCTTACAACATGGAAGTCATGTATGGTTCTCCATACCTCCTTTTATGTTACGATTAATAGTGTTAAGCGATTGTATGTAATTTTTTCACTTTTGATATTGTTACTGCCTATTGTTAACAATTTAAGTTTTATATAGTCTTAAAATTGTATTTTATATAAATAGGCTTTATGTCTATTTGTTTATGTTAATATTAATTTTTACGTTATCATCTTAGCTTCTTTCGTGGTAACTTGCCATGTTTTTAATATTTTGTAATTTTGCTTTATAACAACATTTTTATAAACAAAAATAAAATTTATTTCGTATCAATTTCCTTCAACAGATTGGTACACTGTCTTTCTTATTTTGCCATATTTAAATTTTATTTATAGAATCTTATACGGTCTACCAAAAAGTAAACAAAGAAACGTCATCTTCTATTGGACGAATGGTTTCAATAATTAGAAATTGAGATAGAAGTTAAATATTAAATATAGAATAATTATAATCAAATAGTTTAAAGTATAGGAAGTACAGATGTTTTGTCGTGTCCTATGTAACATCCAGAAGCTAGATAAAACCTACTGGAAAAACTACGTTGGCGATCATCGCTTGAAATTCATTATGTAGCAATTACAGTAGCCTGAAACAAATTTTTATTTACAAGTACATGTTTTCCTGTTAACAATACATGTTTGCTTTTTCACTTTGAGTTGAACAGAAAATTTATGATAGTGAAAAACTTTATAAACACAACTTACACTGGGTGAAACAGCTTTTTATTTAGTTAAGCACATACGCAGTTTATACTACCAATTTTATTTTCCAGATCTACAATTACTGTCATGTGATATAACTGCGGTTAATCATGTTAACTTCTACTTCCGTAAATTTAACTTACTATATTTACTGCATATTGGTTGACTGACAAAATAGAAATAATTAATAATAATAATAATATAGCAATAAATAATATATAGTATAGTAAGGACCTTACGTTTGCGTCTGCCAGTTTGTGGCACTGACATAAGACGAGTCGCTTCAAAAATTACAAAAGTGTCTTGTTAAAACGAATGTAATACATATATAATTAATCACTCATTATAATCTATTGTTCTTTTTGGTAATTTAAAACCGATGTAAACACGCAGAATGCCTTACAGCATGAATTGCTTACACATGAATAGACGCAGAAATGCGAATTATGAGTTTTATTACATTATAGAGTCGACAGAAATTCTTATGTATTAATAGTGACTTAATTCACACTTTTTGATTCAAAGAAGAGGGGAACTGCAGTCATCGTATATTATATTTCAACACAGAGGAAAAATAACAAAATGTTAACGTAAACAATATAAACAATGCTAAGAAAGAACAATAGAGGGTAAGAATTTACACAATGTAGTTTGTTGGCTGATAAAAGATTTGTGTAAACAAGAAGTATTTTACGCCTTTTGGGTTTGGCTCGCTACCTAAGGTATGTTTTAAACAAAACTCAATCGGTCTTTGTTATTATGTAAAGATCCATGTGTAGTAAACAGAATTTTAAAATATCAGATCAGGCAGTTTGTTAAAATACCAAATACTCCAGATGTCCGAAATACAAATTTAGTAGTACCATATTTGTATGAGATATAGAAGAGAAGTTTACATGAAATACAATTATAAGAATTTGTTAAAAAATTGAAATTCTGTTTAGGTATGCAATCCGTACAATACATTTCTGTATATTATTCTGTATATTATATAATATATTTAGTTTTTGTTTCCTACTCTTGCCACGGCAAGGAAAAGGTTTTATTTAATTTTTTTTTCGTCTTGTAAGTTTTATATTACGTGGAATAAAAAAACTGTTAAGAGAACTAAGCGGTACACAATCCTTCTTTTCGGTTCACTTGTCTTCATTTTTAATTCAAAATGTTTATTGTTTTTACGTTTTACACATATGTTTCTGTGTCAAATGGGGCTCAGAAAATTTTAGAACAGATGTTTGTAGAATCAGAGTAAATATTAAAGCAATTTTTATTTAAGAACAACATCTCTTAGTCAATAGTTTTAAGAAAATTCTGTATTTCATTTAATCTACGATATTAAAAAAAATTCTACAAAAGGATCCGGATAAGTTTTACATTAAACTTGATAATATTATTCATGCTTACTTTGCCAATACATTGTTTTATTTTTTAGTGTTGTTTTACGTTAGCAATTCTTGTGTTAGACTGTTTCCTCTTCCTTAAGAAAAATATTTGTATTACTTAGAATCATTTTTCATGCCTAGCAAATAGTGTTTCAGCAAGGCAGAGTCAAAGTGTTAGGAGAATTTAACGCGTATGTATTTGCTACCTTATGTAACGCATATGCTAAAACATGTATTTTGCAAAAATATACTTTTAACATTGAAAATGTTTATAAGGACGTGTCGCACATTTGAAAACGGCCGCCGGTGCGTGATCGAAAATGGGAATCGGTGAGTTTCCATAGATACTACTCCTTTGTTGTCAATAACGTAGTACACATATAAAACTTCGCTTATGAATGCGACAACATTTAACTTATAATCTGTACATTGGTAAATGAAGAATGAATTCATTGATTGGTGAATGAACATAAATATATATATTTTTTATATTTATTGAAGCATTTTCAATGCCCTTCACTGTGCATTGCATTTGTGCAATGCCTGTAAATTTTTAAAATTTTGTATGAGTCTTTTACGGCCGGGGTCAATGTTGTTAGAATTACTCCTTGCCGGGCTGTAAGATCATGGTCCAAAGTTGTTAAAACGCAGACGTTTCATCCTCCGACGGCAATGATAAGTGCAGAAAGGCTGCAACTCACTGAGGGTACGTATTCTGTGACCACAGTAATGTGGTTAAGTCCTTTGACAACTTTGGACCACGGCCTTACAGCCCGGCAAGGAGTAATTCTAACAATAGGCCTACACTTAATTATTTACATTACATGTCATTAACCATAAGTAATAATAACCTTAAATTAAAGAAAAATAATAACGCCGTATCGATACAAAAGAGAAAACGGCAGACAGGGGAGCAGGTAAAACCAATTATAGTCTAAGCTAAAATAGAGAAAATTTGCAAAATAAATTAGCGTCTTATATGTGTGCCCGATTATTAATCACTGAAAAATTTGTGAATTATGAGTCCTAATTTCCCGCAATCTCTCTTCTTATTTGTCAAGCTGCTACCGCCACCGTCCTTGTGCTTTCGACAGTTTTGCTGGTGTAATAACTAAAAGGCATTAAGAGATATCGAAAAGATGTTGCGTATTTTAATAAGTTTTTCCATTATATTACGCAACTGAATAATTTAAGCAAAATAGAAATTGGTGATTTTAAAAATAAAGTTACTGCAGGGGTTTTATATTTATCTTAATCAGTCATCGCAGATTTAACGAAAATGCCTTTAAAAGAACTTATGTAATGTGTACAGTATAGTTGACGAAAATATGAAAAAAGGGATTATGTGGGAGTTTGCAACTTCAGTATTTCACTACAAAAATATAATATCTATTTAAAAGAACGCAATTATATACAGGTCCATATACAAATTAAACAATTTCAGTGTGTAATGAGAAGGCTTTGCCATGATTGGTAGAAATGTATTAAGTTTGGTAACTGACAAAAAACAGAGTAGGCCTAATACTAATTAGTGGGTTATATTAAGCCATCAAATCTAAATACCGATCCTCTAGTTAATATAGTTGTTTATTTGTGCTCCATGCAAATAATGAGCTGTTTAATAAGGGGACGTCCATTAATTACGTGAGCTCAAAATGGGGGGGAGGGGTCCGGCAAAATCTCACCAAATCTCATTTAAAGGGAGGGGGGGCCAATGAAAGTCTCACGTCAACTTTTTAATTCAGAGAATATACATTATTATAACGCACCTTAAACGTAGTTATCATTTTCACCTCTAATTTCACAGAAAAAATGTAGTACATAGAAGGTATGCTTTAGGTACTTTTAGTGGTATGAAGCAAAAATATGAACATATCAAATAAATTTAATTATTTAAAAATTGTAGGGTAAACCTCACGTGAGGGGGAGGAGGGTCCCACCACATCTCACCAAATCTCACCAAGGGTGGGAGGGGGTCCAAATTTAAAAAAAAAACTCACGTAATTAATGGACGTCCCCTAACGTTACTGCGCGGTTGGTACACCCATTATAGTAATTACGCCTGTAAAATCCACCACTGTTTAATTAGTTTAGGATTCAATGTCAAACGATGGTGGCATTGGGATCAGTTGAAAAACATTTACAACTCTGGCTTTACTGCATTATGTCTGGTATTTTGTTTGGCTACCAGGAGTCATAATTTGTCTCTTACAAGATAAAAAAATGTTTAAAAATTTGTATAATTTGTATAGCAAGTTTACTCTTTATTGATAAAGCTGCAGATTTTACAAAATACATTTATTGGTGTGTTATAGTCTACCGAATAATTTGCGCTAATCAAAGTGTAGACCATCTCTAGTAACGCAATAATGTCAAGGAAATTTATTGTTCTCCAAACTGACATTGTAAAAATTAGGACATCATCGTAGAGCACAAGTTAAAAACTGGAACTTGGAAGCTGGCATAACTTTTTTAACATATATAAAGGCTTGCATAACTACCCGTAAAATTCAAGATTTAATTTCATTGACGTTAAGTGACTCGAGTAACAAAGAAACGACTGGCAATATACTGTGGTGTTTGGCGATGAACAATTATTGCTTGAGCACTTCGCAACTGCGGCACAGTTTTTTAATTACTTCACTAGATAACTTGTTGCAAAGAAGGGTTTTTATTTATGTCGTCAGTGCTGACCAGTTTGTAAGAGTTAAAACGTCATTAGTTATTTATTATAATTTGTACTACATATTCTTTTTATTTACGTACTAACTCTAGTATATTTATCAATACAAGAAAAGTTATTAGAGTCAGTTTGTATATGTGATTTTTGTAGTCTTTCTGCAGAACAGCTTTAACAAAAATCTGTATTGTCTTTTCAAAAAAATGTATCTAAAATTATTTGAGTATTAACAAAACCAAATACCTAATATCTGCCACGTTACATTTAAATCTAGTGTGTGGTTTAGGTACACCCTAAGTGTGTTGGAAAAGTTCTTATTTGAACCTGATTTGTTTCTGCCATATACAGAGCCGCAGAAGTTTCATATCTTGTAAGATCTGTTTCAAATAGCAAATGTAACTGATAAGTAGGATTTTTGTTGTTGTAACTGATGATTTTAAGTGGGTTTTGCGCACTGGAGAGAGACTGGATAACTGAAAGTAAGAGAATTGAACAAAAAACATTTACGTTACAATTAATGGAAACTTGATTAAAAATTTACCACTTTTTTATCATACTGTAAAATGTGTTAAAGGTTTTCTAAAATATTATAAACAAATTGGAAAAACACTTTCAGAAAAAATCTTTACTTTTTTATTTTGTGATGACTGCAGGCGAAGACCTACATATTTACTTAATACCATTTGTCGTAAAGCAGAATGATTATACTTTTGTCTTAGTATGTAAGATATTCTTGACCAATTTTTCCTAAGTTTATACGTGTATATTATATTCCCAAGCATGCTAATATCTATTAATTATCTTAAAATTGACTATCATTTACAGTGACTTTGTCGTTTTTGTGACACAAACATACTAAGGACTTTTTAAGTCCAATAATGACTTTTCAACAAATTACCTTCCCTACCAATAATATCTCTATTGTTACGCCATTACAATTTTTCGGCTACTCCTGCAGATTCAGGTGTAATGTTTGTGTGCGTACGTGACGTTTAACATCTAGACAGTGTTACGTAATACGGAACAATCTCGTACAATCGATTGTGTTGTTCGACAAGCTTCTCAACTAGCCCAACGGTGCGTGTTCCTGCCAAGTGTTTCTGCCAAACGTAGAAATCAATTACGTTCTAGTGTTTTCGAGTAGTGTTGATGCCTATTGTGGGTTATTCTGGAACACTTTTGCTATCTATTTAAACAACGACAGCTGCCGCTTAGAGTCAGTCTTACGTCAGCGATTACTCAGTTTAAGTGGCGATTTATTCTAGTGCGGTTTGAAGAATTGTGGCGAAGTATTCTGTTTTAAAATTGTGCGAGACTCTATTAGTTGACATTATTATTGCGTGTGAATAATTTTTATTTGATTTGTTGCAAGAGACTATCTTGTTGATTACAAACTGTTTAACTGTGATACTTAAAGCAGGTGATTAGTGACTAAATTGGTGTATGTTGTTTTCAACTGTACCATACGACGATCAGTAGACCGTGGTAACAATATTGTCCCATAAGGCTTTGTGGTTTTCTTCCTACACATGTCTCGCTAATCTATAAGTATTACATTTATCTAGTCCCACGCTTTTGTATATTTATCCAAGAGAACTGTCAGAGGCCCTCCGGTTTCTGAAGGAATAGCTTTTTACATTAGCTGAGGAGATGGTAGGTGTACGTAATATTTTTATATTTTGATTAGTATGTATGAGCATGGTTTGTACAAAATTTTGCTATAGCTGTACGGGAAATAAAAACAGTTTAAAGTCCGTATTTTACGCTATTCTTATTAATTCTTTCTGAGGTAACTCTAATATGACTACAACACTTTCCATTTCTTTCTTTTTGATAAAATTTTACTTTTTATATTTATTTTTATTATTTGTTTTATAAACCAAGTGATTATGTACTTGTTATATGAACTTATGTTTATATATTTATCAACAGAATAAATATTTATAGCACGTGTATGCAATGTCCTAATAACCCTATATTTCACGTTAACCGGGTGAGTGCTATCTTTTTAAATATACTTCCCGCTACGAATAGGCTTACGATACACAGTAGTACTGACGTCCTTATTTCCGAAAATAACCAAAACATTAAAGATAGATTTTATTTCATATTTCTAAAGTAACTTTTATTGATGGTATTAAGTTGTGAATATATAAATTAAACATTTCTATAACGCTTCCTTGCCTTGCTGTCAACATACGGTATACATAGTTCAGGTCTTTGGACACAACTAAATAATTTTTTCTCTATCCATTTCACAAACATATTCGCCAACTCCGGTGATAAGGACGGACCCATTGGTAATCTTACCTTCTGAGAAAAACAATAATCTTTATACTCGAAGTAAACTGTATCTAAACATATTTCGAGCCATTCTAGAATATTTCTAACTGGTAAATTTGTTCTATTAATTTACGAAGAATATTCGTTTAATCAATTCTTTACAGTATTGAAGATTAAACTTTTAGGTAAACTTGGAAAGCGACTAACCACGTCAAAACTAATGATAATATTATTCATGTGTTTCTCAGAATGTTTTATTATTTTCACAAAATGTTTAGAATATTTAACACCTTATTTAATATTCTCAGAATAAAGACTAATTATTGGTAATAAAATCTTAGAAACTTCAAACTTCATACGGCGAAGGTTCTAACCCAGAGTTCACTATAGAACGAAGCAATACCGCATTCTTATGGACCTTAGACAACGAAAATACACGAAGTACGTTGGAAAAAAGAGTTATTAGTAACCTTTTCTTACCTGGAATTATATGTGCAACCTTCATTTAGTTTTATTTATCTTCGTCTCGATTTGAGAGGTGGAAGGTTTATTTAACAAAGCATTATCAACCTACAGTCAAATTTACAACTTTCTAATAAAACAATTCCTGCCCTTATTTGTTAACTTTCGTTAACTTTTTCTGCTCAACGAATTATTTTTCTATAGTTCTAAGGCTTTCACGGCCGGTGTCTGTAGTATTTAAAGTTTGTACCGGGCTGTTTGGCCGTGGTCCCGGGTTTTCAAACAAACCAAATGTTTCCACAGCACCTCTGGCTGCCATCATCAGTGGAAGGCTTTAGCCTATACCACAGTAATGTGTGTCCGACGTTAGCAACCCGCGTTCAGGTAGTCTCGAATTCCTCGAATTCCACTGATGATGGCAGCCAGTGGTGCTGTAGAAACCTTTGGTTTGTTTGAAAACCCTGGACCATGGCCAAACAGCCCGGTACAAACTTTTAACACTAAATTATTTTTCTTATTAATAATCTCTATTTTGCACCATAGTACCTTGTGGTGTTCCACCTACTAAATTTTCATGTAGGCCTACAGCCTATACAGAGAATAACTTATTAAAGAAATTTACGTGTATACGCGACTAATTACGACTAATTAGTCACGTCAGGTGCCTCTAGCTTAGCTAGTTGCTGAATTGTACTATTTATGTTTTACCATTATGAAAAGCTCATATCATACATATTTCACTAGGGCTTAATTGACATATTTGGGGTAAGGGCACGAATTAAGGGGAATTTATAAAAGCCGAATATTTTGAATTAAAAGTAACTTTATATAACCTTTTCAACAGCCACCCTGTAAAGTTAGCTAATAGTAAAATATAATGAATATGCGGTGATTAAAATATCAGCTGACAATATGGTCTCTGTCTGTGGCATACAGTTACTGAGATCAAGTAGAACGTATTTACGGAGAAATATTCCTTTATCAACATAAAACTTGCTGAAAATTTAGTTTGTAATAATCGATGTGATGCCATCGAAAATCAGGTCAATAATGTGGCAAGCGACTTAATTCAAATCTTTTAGCCGACAACGCCTCTTGACATTGATCTGAAGAAATAGTAAAAGTTACTTAACGACATTGACACAACGCCTATCGGAAATTTTTGACGAAAATAAGCAAACTGCAGTAAGAAAATACTATTATTGTTATGGCTTACAGATGGGCAGTTAATCCCACAACCGCTCCTACGAAACCAAATTTTGAGAAATTTGTATTCTGATGGATTTCCTGAAAATATGTTATACATATCAACACAGCACAGTACAGTATCCTGTTTCTTATTCTTCACATCTGGAAAATAAATTAAGCAATATGAATGAATATATTGTTACGACAGTCTACTCGATCGTCGTAGGTACAGTGGAACCAAAATAAGTATGACAGTGGAACCAAAAACAGCACCACATAAAAATAAAACCCCCCAAAAAGTATAACAAACAAAAAGTAAAATACAGTAGAATAAAAACTATGTAAATTAAATATAAGTAAAAATATTAGATATATGATGGAAAGTGTACAAAGATAATTTATTTTGATTGTGACAAAGTGACTAACAATAATCCCATTTCAGTGATGTTCCTTATTCCCCAACGACTAGATAAAATGACTAGAAATCAGATTTGGGAATATATTGAATAGTGAGGTGAACCAGGGTAAATCCCTAAATTAAAACAAAAACAACAATAGACTGATTAATAATTAACTTTAAAAAACTA
Source organism: Magicicada septendecula (assembly GCA_034769895.1). Lineage (NCBI taxonomy): Eukaryota > Metazoa > Arthropoda > Insecta > Hemiptera > Cicadidae > Magicicada > Magicicada septendecula. Next base: position 162,369,791 of record CM068368.1, read on the forward strand.
TTTAAATAAAAATAGATTTGTTTGTTGTTGTGTTAGCAGTTCACTGAACTCATAGCATTGAATGCTTGAGGTTGGACTTATTTTTCAATTGATATCTTTATTATGTTTTAATGGTATCAGTAAATCAAAAACATTATTGTAATTGAGTAAAGTCAATTTAGTTGATACGATTTTATTAGAATAGTATGTCAGAAAGAGTATTAGCAAGCTGAAGAAATAGTAAACTTTGTAATTAAACTAACATCAAAATATAGGCCAAATTGTAAATATCAACATTATAAATTAAAAGTAAATAAGAATGAAACTATTTAAATGAATGAAACTTGTTGAATGTAACTCACTAACCATTTATAATAAATGTAACAACACTTTGTGAAAGTAATGAAGGAATATATAGGGTAAATGAAATATAGGAATATATAGGAATATATTAGAAATAATGAAAGTGTAATAACACTGGAGTCTAAAGAAAAGCTTAAATTGAAAATAGTATTCAAATTAGATAAGTAAATCATAAAATTATTAAGAATTAGAGAAACCAAATAATAAGAATTCAACCAATAATCTTATTTAATAATAATTGGAATATAACATAGATTGTAAACCATTTAATGTGGTAGGAAGTAAAATAGTTAAGGCCTACAACCAAATATACTGTAAATGTGACTTTTGAGATAAAAATACTATAAAATATATCATGAATGTTATTAAATTATTCAGAATCAAATAAGGAATTTGACTATGTATTTAGAATTAAATCAGAATAGACAATAAACAAAATGTAATTTATAATATAAAGTAAAATTCAATTCTTTTGTACAAAACCAAACTTGAGGCTTCAATCAGCTGAGTGAAACAAGGTAAATTTACTAATAAATCCGCCAGGACCTTTTGTATAATGAAGAAAAAGAACTGGGAGTTAATTGTTAAACATCGAGGTGAACACATCAGAACGATCGAACTCAAAAAGATAAAAAATTTAATTTGACATAAACTAAACCTATAAAAGAAAAAGAAATTTATAATAGGATTTATTAACACTAAAGTCAAATAAAAGAAATTCAACCATTACATGTAGGAAGACTGGAAATAGTAATCAAGATATTAGAACAATCTAGGCACTAATTCAGAATTTGCCGATGTGAATATTACCATTACAAAACTGTACGAGATATTGGAAAGAGGACACTTCTACACACTTATTGCCGAACCAAACAACGGATCATTAATACGGAACAATCACTCAAAGAAAATTGATCACTACTACTATGATGAAGGACACATAAAGAATCAACATTTATTTGGAGGAGAATCGACTTGAAAATCTTGGTGTAACTTCGTAGCAAGAAGGCGGCCATCTTTAATCCTATACCCGAGCATCAGCTGTGATGACGTCAGCCTACGCATAGCTGTTGGTTCGAACAATTCAATTTTAATATTATTTATATAATAAATCTTATTTCTATTTTGTCATATTTTGTCATTAAGAACTTTTTAATTGTAAGTATTGTACCTTTCAGCATTACCCTTTCTCTGACTTTTGATAACAGTTAAAAGAACCAATGAATAATTTAATGTTAATAGTTTAAATAAGATAACCCGAACGACCTGAGATAAAGCGTTTTCGAGCTGTGAAACAGTATTTCAACTCAAAGTCGATTAATCTCAACAAGATTAATAAATTCATTTCAGCATTCCATTTTTGAGTTTTATTTCTTTGTGAACATATTGCAACTCTACTTATATGCGTTGTTGTTGTGTTTGTGTTGTGTATGAGTACCTACCTGCTGTCCGATCTTGCGGATTCTTCCGACTAGGGCGTGTGGATTTTGGATTTGAATTTTGCAAGCTAGTAATCTCAAATTTATTGCAACAACACACAAAATAAGTTACTTTAAAGGGGGAGAGTTTTGTGAGACTGGTAGGCTTTATCGTACAACAATAAAACAATGAAATATGGGGTAATAAAACGTTGTTTATTACTCCAATAACACACAAGAATAAAATGGTTATTATATTATCAATTATCTTACAATCTAAACAATGAATCTATGTTGACTAATGTTTTTCAATTGGTTAATAATTGAAAAGAAGCTAAACTCGTTATTTGCCGAGTTAATTGCAATTGAAAATTTAATTAATTAATTGATTTGATTTAATTAAATTTCTTTTACTAAATTGAATTTAAATGTTAATAAAAAAAAATATAAAAACTCTGAAGTTAATTAGAATAATTTTCAAAAATAAATTATGCGTGACATTCTAATTCACGTCATTTCATTTCTAGTGATTTGACTTCTGTTATACTGCAGTATGAGCTAATAATTAGATTGTTAGTTAAGATTTCTATAGCGCTTTTATATTATTTCTATTTTCTTAACTACAGCTTACTAATGACTTAGCCTGCTATACAGATTATCACAATGAATTTATTCTTAATTACTAGAGTCTTTGATTTTTGTATGGCACCTGAATTGTTCAAATTACAATACTTTTAAATGAAAAATAGAAAATTTGATGTTGAAAAATAAATAAGTTGATTTTGCTTTCCTGTTATTGAAGAGGATGTTAGAGTTGCTCCCAATTGTCCCTCGTTGATTCCGGTCCGGTCGCTAGAGAAAGTAATCTGCTTAGAGCTCCTGGATTCGGTCGTTGAGTTCAGAATTCGGTAACACTCTGCTGTCCTGCTGTTCTGTTGTATATTTTAACGTCTACTGCTCTCCGCTGGAACTGGTTTCTGTCCCTCGTCGATTCGCACGTCGCACGTCAGCGTGTGTGTGTGTGTTTCGTTCGAGTGGTAGCTCTGCTCGTCAGCTGTTCACCAATGATTTAGACGGCCTCTCTGCTGTATTCTTGAAGTCTGGTCCTGAAGTCGGGTGGATCTCTTGCGTGCTTATGACCACAGCTTGCAGTACACAATAAGCTTGGTTGATGTAATGAAGAGTATCTGACTTGACGCAATAATTACGAGTTGTACAGTTGATCTGTATTTACTGTGTTCGTAATTGCGTGTGTTGACCACGTAGAGTCTTCTGATGAATCTTCACACTTACGGTTACGAGACGATCGAAGAATTACATCTTTACTTCGCAAGTACTGGCAGAAGAGTGATGGTTCAGCCCGAAAACACCGCGCTGGTCGGGGTTTTGTCAAATGATTTGATTGGCTGACACACTCTCCCTACTACATAAAATTTGAATTCCCTTGGTCCGTGAGAATGGAGTTAGATTCCCACAGACGGAGAATTAATATTATTACTAATATCATTATTCCGGCGGAACCAATTTGTCGCTCCGGATTTCGTGTGCTTATTTAATTTTGCAATATCTTGGTTGCAAACCAAGTTGTGCGAAATCTAATATATACACTCTGTTGGAAATTATTATATCTATGACATATTAAAATCTCATTAATGTAGCTCTATTTTTACAGAAGTTATTCAATTAAATTAATTAACTCTTTTATTTGTTAATTATATTGCGTAAAAGTTGCACACGTCATTATTAATATTTCGGCAAACATTTTGGCTATCTTGGATTTCGCCTTAACTTATTAGTTTCCGAGATATTAATAATTAACAGTTTGGGTGTGGCCCTTCCTTGTACAGCGAGCTGATTACATAACGGCCACGTGTGCGTCGCTTTACAAAGCATTATTTTCATCGCTCTACATACAAATGGAGTTTTGATTATTTCAATTTATTTAAACATGATTTTAGTATGCAGGTGACATATAACCCCAAATAATTAATATTTGGTGCTGTTATAATATATTTAGAAGAATTTCAGGTAGCACTTGAAACCTGGATTTCAAGGAAGAAGAGAATAACATCGCAAAGGAGTACAATCACTAAATATCCAAATACCACTAATCTATTATTATATTTCATAATCTATTTAACGCGTTAAACACGTTATAATTTTTGTAACATCAAGATAATATAGGATCGTTACAATATATAAGTAATTCCAGTGGAAAAAGTCTAGATAAGTTAACAATAGAAGAACTCCAACAAGCAGGGATTGGAATGAAAAGTAGAAAGGCACCAGGACTTACCTGAATAAATGTTGAGCTAATAAAATATGGTGGCACATTATTGCATTTGCGAATTCTTGATTTTTTAAATAATATATGGATGGAAAACAAAATTCCAAAGGAATAAAGGCGGGCAAAAGTGATTTCTTTATATAAAAAAGGAGACAACAGAAGCAGATAATTAAAGCGGAATAAGACTTAACATAGACGATATATATACAATAATTCGCAATCAGAGATTAAGAGTCATTAGAGATGCATTACGTCTTGAAAAGAAAATGGGTTTTAGATAGGGTAGGTCGACTGTAGATGCAAAATGGGTTTTAGATAGGGTAGGTCGACTGTAGATGCATTGTTTGTATTACAATAGATAATAGAGAAAAGGCGGGAGTATAAAAAACGCATATCGCTTTTGTTGATCTGTAAATGCTTTTAATAATATAGACCGTCGAACTTTATGGAATATTATGGATCCACAGCATTTAATAAATTCAATTAAGATCCTGGACAAAACTTAATCTGTAGTCTTGGATCTAAATGGTAGGTTCTCAGATGACATTCCAATAAATAATGGAGTCAGGTAGGGATGCGGCATTTCCGCGAACCTTGTGTAACGTACTGTATATATTGACGACACGTTGAGAGCATAGAAATCCAGAGTGACTTCGGTAATACATCTTAACAAATCAATTTGTATGGATTCCCTGCTATATTTACAAAGAGCTATGTTTCAATAGCAAGAAGTAACAAGAGAGTACTCACCGACAATTTCAGTAAAAGAGACTACAACCATGGCCTTTGAAGGTGAGGACAAAGATAGTTATAAACAACAGCACTTTAGAACAAGTGAGCTGTTTTAATTATCTCGGATGTGCAGTAAGCCATGAGTCTGAATATGATATAAAAGAGAAGATAAATAAATTTAGGAGTATTTGTGGAACGATTCATAGAAATCTTAGAAATAAAACAATACACATCACAAGGATTACATTTTATAAGACAATTGCAATGCCCACATTGGTATACTCGAGTGATGCGAGTGTAAATATCGGTTTTTTAACAATATGGTCTCATTATTGCATTGTTACTGTAGCACTCATAATATTCATGTAATTTTATATAACGTATGGATACAGCAAAATTTTATTCAACTACTTACAGTGTAATAAATTTGTAGTAGACTATATTATTATGGTTAATTTAGCCTCTTCCTCTTCAACTCTCTGGTTCTCATGGCCTTCGTCATTGCATTGATTATCATTATCATTATCATCGACATCATCACCATTATAATGATTCTTAATATTAATATTACTATTATATTATTATTATTATTATTGCACATAACGGGCAGTAGTAAATAAGGAATAATTGTAAGGAGTGCGATTAGGGCGCAATAGGCTCCATTCTGAAGTAATACGCTAAGTGGTCCCAGGGTAGATATCAATGCCAGAATTAGAGGTGGGTTTAAGTGGGAGAGAGTCCCACACACCAGCCGATAGACGGTTTTCCCATTGCAGGGGGGCATAAAGCTTTTTCTCCTTTTAGAATTATTATTATTATTATTATTATTATTATATAATAATAGTAATTATTATTATTATTTGTTAATAATAAAATGCATATTTTAGTGTTCTGTTGCTGCTACTGATACTAAAATTTAGTAGGTAGAGAAATGTTATCTATTTCTAACTTTATATTACTCAAGATAATGAGGCACTATATTTTCTGAGGTCGCAAACATTTTAAACGTAATGTTACAAACAATTTAAATATTACATAACCGTTGTGAGCCTGTAGTATTTATATCACTATGTTTAGTAACCGTTGTAGTGAATACATGTTATTAAGCCCGTAACTATTGAGTGCCAAGAAGTAGGAAATAATTGAAAAAATCTATTATAACGTAGTTTTAAATTTTAAAATTAGTAGGTCAGACAGCCAAAATAAGTTTTTCGAATGCTCTTTTGATACTATTATTGTTTTCATTAGTTTACAATGGTAACGGAACTGAATTAATAGTGAAAAGTAAAAAAAATCATTTAACGTAAAATATAAACAATAATTTCATATACGACTCGTTTAAGACCTGAAGATGTTGGAGACACCAAAAGGCCTCGTCAAGAACCAAGTATTTAGCAGTGTGGCAATAGAAAGTGTGGCAAATTTATTTATTTTTGTCTAAAATATTGCATACGGTAACAACCGTTTGAGACATGAAATATTATGTGAGAAAAATTCAGCATTATACAGGCGAATTGAAAATAGTTAAACCATGGTAAACAACTATTCATGCAACTAACCATTTTTACAAGCAACTTACCACGGTAAAATAATGTAAATACAGATATGAGGGTCGTATGAAGAAACCAGGCCAAATGTTTTCTGTGAAAGAAGTGTAATATCTCCCTTTTATTTAATCCGAATTTTATACACAAGGTATCACTGAAATAGAAATAAAATACTATGTAAAAACTTTGTCAGGTAACATTTTGGTTTAGTAAACGTTCTGTGTATACTAAAATTCCACGAACATCTCATCACATTCTCCTGCAATAAATTTAAAATAAAAAGGAACAGAGAAACGTACAGACGAAAAACAAAGTATTTTTGAGTATGTCCTTATTGCCCATTTTGCCCTCAGTGTAATCAGTAGAAACATTCCAACCATTTTATAATTTTGGCATCACTTTTTGGAAACATACTGTATATCGCATTTCTCTTAAAGTACCCCTTTGAATTTATGATAATATAGAAGCTTAAGATTTTTATGTAAAATTAAACTTATGTTTATTAAATATACCTTTAGCAGTCAAATTAATTTTTAAAATAATACAATTTTTTGCAAATATAAAACTTATTTTACTTGATAAAAAAAGTTAAAAGCTTCTATGACTTTCTCTTTCTGTTTGTTTGTTGTCCGGATGTTACGAGCATAAAGTCAGTCTTATCCACAAAGCAATTTTTTGTGTAGAAATGCCTAACGTCAATAAAAAGGTATGCAGTGAAGCCTACATATTAGTGGATATTATTACCCTTATTGTTATAAAACGTCTGTGATATCCTAAACTACGCATTAGTACTGTAAATAAAAATGTCTATATTTCAGTAACACTTTCCTTTATATATTCCGACGTTACTGTAATATCTTGTTTGCCACGTGATTATTTTTTATCTTTTTTGTGGTTGTTATTTTGTTAAGAGACAAAATGTTGCGGTTACTTATGTAAAACCATTAGACTTAATAATTTCGAATATGAAACTCAAATTGAGTTATTTCAGTTTATGGTTTAAAGAAATGTGTTAAAAATACTTACTTTGTATCTTCCTATAATTCATCTCTCTCTTCCTCTCTCTGTCTCCCAATCTCCCTCTCCCTCTCACTCTTTATCTCTTTTCACATTTCCTTGTTACTCATTCGTACGTATATCACTGGCAAAGCATTTAAAAATTATCAATCAGTTACAAATTGTAAAATGTCGCAACATTATTATACTGAATGTGAAAACGAAAACGCCAAATTTCCATACGCATGTATAGTAGTTGTTTCTGCAAATTGCCATAATAATTGGACTAGTAAAATTGCTCCCTACAATACTAATAATGCAGCTGTCGCGCTAAATTGCTATTACCATGTCATGTGCCACAAATAACTGGGTAATTTGCTACTAGTGTCGAATCGCTTTCCAATAAGTGTGTAGTTTTCTCGATAACTATGAAGCTCATTGTATAGACCAATATGTTTGGAACGTTTTATGACATGCAATTTAATTTTAAATGTTAAATGAAACCTACTTTTGTATGGTTCAATTTTGTCAGCTTTAAATCACACTATGTTACAACGTTATAGTGTTAGTGTAGTGAGGAGAACGAAAGCCACCTTTCAACTGTACAGTTGATCTGTATCACTACAGATACAGAGGCTCTGTATACAGATAAGGTTTGTGTAGTACGGCTTCTATCATCGTAATGTACTTATAATATTGAATAATTACTACAATGTTCGGACTTCAGTCTTATAATTTTTGTAAGTTTAAATTCTACGGGATTTTGGAAACATGTAATTTACTCTACTTTATACCCCAGACAAAGTGTTACTTTTCACTCACAAGAAAAATTCCATCATCAATAAAAAAATATCACTACAAATCACTTTAGATTAACGTAAACTAGTACGCATGTCTATTACAAAGAATACGTTTTGCGATGAGGAATCGTAACTTTATGGGGGTCGACCCAGAAAGCAATGGTAGGATAATCTTGAGGACGACCTGCGCAGGCTCGGTATAAGAAGAAGGAGAGTGAGAGGTAAGGTTCGAGATGACCTAAGGCGGGCAAGGCTCTCCAAGAGCTGTAGTGCCAATTAAGATATATATATATATATATATATATATATATATAATCTAATATGTATTACAGTCTTTCAGATTCCAGGGTATGTTTTTACCATTTACATGACTTTTAACAAAATTGGGGCTACTTGGGATGGATTTGACCAGAAGAGTACTTGGGTCAAATTAACAATCGTAAAGTATACCACACGCGAATAATCAAAAAATGTTATGCTGTAATAGCAAAAATGAACGCAGGAGGTCGCTTTGATAGAAAATTACAGAATTAGTAATGTTCCGATTATAACACAAATGCATTCCTGACATATATGTAAAATACAAAATTCAACACAGTGTACAAAATATAAACATTAAACATTGTAAAAAAGAAATGCGGTAATAAATACTGCTGTAAACCTAATAAAAATAAAGGGTTTACAATTAAAACAAAATTACGATTTGAGCAATATGTGCAGTATATAGAACAGTAGTTTAAATTGACACTAATTGTAGTAATCTGTTACACTATTTTAAGTTCTCATATCAATGTATTTATTAATGTCTAGTATGAATTATACTTAATTCAAAAAGCCATTACGCACTTTTACAGTAACAAATAAGTACCACCAAAGCCAGAAAAAGAAATAATAGTTTACACTTAAAGAGAACAAGTATTTATTGTCTGTTTGAGTTAATTCAATTCACCAAATACACGAATTCGCCATTAAAAGCTTATGTTGACCCAAAACCGAGAACAAGACATCTAACCAAATAGAAAATAAGTTCTTCCTGAAGTAATCAGTAGGTCATCAAAGGGGTTTGAAAAACTCTATTATGACAACAAATAGTTACCTTGACAACCTTGTCCATACGGAAGTTGTACGCTAAATGCTGTGCAGGCTGCAGATCCTTATACAAGTTTCGTGAGTCTTTGCTGAGATAAACAAAATTGTGGTAAACATTACAAAACAGTTACTGTGAACTTAATAAAATTTATAGTACAACGGTAATCTAATACCTCTGATCAATCAAACCAAATCACTTATTACATATGAAACATCTGATGTAAATTCCGAAAACCCTGAGGTTAATTCTAACAATAATTAAATTAATTATATCTATAAGTTTGTCTAGTCCATTTTTGACCATAGACTGAAGTAATAACAGCATTAATAATTTCAAAGCAATTATTAAATAACTGTTAGTGTTTAATCTTTAGTTATCACTAGTTTATAACTCATGTCTTGTTACAATACTTTAGCATGACTGGCTTCATTAATTGCAAATATAAGTAAATACAACTCACTGCTCTAATATGCAACGTTAAATTTTATCTTAAAAATTTACATATACAAAAGAAATATTAATCTCTATAACTCTACACTTCTATAATAAATAATTTTATTACCTAAAAGATATTTCAGCAATCCTATTTCCTCAATGGATAGGCAACGAACACAAAACATATTTACAAAACCAAATAAATAGCGTATGTAAAAATCGCACAGTAACTTTCTGCAGCCACTAGATGTTTCTTATTCTTATTGTAAATAAATAATTAATCATGTTGAATACGACTTTTAAACTCGACCGCTTGTATACTATATACGTTAATATAAAATTTGTTAGCTTACGAATCATTCACACACGAAACATAAAATATAGAAAATCATAAGTACAAATAAAATAATTTGAATATATCAATGGAAAACTTTCAGGTAGATAATAAATTTCAGTATATAACATATATTAATGTTCCATAAATATTATGACTGCATGTGGTAATGTTTACATGGACATAATCCAAACTTACGTAAAGAATACCTTACATTATTATTACCTTACGTGGCCGATTGTATGATATGTTCTATATATATGTTTAACGTGCATTGCGTTGCAGGTTTTTCAATTAAACCTTTCCAATTCTATTACTGTATTCTCGTCTTGTAATTGTTGAAGAACACTCGCGCGCACACACTCACGTTCCTTGCCATTGTAGAGCTCTGGGAATACTAAACCATTGCAGCTAGCACGTCATAAAATTCAAATGATCAGTTTACACGTCCCAAATAAAAATGCAGAAACTGAAGCCGAATAACGCAAAGAAAACTTTCAATAGAATGTATAAGATAAACGTGCATCGTTTACAACTCTTCTTCTTTCAGCGTGTTATGCTTAAAACCACAACTACGTATGAATATGTTACACAAAATTTTTAGACATTTTCAGTGTGAAATATTTATTTCACAACCCAAGCAAAATAAGGAACAGTAAACTCACTCGGTGGATCCAACTTGATCTGGATATTTACCTGCGAATCAGAGCGTACGTTTAAAACATTTCCTGTGTCTTATTTTCATGCATTATCGGGAGATACTTACCCTCTAAACTACTTTGTTTCTGATCTTTGTATTAATGGTATTAGACATTGGAAGTAATAATAATTTAATATAAATATATTGTTTGTTTAATAAAGTGCAGTACACGACAGCAGCATTTATCAGAGTTGTTAAATTCTTTTCAACATTCAGGATATTAGTGTATAATAAAGTTATAGTAATTATGAGTATGGTACCAGCAAAAGACGTTAGGAGGTAATGAGTCAATATTAATAAGTAGGAGTTTTATGTAGTCAATTTCAAGATGTATGATACTTCACAAACTTAGAAAACAAGTTCTGTGAAAACTACACGAAAACAGATTGTATGTAAAAGATAATGTAAATTTGTGTCTACAGTACTCAGAGAGCTTTCAGAATCAGGTTAATGATGTTTGATATAACACCTTTACTCTCATTGCAGTTCAACCCAGGTACAGGTTATGGTTAGTCAGTTTTGACATCACGTATTTGACAACGTCCTAAAAAGTATAATATCTTTTCTAGCGCATCAAATCTCAAACCAAACTAAAGACCGATGAATAAGTAAAAATATTTTATATTAGAGTGCAATAATTATTAACAATAATTAACAAATAAAATCATACTAATAAAATGTACGTCATACTTTAGTAGTGTGAAATTCTTAAAACGTGGGAAAGAAAATATTTTCTTTGTCTGGTTAGTATTATCTCGGGGTCTAATAAAATTCAGATTGCTGTAGAAGGACGGCGCACAGATAGTATTAAGGCGCACAGAAGAATATTGAGTTTTCCATTACACCGAAGGCACCAAGTGTTGCCAACTACGCCATTTGCTTTACACAGTTTCTTTAAGTTATGACAATATTTCTTTTTATTTAATTGTTTCTTTAAAAATTAATTTTGTCTTCCTGCGCTTATCTAATTTTGTTGCAAACGTAAATTACTGAGTTTTTCCTACTCATTTGTCTCTACTGATTGATAATGGAATGTACGTAAAATAAGAGATGTGTAATTACTTTGATAAAGTATATACACTTGTTTGGTATGTACAAATCTTAATTGTTTAAAATATGTACAAAGGATATTCAACAAGATATTCGCATTCCCATATGTCGTCAGGTTTGTGTTATTTTGATTAGGTGACTTCATATCCTTCTTAACTATACACGTACTGCAGAACGTAAAAGTATTTACTCCTACTATTTTTTCCCAGTACACGCAACGAAAGTAAATCTTTGAATGGGCGGAAACACTTATTAGAATACTAATGAGTTTCGCGATATTACAAGCACACGCGCGCTCTCACACATACAAAACGTAACCTCTTTAATCCGCTTTAGTGCAAATTTTCCTGCGATAGCAACATGAAAGACGTACGACGATTCAATACCCTTAACTTACATATTTGTAAAATTTACTTTAAATCATCCTGAATGAATATTCAACACTGTTTTATTTACTACATATGAGAAGCAAATCCTTTAAATTCTCGATACAGAAATAAAATTTTTAATTTGTTTATATATAATTAGTAATACTGTTTTATATTTTTGTTTATTAACGTGTATTTTTTCAAACAAAAATATAATGCTCTGGTCTCTCGTCCAAAACTAATTCTTTCCAGCCTTCTGTCCCTCTTCTCCTCTCTTTCATATTCCATCTCTACTGTATTACTCTCCAAAATAGCATTTACATATTAACTTTTTATACAACCATAGAATAAACACTTTTCCTACATTAGGCAGTATGCACTTGAGTTTAGGTTGTAAATGCAACGTTAGCATACGAGGACACCACTATTGCTTAAAAGCATTATCAGTGCCGTTGAGAGCAGTAATATTCATGTAGCGGCTGTGACGTGTGATATGGGGGAAAGAATTCAAAAGTCTGGAAGGAATTAGATGTAAACACAGAAAAAAATTTCTTCATTAACCCAACTACAAACGATAAGGTGTGGGTTTTCTGTGACGTACCTCATCTTTTGAAGCTGCTTAGAAATCATTTTCTCGACCATGGGTTGTTACTTTGCGACGGCACTGAGCTTAAAAAGGATACAATCGAAAATCTGTTACAGCAACAGAAAGGAGAATTGACGATTTTACCCAATATTAGTCAGATACACCTTAACGTAACTGGTCGATCTCGTCAAAATGTAAGATTTGCTGCACAGTTGTTTTCTAATCGTACAGCAAAGGCGCTGAAGTATGTTGCAAATAAAGAGCGCGAAAGCAGCTTCATCAAACTGGTAAACGATGCATTTGATGTTTTAAACTCGAGACTTCCAAAAGACCAGAAAACGCCCCTCAGAAGTGGGTACGGCATGAATTTAAGGAGCCAAGAAAATACTTTAAAAAGGTTTGTGGAAGTAATAACTAACATGCGAGTAGCAAGTAAAAAAAGTTTACTTCCTTTTCAGAAAGGTTTCGTTATATCTTTAAATTCATTGTTCGGCCTTTATGAACAAATGACAATAATTCATGGGGTAACGTACATTTTGACCGCTAGATTCAATCAAGATTGCCTTGAAAATTTTTTTCACGAATTCGGGGATTAGGCGTCTTTTATAATAATCGCACTCCCTTTGAAGTGCGCAACAGAATTCGGCTCTTGCTTTTAACGGGTAGCACGGACGATATACTGTTATCTGGAAGTGCGTCTGTGGCTGAGGATGGTAGCATTCATTCCACCGAAGTTATGGAATCAAATGACTCTGACGAGGATTTCATCCAGTTTGTTACCAATGAACTATGCATAGACATAGTTGAACATACGTTAATACCAAGTTCTCCGAATAATGACACCGACGAAGCAGAATTGTTAAAAACAGAGGACTTGGCCCCGTCTGCAAGTGACAACGATGTTCCTCAAGATGCCTTAAAATATATGGCCGGGTACATCGCATTCAAGTGCCGCTTCATTGATGAAAGTCTAGGTGTGAGAGGCGAAACATTGTGTCTTTCCGGGGAACATAGTCATGACTGGATATCGATTACCGGTATATCAAAGGGGGGCTTACCCATCCGTCAGACGAGTGGTTACAAAAACTAATTCAGTTTGAGATAGTTTTTACTTCTTTCCACGGACGTACAGTATCAAACCAAGTGAAAGTTATCTCTTAGTTGGTCACCTTACTCAAATCTAAATTTCCAGAGGTGGACGAGAAAGTCATTTGTCTGTACGTCAGGACAAGAACATTCATCAGAATCCGCCATCTGAACAAACAGCTCAAACTCAAGTCACTTGAAAAGTATGCAGCAACAAAGAGTCGGCTCTGGGTAGCTTCGTCTTCAAAAATTTAAGTCACCTGTGAAGGTATGTATCAACTAAATAACCATTTTCATTTCGTTGATAAAAGTATTTATGTTTACAACCAAACGTACTAGCTTCAGTTTTTAACGTTATAACAATGAAAATGTAGATAAAGGAAATGATTATGATATTGATTATAATTATAATAATTGGAAGCTTGTTTCAAATATATTATACAACATAGAAATGTTTATACACGCACTCATGCGCGCACGCGTGTCCAGGTACGCGCACCCACCCACGCAGGCATATTATACACACACACACACACATATATATATATATATATATATATTGCGACAGTACAAATAAGTGATGTACTGAGCACTGAATATAAAAATTTAAATTTACCTAATAAACTGTAAATAATTAATAATATATTAGAATAAGCATGTCAGGGATTGCAAGCTTGGCTCAGACAAAAATATGAACAGGTGTTTCGACCTGAATCGACGTGCACACACACACAAATGTAACAAAGTGTGTACACCAGTATTTTGCTAGTGTGTGTGAACGCAGGTCTATGCAGGCGAGTTTACCACCCCAAGATGAATAATTGCACAATTACTGTTCTTCCGTAATTATACATAAACTATAATTAAGAATTAAAATCCAAAACCACCATAAAATGTAATAAAATTTACTAAATACTGTGTACGAAAACCACGCGAAAGTGCCACACCGTACGAGTGTAATAGTGAAATAACTGTGTACAAATCGAAAGGGTTAAGTTGCAATGTCCAAAATTACAGTGAACATGTGTTGTAAAAATAGTTATAAGATAAGTATAAGAGTATACTTACAGGACTCTGCAATTCGCAGAAATATAAGAAATAGCGAAATTGACAAAGAGTGGGGGAATGGAATCCACAGACAGTTTCTGACATGTCGATTTCGTACCACTGCAGGTGTTGACCAAGACATGGGTATAAATAGAACACGCAAGCTACAGTGGTTTTCTTTCTTAAATCATCCACGGTGCAGCGGGAGCTTATGCCCGTCCGCACGGCGTATTTATTTTTTTTGTAAATAGTTCAAATTTTCCAGTTACATACAACTATGTAACTAAGTTGTAAAGACAATAATTTTTAAATAATAACAGCAGTACATAAGAAGAATTACATAAGAAGATCCATTGACGTCAGAAACAACAAGAGGAGAGTCCCAGAGAGTGATATGACGCTGGCCAAGAGGAGAGTTCCAGACAGAGATACGACGCTGGACAAGAGGAGAGTTCCAGAGAGAGATACGACGCTGGACAAGAGGAGAGTTCCAGAGAGAGATTCGACGCTGGACAAGGAGAAGTGATTCGACGCTGGACAAGAGGAGAAGAGAGACAGCCAACGCTGGACAAGAGGAGAAGAGAGACAGCCGACGCTGGAGTGCGAGACGAGGACGACTACAGATGGAGCAAAATCATCGGTTGTGATTGACGACAATAAGGTGATAAACAACTTATATATATCTTAATCATACAATGAACTCAAAGACAATTAAATACATTTCTATTTTATTTAAAAGCAAGAGCAGTGTTCCTTGTAAAGTAGAATTAAAATCATAGATGTTTAGAAATACGATTAACGTAACAAGAGCTCAAATTAATATGAAATAAAAAGAATACAAAGCATTTAAATGAAAACAATTAGTATTTGAGAAAACAGTACTGAGAAACAAAAGATAAATTCAATAAGTATTAATATTTTGAGTACAATACAATATAGAAAAAGAGATTTAAATATTGATATTTT
Source organism: Magicicada septendecula (assembly GCA_034769895.1). NCBI lineage: Eukaryota > Metazoa > Arthropoda > Insecta > Hemiptera > Cicadidae > Magicicada > Magicicada septendecula. Next base: position 162,385,575 of record CM068368.1, read on the forward strand.
AAAAAAAACATTAATTGACTGAGTAGTCTGAAATTGAGATTTTTCTTTAATACAATAATTAGTAGAATAGAATAATTAGTCAGTAAGGATGTATGTAGCATAAGCCTTACGGCATAATAACAATTAGTAACGAATGTTTTTAAATCGAAGTCGGTGCCATGTGCACAATTTTTAATAATATCAAATAAATTTGAAATACCGTTACAAGTTACATAGAGTTCTTATTGCAGATACACCTGAAACCCAATTTAAATGTTATATTGTTACATAATTTGTCAATCTTGAACGTGAGACCGGTCACGCTAAATTTGTGTATATGTATATGTGTGGATGCATATTCGGCTCCCAAAGAACGTGGGGCTATACAAAGTAAAGTACATATAAAAATTCACACACATAAATACGTTCCATATGTTTGGCTCACAAAGAACGTGGGGCTCCGCAAACACAAATAGAAGTGTAAATGTATTTGAAATTAATTTTAACAAAATTTTAATACGTTGTATATATTTGTCGCCCGGGACGTGGGGCACGACATGCCTAAATTTATGTACAAAAATTTTTTTTACATAAATTGTAGCCCATGAACGTATGGCCCGATCCCCATCATTTAACTATTAAAATTTTTTATGTAGCTGAATGGTTGCTCTAAAATATAAAGAGTGTCTTAAATGAAAAATGTATAATATGTAATTATTATTTATATTAAACAGTAATTGAATGTAATGTTAATTGTTGTGTAATCACACAGCTGGCGCCCACGAATAATATTATTTGTCTATGTAACAGGTGTAACTCTAATGAGTATTAATAATAACTATTAATAAAAATAAAGAAAGATATAAATAAGTAGGGAACGGTTATCAATAATAATTGTTATAGAATTACTACTAAATAAATATTTTAATAATTATTCAACATGGCAGAACCAGGAGAGTTGAATTTAGAAGCATTTAAAAATTCGATACTCGCCATGATGGACGAATTAGTCATAAAACAAGCCGAAAAATTCAAAGAGGAGTTGAAAAAGGAGAATGTCAAACAAATAAGAAAAATAGATGAAATAAATAAAAAACAAATAGAAAGTTTAGAAAATAAATTAGAGCTACAGTCCGAAAATTTAGACAGACACCATAAAAATTGCAGAGAGTCTAGAAGAGTTAAAAATTGATATAATTGACTGAGTAGTCTGAAAATGAGATTTTTCTTTAATACAATAATTAGTAGAATAGAATAATTAGTCAGTAAGGATGTATGTAGCATAAGCCTTACGGCATAATAACAATTAATAACGAATGTTTTTAAATCGAAGTCGGTGCCATGTGCACAATTTTTAATAATATCAAATAAATTTGAAATACCGTTACAAGTTACATAGAGTTCTTATTGCAGATACACCTGAAACCCAATTTAAATGTTATATTGTTACCTAATTTGTCAATCTTGAACGTGAGACCGGTCACGCTAAATTTGTGTATATTGTAATATTACGTTACAAAATACAATGTATGAAATTGTGTATGTGTGTAGTGACGTAGCCAATGTCTTCTTGTCTTCGTTATGCTCTCACTGTTGGTCTTCACTTTTGTAATAAAACACTAATATAATCGTAATTGTAGTAGTGTTCTGGTATAATATTACCCGGCATAATTGTTATGGTGTGTATGTGTAGTAGTGACGTTCCGCTCTGGGAAACGTCGATTTGGTAACGTTCCTGTTTTTGTTGTTATCAAATAAACTCTGTGTGTATTGCTGTTGTAGCAATTTGAAATAAAATATAAATTTAAAATTTATATATATAAAAAAAATAAATTCTGAAAAAATGTTTTCGGTGTATTTATGTTCTTAAAATTTAGGAATAAATGGAGGTTGTTGATTGTAATTATAATTATGATGGTATTGTTTATTCTGGTAATAAATTTCCGTTCTGTAAATTTGTTAACAAGATAATCCAGTTAACTCCAAGTTTAGATGAAAACGGCTCTCTTCTTCTTATTCTTGAAAGGTGCTAGGTTCGCCTATACTGCCTTTAAAGGTTATCTAGTTTTCTTAATTCATTAACTGTTATGTCCTTTTATAAGACAAATCAACTTCAATTTACCAAAAAAAACAAACGTTTATTAAACAAAATAATAAATTTGGTTGATTAAATATCGATGTTACAATACCGTATCGACTCGCTCAGGGCCGGTCGATATAAGAATTTTACATTTGTATTATAAAAATAGGTTCTTTTAACGGTTATTAATATAAAAAGCCAGAGAAGGTCAGGGACATGAAAGTATAACACTTACAATTCTAAAAATGTCTTAAATTTAACAATACAATGGTAGTTATTAATAATAAAAGTTTATATATAATTTTATTCAAACCCAAAGTGCAGCCCACAGTCGTGTCTTATTGCGGTGATGATATTGGATCAAAATGGCCGCCTGACGCATGCGCGTTGATAGCTTCTAATGTTGACGAAGTACTTGTTGGAATGAATATGTCCTTTCTTCGGTTAAATGTTCTTCGCAATTGTATATGATCTTCTGGGGTATAGTTCATTGTCACTGGTGTATGATGGAATAGTTCACTTGGTGTAAAAATGTTGTTAAATGGGTATATCTACTGGTGTTTATGTGTGTCAGTTTAACCTCGAATTTTCACTTGGTATTTGGTGCGATTTCAGTGTTATTTCATTTAATTAGTTATATGTGATTCCGTTTATTGGTGTTATGTAGTTCATAGGTCAACTTCACCACTTCACAATAATTAAAATAGTTAAAAAATTTAATTTTACATAAAATGATTCCGAACTCTGTTATAACGTAACAGCCATTAAAGGTTGGTTCTATCAAATATTCACATTAAGTGCTCTCTTCGAGGTATAATAATGAACTGTCTGGATTTCCTTCGTCTCATGAAAATCTTAGCCTATATAATATATCTCATACATTGTTTCAAATCATCTTAACTTCCGACACATTTTAAAAACGTACATTATGCTCAGAAAGTAATTTCGTTATTAGTTAACTGTTTGAAATATTAAATACATATTCGTTTTCACTATTCTATTCTACTTATTTTGATAGTAATTAAGTTAGTATTACAAAGTTTTATCTGAAAATTATATTTCCTATAATTGTTGGGAGGTAGGCCTAAAATTATACTTCCTGTCTTCTAAGTAAATAATAGCCATTTTCCCTAATATAATTATTATTCTATTCAATCTGAAATTGATATAAATATCAATTCTCACTTATTTTATTGCAATTTAGTATATTAATGATGGTTTTTTAATACAATTCATTTGTATATGACTCCCCCTATGATAATGTCAGTGAATCTATTTCAGTTTTAATGGTATTTTATTAGACAAATAAATAATTTTACTCATATAATGACCATATCTTTAGAAAGCCTTATTTACATAGTATTTAATATGTTGAGTTTATCTTGCCTAAATATTGTCATTTTATCTGGTTTATAAGACTAGGTTTGTTAATTATTCTGCAGTTTAAATTCATTATATGGTCTAGATTTGATGTGTGGCTAATTGCCAAATGTTTTATTAATGTAGTTATTTTATACCCTTCTCTGACTTCTGATTCTTATATATTTGATTAAAAATTAGTTCCTTTACTGGTATGACAGTAATTATTGATTATATAATTAACATATAACACCTCTCTATATCAAAACTGGTGTCCTGAATAACATTGTTTTGTATATCACCTAATAACATAATTAAAAATATTCTATAACATCGGAATGATATCTATTTTTAGATAGGGCATTCCTAAATTAAAATGAACAATAAAATAACAAATTATAACACTAATATTTCTTATGAATAATCCTTACTTATCTAATTACTATATGTAATAGGAACCTAACATCCTGGTTACATATAATGGTTAACATCTTTTACTACTTCAACATTAACAGTTTGTTTTGTAATTCCCCATTTTACAGGATTTATGCCCCCTCTTTAAGTATAACCCTGGCTATCTAAGTTATATTCCATTCTATGGAACGTTCATACAGCTTTAGTAGCTTTTTATTAGTAATATTACTATTTCATTATCAAAGTAGACACTGTTCACAAAACTTAAAGTTTATTACTTTGTACTGTAACTCATGCACCTTTTTAAAGTTTATTAGTTATAATTTGATCACTACACTTGTCTATGGTGAAGTATTAATATATTTACTAGTCTTTTTCTAGTTTTTAATATGAAATATTCAACCATGGGGGGGAATGTGAAGATTTGTTTATACAAACTAAACAATAACCTTTTGAATGCACTAATATTTAATACTACTAACACTTTTAGTTTTTTGTCAGTTTTACAGTGATATGGTTTTTTGGGGTGTTATACTTTCTCTTTGGACATTCATTGATTTTGGGGTTTTTTGGGGTTCTTTCCCTATGGGGTTTTTGTTTTATATGGGTCGTCTCACTTCTTTCTTCTTTCTTCTTTAGTTTTGGTTATTCTTCCTTCTTCTTTCTTCTGTAGTTTTGATTTTGATTATTCTTCTTTCTTCTTTCTTCAGTAGTTTTAATTAGTCTTCTTTCTTCTTTCTTCAGTAGTAGTAGTTTTGGTTATTCTTCTTTCTTCTTTGGTTTTGATTATTCTTCTTTCTTCTTTCTTCAGTAGTTTTAATCAGTCTTCTTTCTTCTGTAGTTTTAATTAGTCTTCTTTCTTCTTTCTTCAGTAGTAGTAGTTTTGGTTATTCTTCTTTCTTCTTTGGTTTTGATTATTCTTCTTTCTACTTTGGTTTTGATTATTCTTCTTTCTTCTGTCTTCAGCAGTTTTAATTATTCTTCTTTCTTCTGTAGTTTTAATTAGTCTTCTTTCTTCTTTGTGTTTGGTACTTCTTCTTTCTTCTTTCTTAAGTAGATTTAGTTTTGATTATTCTTCCTTCTTCTTTCTTCAGTAGTAGTAGTTTTGGTTATTCTTCTTCCTTCTTTGGTTTTGATTATTCTTCTTTCTTCTTTCTTCAGTAGTAGTAGTTTTGGGTTATTCTTCTTTCTTCTTTAGTTTTGGATTATTCTTCTTTCTTCTTTCTTCTGTAGTTTATTCTTCCTTCTTCTGTAGTTTTAATTAGTCTTCTTTTTTCTTTCTTCGGTAGTTTTAGTTTTGACTATTCTTCCTTCTTCTGTAGTCTTAATTAGTCTTCTTTCTTCTTTTTTCTGTGATTTTAATTCTTCTTCTTTCTTCTGTGATTTTAATTATTCTTCTTTCTTCTTTCTTCAGTGATTTTAATTATTCTTCTTTCTTCTGTAGTTTTGATTTTGATTATTCTTGCTTCTTCTCTCTTCAGTAGACTTGGTTATTCTTCTTTCTTCTTTGAGTTTGGTTCTTCTTCTTTCTTCTTTAGTTTTGATTATTCTTCTTTCTTCTGTCTTCAGCGATTTTATTTATTCTACTTTCTTCTCTAGTTTTAATTAGTCTTCTTTCTTCTTTCTTCTGTAGTTTTAATTAGTCTTCTTCCTTCTTTAGTTTTAATTAGTCTTCTTTCTTCTTTCTTCAGTAGTAGTAGTTTTGGGTTATTCTTCTTTCTTCTTTAGTTTTGGATTATTCTTCTTTCTTCTTTCTTCTGTAGTTTATTCTACCTTCTTCTGTAGTTTTAATTAGTCTTCTTTCTTCTTTCTTCGGTAGTTTTAGTTTTGACTATTCTTCCTTCTTCTCTGGTTTTAATTAGTCTTCTTTCTTCTTTCTTCTGTGATTTTAATTCTTCTTCTTTCTTCTATGATTTTAATTATTCTTCTTTCTTCTTTCTTCAGTGATTTTAATTATTCTTCTTTCTTCTGTAGTTTTTCGCTGTATATGCCTTTGTTCCTTCTGGTCTGGTTTCCTTGTCGGGGTATATTAATTGCCTGCTTCTATCTTACCTGGGTAATTTTGTTATTATCATTTTTAGTCTTTGGGTTTTTATTTTTGAATTATATTATATTATTTGCAGAAATTTTCTTTATTTAACCTTTCTTGTGAATATATTAGTAAATAGTGCATTTTAATTGATTCTCATCTGGATATTCCATATATTAGAGCTTTATCAATGATCATTGAGTAATGTATTTGTGTGGATTATCTGTCACGCTACAGATTGCTCTCTTCCAGAAGTGATTAGTTCAGATCATACTTAGTTTGTCTGAAGTAATTGCTTATGACATTATATTATAAATTATATTTCTTTACTTCCTTCACATTTCTAAAATTTTTTCTTCTATATTTTTGAGCTGATCTATATTTCATTATTAACTGGATTCTTACTGATTGTAATAGTCATCTGAGGTTCGTTATTTTTTATTTTTCCATTTTCTTCTTAACTTGTTTATTTATCCTTGGGATATTTATTCCCTAAAATTCCCAAACACGTTAGCTGGGGCAGTGTCCAGAGGGGCTCTGCAGGCTTCACACTCTGCTGGCCATACTACGTCATTTATTGATAACAGAGGTAAATCATCTCTGATCAATACATAATAATACTGCTGGACTTATCTCAGACAGTTATTAATAAAAATTATATAAGAATAGTCCACCTTATGACTATAAAAAAAAATTAAATATCTTTGGATATTTCACTTCGTATACGAACAGATCTATTAATATTTCTATCTTAGTCAATTTCTATCTCAGTTATTTTCTCAATGGTTAGCTCTGCTGGCATTTTATTTCTCCTTGTGGTTGGAAGCTGGTATAATATAATTATCACTTATTATTCAGTGTAAAGTTTTTAATTCTCTGTCATTTTTTGACTGTTATCACAATCTCTTTCTGGTCATTGGTAGCATATATTTTGTATTATATTTTTGTTCCTTTCTTAATTCTTGTGAATCGTTCCACTAGTATTATGTTTTTTCAATTACTCTTTTAATTGTCTTTCTTACAACTGACATTTATTATATGATCATCTTTTTCTTATGGATTTATTTATATATAGTTTGTCCTTTCTTTTTCAAAATTTTATTCTGCTCTTGCTTTTTATCCAAATGCACTCTTTAATTATTAATTCCATATGTTTAATATCTCTGTTTATTTGACATAAAATTCTCATTAAATTTACTTCACAATAAGTTTATTCATTTAAATTGTATCAGTGGTTTGTACTGCCATTTCTTTATTCTTGAAAGTTTTTCAGAATTGGTCCCATATATAATTGTTTGTAATGTGTTATCCAAATTCTTTTTCTTCTTGTTCATTTCTGTTTTGATCATAAATTATTTCTTAAATGGTAGGTAGTAAGTTGTTCTTACTTGTTTTTTGAATTTTGAGATTTAATATTATTTCTTCCATACATTCAATTACTCATAATATTTTTTCATGGAAGCCTGGTTATATCCCTTTATCCTTTCTGAATCGATTTCCTTGATTTCATAGGTATTATTATTTTTCACATTGGATATTATATATGGTCCGATGTATAATAGCAATAACTTCTTCGTTATTCCTTCCAGTGTGCTGGGTAATTCACGATTTCTTAACAAAACTTTTTCTCCCTTTTCATATATTATTAATTTACCACTAGCCCTTTGATACTTATTTTGCCGTTTCAATTGGTCTTCTGCCACCTTGTTATAGAATTTAGCTTCATCAAATCTGTACACATGGTTACTGGGGAACTCGAGGATATCTGTGATCTCTCGTGGGGGTGGTTTCTCGTACATAGCAGAATATGGGGTCATCCCTATAGCTGGATGGTATGTTAAGTTGAGGAATTCCTCCGTGGCTTCTAGATAGTCTTGCCACCTTTTTTGTTGATGGTGACAATAAGTCCTGAGGATCCTCCCCACTTCTCGCAACACCCGCTCTGCCGGATTACTGCTCGGATGGTAGACCGAGGTCTTGTATGTACGAATGCCCATTGACAATAATGTATCCCGCTATTTTCTACCCTTAAACTGGGTTCCATGATCAGTAATGATCGAAGATGGTTTCCCCAGGTGTGGGATATATTGTTCAGTTAGTATCCCCAGAATTTTCCGGGTAGTCGCTCGATTAGTAGGGTATAGCTTAACATATTTGGTGAAGTGGTCCATTATGATGGTTAGGTATCGATATTGGTGTCGACCTCCACTACGGGGAAATGGTCCGCAAATGTCTAGGAACACCTTCTCCAATTTTGCTTGGGAAGTGACTGGGATCATCACACCTTCCTTCTTCTCATTATTAGTTTTCACCAGCTGGCAGATTTTACAACTCTTTATATACATTTGGACTTTTCTACTGATGTTTTTTATATAGCAGCTCTCCTCCAGAGCTTTTATTACCTTGAGGGCGCCAATATGCCCGTAACGTATGTGGTAATTCACTATTAATTCCTTTTCGATCTGTGTCGGAACAATTACCTTCCAGATCTCTTCCTTCAAGGAGGTTTTAACGAACAATATTTGTTTATTCATCTGGTAATATTTAGCAACGGTTTCATCTCCCTCTTCTAACCGAAGTTTGAGGTTTCTCAATTTTGGGTCCGCTTGTTGGTGGGTGCTCATGTTGGTCAATATTGTTGTTAAATCGGCTCTGGTGCTAAGAAGATGATATATTTTCAGCACGCTTTCTTTCTCCCCTTCGAAAGTTTGTTCTTCCACATTTACCCGGGATAACACATCCGCTACTATATTCTTTTTACCAGGGATGTACTCCCATTGTAGATGGTATTCTTGAAGGGCAAGTATCCACCTCGTTAGTCTGCCATGGTCAGTTTGCAGCTTTTTAAGAATGAAATAGATTTATGGTCAGTTCGGATGGTAACGGGGTATCCCAAAATGTAAGTGCGGAACTTACCGCAAGCAAATACCACGCTCAGTAATTCTTTTTCCGTCACCGTGTAATTCCTTTCGCATTGGTTCAAAGACCTGCTCGCGAAGCTAATTACTTGAGGTTGACCCTTCTCGTCCTCTTGATACAGTGTCGTTCCCAGACTGATGTTGCTGGCATCGCAATTCATGAAGAACGGTAACTTAAAGTTTGGGTGGCGAAGTATTATAGTAGCCAGAAATTTGTCCTTAATTTGTTGAAAACTCCCCTCTTGTTCCTTACACCATACCCACTTGTTTTTAGATGATAATTGAGGTTGAAACCTCGCAGTTAACTCTGCATATTGTTCCTGGAACTTTCTATAATAATTGCAGAGTCCCAGGAAAGACTGCAATTGCTTCCTGTTTTTGGGTGCCGGGAATTTCTGGATGGCTTCTACCTTTTCTGCCGACGGTGAGATTCCTTGATCGTCCAAGTTAAATCCTAAAAATTGCACTTCTCTGGCAATAAACTTGGATTTTTCCAACTTCAGCGTGACGTTACTGGCAGATAATTTTTCTAGCACATGTTCCACACGGTAACAGTGTTCCTCCCACGTCTCCGATGTTATCAGTAGGTCGTCGACGTACACGGTTGTAAACTGAAGTGCTTCTTGTCCCAATATCTGGTCCATGCAGGTCACAAAGATGGCAACTGAGTTTACCAATCCGAAGGGCAATCTTTTGAATTGGTAATTACGCCCCTCGAATATGAAAGCCAGATATTGGCGACTCCGTGGGTGTAACTCTACCTGCCAGTATCCGCACACCGTATCCCAAGTGGTGAAGTATTGGGTACCATGGAAGCGTTTCAGGATTTCCTCAATCTCACCGGGCGATGTTCTATCATTAATGATTTTCTTGTTTATTTCCCGTGCATCCAAACAAAGCCGGACTTCGCCGTTTTTCTTGGGAATTGCGACAATAGGGCTGGTGTATGGGGATTGGCTAGGTTCTATAATATCGTTATTAATCATTCGATTAATTTCCGCTCTTACTGCCTCTTTTCGAGAATGAGCAATAGGGTAGGATTTCCTATTAAACTATACTGTATCTCGGAATTGAAGGGTACATTGATAATTTCTTGCCTTGCCTGGCTCATCGGAAAATACTGAGCGGTATCTTTCATAAATTTGTATTAGCTGATTCGCTTGAGTATTGAGTAATTTTTCTCTATTAATTCCGCTTCGGAAATCCCTTATCTCCTGTATTTTCTGGGACCATAAATCCTCGTCTGTAGTTTCATATACTATAGTTTTAGAAATGGTGTTAGTATTAGTATAATTTATGCTACGTATTTGCTGGTGGATACTGCTGGGAAGTGTTATCTCACTACCTACTAAATCGGCCGTCCAGGTTAGATCTCCGGTAAAGAGTGATACCTTCTCCATTCGTAAATCAATAATAGCCGAGTTCCTTCTCAGCACATCACATCCCACTAATATGTTGAAGGGTAATCCTGCCGCAATTAGGAAGACCATGTTCATAGCTATACCCTTACTAACGACATTCAATGATACTTGTTTTCTGATTGTCTTGTTTTTGCGACCCGTGGCACCGATTAATATAATGTTATTTATAGGTAAGGTTGGCAATAGCTTACCACATTTTCCTTGGATTCTCTCCAATTCTGTAGTGTTAATTATGGATACATTCGCACCGGTATCGATCATTAGTTGTGCGAATGTTCCTTCGACTTCTGCATTAATGTATATTATTTCATTATTTATTATAGGGAGGCGAGTGTTGTCCTCCTCCAGTAATTCATTTCGAATATTTTTCAAATAATTACATCGAATGATTGTAATTTTATTGGGATTATTTACTATTGGTAATTCCTTTACATACCCAGGCGATAGAAGCAGCAAAAGGTCCTTATTGTTTATCACTGCCTCCTCCCGTTTAAATTCTCCTCATCTTGGTTATTAATAGGACCCACAGAGGCATCAGTGGGGAAACCTTGAGTAGGTTCCAGTCTTTCAGTTCTCGGTTCGTAGGTTGGTTCCCTATTTGTACGCCGCTCCGGGTCATCTAGGCTAGTACTTCGCCTTGGCAGATTATAACTAGAGTTGTCCCGTTCTCGGCTTCTGTTTCGATCTTCGTACTCGTGTACGCTGCTCCGTCGTTGCTGGTTATACCTGCGATGGTTGTTTCCTTCCGCCCGTATAAAATTTACCCGTGGTCGGGAGAACCGGTTGTTGTTGTTATTAGGATTAGGGTAACCCCTATTGTTATTGTCAAACCGCTCGGTGTTATTGGTAGGATTGGTGTTTCTTTGTCTATTTACGTAATTATTCGGGTAATAATTACCTCGATTACCGGAGAACCCGTTATTATTTCTGTTATTATTCGGGTTTATATTCCCGTGGTTATTATTGTTGTTGTTTCCATACGTGGGGTGTTGATTATGGTAATTCGGATTATATCTATTTCCTTGGTACCCACTGTTGACCGGTTGACTATTATTGTTTGATGACGGATTATTTCGAACTTCTGGCCGCTCATTTCTTCTTCTGCTCTGCCTGTAATATTCTTCATTCTCATAGTTTTCCAATAGCTCCGTCATCGCCTGTATGGTCTTTATCTGACTACCTCTTCGAGCTCTTATGACCTCTTCGTCGTAATGATAAGAGAGCTTGTTCACCAGGCATTCCTCTGGTATGGCTGGTTCCAGGTGCTTGGCCAGGCACACCTTCCCAAGGAAGTACGCAGTCATGGTACTGCCAAACTGAGTTCTATATCGGCCATTGCAGATGTTGTCCCTTATTAAATTCTGGGTGGTCTCTGACCAATACTTAGACTTGAACAAACTTTTGAACTGCTGATAATCGGTTATTTCGCTCCTGTTCGCCATCCACCAATTGTCCGTCATATCACGGAATGATTCGTCTAAGAGTTCACGATTATTGGACCATCGATTACTTTTATGTTTGGCCATATATTCCTCGATACGGGCCAAGAACTCCATTGGCTTCCTTTTATATTGGCGGAAGTTAAGCCATTCTCTGTTCTCGTTGATTGGGATATTAGTAAAGCTGGTTGGTCGGCTCCGAATGGCTTCCATGTCCTCCTGGTTCTGTTTCACTTGACCCGTGATGTTAGTCATCGCTTCCTCCATTCCGTCACATCTTTCCGTAATTCGAGTTCGTACCTTGCTGAGTTCTTCCTGGCTTTCCTTTCGGTTTTCTTCCGCCTTCTTGCGAGTAGATTCTTCAAGATTTGTGACCTTGGTGTTCACCACTTCCTTGAACTCTTGTACCTCCACTTCCGTCATTCGACATCTTCCATCAACTTCTCTTATCTGTTGATTTATAGTTATGGTTTCGTCTTCCAGCCTTTTGGTCATAGATTTCTTATTTTCCATGAGTTCCTTGTTCATTTCCTTTCTTAATAGCTCCATTCGTTCGTCTAATTTGTCTAGATTCTCCTGGTTCACTTCCCGTAATTCTTCCCGTAACAGTTGATTATCTTCTCTTAACTCTTCCCTTAACTGTTGATGATCACTTTCGATTTTCTTATTAGTTTCTTCCATCTTTTCTTCCAGATTCTTCTTATTTTCTTCCATTTTCTTTTCCACCTTTCTACTGGTTTCCTCAATTCTTCTATTGGTGTTTTCAATCTTTTTACTCAATTCTTCCTTTATTGCTTGGTTGTCCTTCTTCAATTCTTCCTTTGTTGCTAGGTTGTCCTTCTTCAATTCTTCCTTTGTTGCTAGGTTGTCCTTCTTCAATTCTTCCTTTAAAGATTGGTTATCATTCTTCAAATCTTCTAATTTTTTATTATTTTCTTCTGTAGTAGAATCCATTTTCTTGCTTAATTCTTCCTTTGTTGCTTGGTTGTCCTTCTTCAATTCTTCCTTTGTTGCTTGGTTGTCCTTCTTCAATTCTTCCTTTGTTGAATCCATTTTCTCCATCATTATCCATCATTATCCATCCTCCATCATTATGTTAATTGAACATCTCCTGTATGTTACTATTCTCTGCTCGTGGTGGTTTCTCGGGTTGTTCTATTCGTTCCTCCCGGACATCGATTTCCCCTGTTTGTGTGTGCGCTTCGGGTTGTTCCTCTGGTGGTGCTGGTTTTTTACGTTCCACTCGTTCTAATATCTTTTCCACGTCCTCCACTGGGGTCGCCTCCTTATCATCCATATCAAGTTCTTTCTCAGCCTCCGCCGCTCTCTTCTTTGATGTGGCACGACGCAGCATCTTCCCTGATTCCCTGGCTGGCTAACCGCTGCCAAGCTGAATTAGAAATTGGGCAAGTAATTATAGCCTTTCAACCCCTAATTACAGCCCTTTAGTTGGACGCCAATTTTGTAATAATACTAGAGGTCTGCCTCGTTCAAACCCCGCAATGGAAGCCAATTTTGTAATATTACGTTACAAAATACAATGTATGAAATTGTGTATGTGTGTAGTGACGTAGCCAATGTCTTCTTGTCTTCGTTATGCTCTCACTGTTGGTCTTCACTTTTGTAATAAAACACTAATATAATCGTAATTGTAGTAGTGTTCTGGTATAATATTACCCGGAATAATTGTTATGGTGTGTATGTGTAGTAGTGACGTTCCGCTCTGGGAAACGTCGATTTGGTAACGTTCCTGGTTTTTGTTGTTATCAAATAAACTCTGTGTGTATTGCTGTTGTAGCAATTTGAAATAAAATATAAATTTAAAATTTATATTTATAAAAAAAATAAATTCTGAAAAAATGTTTTCGGTGTATTTATGTTCTTAAAATTTAGGAATACATCGAGGTTGTTGATTGTAATTATAATTATGATGGTATTGTTTACTCTGGTAATAAATTTCCGTTCTGTAAATTTGTTAACAAGATAATCCAGTTAACTCCAAGTTTAGATGAAAACGGCTCTCTTCTTCTTATTCTTGAAAGGTGCTAGGTTCACCTATACTGCCTTTAAAGGTTATCTAGTTTTCTTGATTCATTAACTGTTATGTCCTTTTATAAGACAAATCAACTTCAATTTACCAAAAAAAACAAACGTTTATTAAACAAAATAATAAATTTGGTTGATTAAATATCGATGTTACAATACCGTATCGACTCGCTCAGGGCCGGTCGATATAAGAATTTTACATTTGTATTATAAAAATAGGTTCTTTTAACGGTTATTAATATAAAAAGCCAGAGAAGGTCAGGGACATGAAAGTATCACACTTACAATTCTAAAAATGTCTTAAATTTAACAATACAATGGTAGTTATTAATAATAAAAGTTTATATATAATTTTATTCAAACCCAAAGTGCAGCCCACAGCGTGTCTTATTCCGGTGATGATATTGGATCAAAATGGCCGCCTGACGCATGCGCGTTGATAGCTTCTAATGTTGACGAAGTACTTGTTGGAATGAATATGTCCTTTCTTCGGTTAAATGTTCTTCGCAATTGTATATGATCTTCTGGGGTATAGTTCATTGTCACTGGTGTATGATGGAATTGTTCACTTGGTGTAAAAATGTTGTTAAATGGGTATATCTACTGGTGTTTATGTGTGTCAGTTTAACCTCGAATTTTCACTTGGTATTTGGTGCGATTTCAGTGTTATTTCATTTAATTAGTTATATGTGATTCCGTTTATTGGTGTTATGTAGTTCATAGGTCAACTTCACCACTTCACAATAATTAAAATAGTTAAAAAATTTAATTTTACATAAAATGATTCCGAACTCTGTTATAACGTAACAGCCATTAAAGGTTGGTTCTATCAAATATTCACATTAAGTGCTCTCTTCGAGGTATAGTAATGAACTGTCTGGATTTCCTTCGTCTCATGAAAATCTTAGCCTATATAATATATCTCATACATTGTTTCAAATCATCTTAACTACCGACACATTTTAAAAACGTACATTATGCTCAGAAAGTAATTTCGTTATTAGTTAACTGTTTGAAATATTAAATACCTATTCGTTTTCACTATTCTATTCTACTTATTTTGATAGTAATTAAGTTAGTATTACAAAGTTTTATCTGAAAATTATATTTCTTATAATTTTTGGGAGGTAGGCCTAAAATTATACTTCCTGTCTTCTAAGTAAATAATAGCCATTTTCCCTAATATAATTATTATTCTATTAAACCTGAAATTGATATAATTATCAATTCTCACTTATTTTATTGCAATTTAGTATATTAATGATGATTTTTTAATACAATTCATTTGTATATGACTCCCCCTATGATAATGTCAGTGAATCTATTTCAGTTTTAATGGTATTTTATTAGACAAATAAATAATTTACTCATATAATGACCATATCTTTAGAAAGCCTTATTTACATAGTTTTTAATATGTTGAGTTTATCTTGCCTAAATATTGTCATTTTATCTGGTTTATAAGACTAGATTTGTTAATTATTCTGCAGTTTAAATTCATTATATGGCCTAGATTTGATGTGTGGCTAATTGCCAAATGTTTTATTAATGTAGTTATTTTATATCCTTCTCTGACTTCTGACTCTTATATATTTGATTAAAAATTAGTTCCTTTACTGGTATAACAGTAATTATTGATTATATAATTAACATATAACACCTCTCTATATCAAAACTGGTGTCCTGAATAACATTGTTTTGTATATCACCTAATAACATAATTAAAAATATTCTATAACATCGGAATGATATCTATTTTTAGATAGGGCATTCCTAAATTAAAATGAACAATAAAATAACAAATTATAACACTAATATTTCTTATGAATAATCCTTACTTATCTAATTACTATATGTAATAGGAACCTAACATCCTGGTTACATATAATGGTTAACATCTTTTACTACTTCAACATTAACAGTTTGTTTTGTAATTCCCCATTTTACAGGATTTATGCCCCCTCTTTAAGTATAACCCTGGCTATCTAAGTTATATTCCATTCTATGGAACGTTCATACAGCTTTAGTAGCTTTTTATTAGTAATATTACTATTTCATTATCAAAGTAGACACTGTTCACAAAACTTAAAGTTTATTACTTTGTACTGTAACTCATGCACCTTTTTAAAGTTTATTAGTTATAATTTGATCACTACACTTGTCTATGGTGAAGTCTTAATATATTTACTAGTCTTTTTCTAGTTTTTAATATGAAATATTCAACCATGGGGGGGAACTGTGAAGATTTGTTTACACAAACTAAACAACAACCTTTTGAATGCACTAATATTTAATACTACTAACACTTTTAGTTTTTTGTCAGTTTTACAGTGATATGGTTTTTTGGGGTGTTATACTTTCTCTTTGGACATTCATTGATTTTGGGGTTTTTTGGGGTTCTTTCCCTATGGGGTTTTTGTTTTATATGGGTCGTCTCACTTCTTTCTTCTTTCTTCTTTAGTTTTGGTTATTCTTCCTTCTTCTTTCTTCTGTAGTTTTGATTTTGATTATTCTTCTTTCTTCTTTCTTCAGTAGTTTTAATTAGTCTTCTTTCTTCTGTAGTTTTAATTAGTCTTCTTTCTTCAGTAGTAGTAGTTTTGGGTTATTCTTCTTTCTTCTTTCTTCAGTAGATTTAGTTTTGATTATTCTTCCTTCTTCTTTCTTCAGTAGTAGTAGTTTTGGTTATTCTTCTTTCTTCTTTGGTTTTGATTATTCTTCTTTCTTCTTTCTTCAGTAGTTTTAATTAGTCGTCTTTCTTCTTTAGTTTTAATTAGTCTTCTTTCTTCTTTCTTCAGTAGTAGTAGTTTTGGTTATTCTTCTTTCTTCTTTGGTTTTGATTATTCTTCTTTCTTCTTTCTTCAGTAGTTTTAATTAGTCTTCTTTCTTCTGTAGTTTTAATTAGTCTTCTTTCTTCTTTCTTCAGTAGTACTAGTTTTGGTTATTCTTCTTTCTTCTTTAGTTTTGATTATTCTTCTTTCTTCTGTCTTCAGCAGTTTTAATTATTCTTCTTTCTTCTGTAGTTTTAATTAGTCTTCTTTCTTCTTTGTGTTTGGTTCTTCTTCTTTCTTCTTTCTTCAGTAGATTCAGTTTTGATTATTCTTCCTTCTTCTTTCTTCAGTAGTAGTAGTTTTGGTTATTCTTCTTCCTTCTTTGGTTTTGATTATTCTTCTTTCTTCTTTCTTCAGTAGTAGTAGTTTTGGGTTATTCTTCTTTCTTCTTTAGTTTTGGATTATTCTTCTTTCTTCTTTCTTCTGTAGTTTATTCTTCCTTCTTCTGTAGTTTTAATTAGTCTTCTTTCTTCTTTCTTCGGTAGTTTTAGTTTTGACTATTCTTCCTTCTTCTGTAGTTTTAATTAGTCTTCTTTCTTCTTTCTTCTGTGATTTTAATTCTTCTTCTTTCTTCTGTGATTTTAATTATTCTTCTTTCTTCTTTCTTCAGTGATTTTAATTATTCTTCTTTCTTCTGTAGTTTTGATTTTGATTATTCTTCCTTCTTCCCTCTTCAGTAGACTTGGTTATTCTTCTTTCATCTTTGAGTTTGGTTCTTCTTCTTTCTTCTTTAGATTTGATTATTCTTCTTTCTTCTGTCTTCAGCGATTTTAGTTATTCTTCTTTCTTCTCTAGTTTTAATTAGTCCTCTTTATTCTTTCTTCTGTAGTTTTAATTAGTCTTCTTTCTTCTTTATTTTTAATTAGTCTTCTTTCTTCTTTCCTCAGTAGTAGTAGTTTTGGGTTATTATTCTTTCTTCTTTAGTTTTGGATTATTCTTCTTTCTTCTTTCTTCTGTAGTTTATTCTACCTTCTTCTGTAGTTTTAATTAGTCTTCTTTCTTCTTTCTTCGGTAGTTTTAGTTTTGACTATTCTTCCTTCTTCTGTAGTTTTAATTAGTCTTCTTTCTTCTGTCTTCTGTGATTTTAATTCTTCTTCTTTCTTCTGTGGTTTTAATTATTCTTCCTTCTTCTTTCTTCAGTGATTTTAATTATTCTTCTTTCTTCTGTAGTTTTTCGCTGTATATGCCTTTGTTCCTTCTGGTCTGGTTTCCTTGTCGGGGTATATTAATTGCCTGCTTCTATCTTACCTGGGTAATTTTGTTATTATCATTTTTAGTCTTTGGGTTTTTATTTTTGTATTATATTATATTATTTGCAGAAATTTTCTTTATTTAACCTTTCTTGTGAATATATTAGTAAATAGTGCAATTTAATTGATTCTCATATGGATATTCCATATATTAGAGCTTTATCAATGATCATTGAGTAATGTATTTGTGTGGATTATCTGTCACGCTACAATATGTATATGTGTTTATGTATATGTGTGGTTGCATATTTGGCATAGATGTAACTGTAATGAGTATTAATAATAACTATTAATAGAAATGAAGAAAGAAATAAATAAGTAGGGAACGGTTATCAATAATAATTGTTATAGAATTACTACTAAATAAATATTTTAATAATTATTCAACATGGCAGAACCAGGAGAGTTGAATTTAGAAGCATTTAAAAATTCGATACTCGCCATGATGGACGAATTAGTCATAAAACAAGCCGAAAAATTCAAAGAGGAGTTGGAAAAGGAGAATGTCAAACAAATAAGAAAAATAGATGAAATAAATAAAAAACAAATAGAAAGTTTAGAAAATAAATTAGAGCTACAATCCGAAAATTTTAGACAGGACACCATAAAAATTGCAGTGAGTCTAGAAGAGTTAAAAACTGATAATCTTGAAATAAAACAAAGTATAATTGGTGGTACTGCACAGTTAACCGAAAAAATTGTTAATACAAAGTTACGTATTGACACGATCGCAGAAAATGTCTGAGGAATAATTAATAAACAAACGGAGCTAATATGTGAAAAGATAGTATGTGAAGAATTCATACTAATTGAAAATACGTGTGTAATTACTAACGATAATTATAAAAAAGTAATTAACATTAAGGAAGAGAAGCAAATTAAGGTTGATAAAACGTACCTTATTAATAGCGATATTCCAAGTGTGAGACACACACACACTAGTAAGTCACATAAGATGAAACACTTAAAACACTACACTTACGGAGATAAATATCACTGTAGGTATAACAAGAAACGTATTAAATTGTCTAGACGAAACACTACACAAAATTGTGGTAAATATGACGGTAGATTTACGCACGAGAAATATAAAGCGAACGATAATTATAATAACGATAATTATAACTGTAATTATACAAACTACAGAGGTTATCATAAACGACGTATGAAAAAACAGTCGACAGCTGTTTATATGGGCTTCAAGCAGACTGAATATACGCAATGCATTAGTGACGAGAGAATTATGGAACGTGCGGAGAGAAGAGAGAGAAGTTATTCATCAACAGGTAAGATGAAATCGTTACCCTATGAACAGGTGACTTCTACGATAAAAACAAACGTCGCAGTAATACAATGGAACGCGGATGTTGTTTACAGGAGGGAGAGAACAATGGTAAGCACGGCGACCATGTTACAAAGAAACAATATACGTCCGGTAGACGACGGACAATGTAATTGTTATAATGAGGGGTGTAAGATCAAACGACACACTGAACTCAGAACTCAATACCCGAATGGAATGAATAATTATTTTTAAAATAAAATAATATAACTATTAATTATTAATAATAAGTAAATAATATTAGTGAAAAGAAATAAAGAATATTATTTGAAAGGGTTAATTAAGAAATGTATTATTGATGGTAAGGAATGCTATTGTAGAGAAATATTTCAGAAAGTAATGGTAAAAGATGTTATTGTTGTTATTAATATGAAGAAAGGGTTAGGAATGGAAATAATTGCCATAATGGTTAGAACGGCTGATCAAGCGAACACTTAATGGAGATACAAGGACACAGAAGAAAGCGAGAGTGAAAAGTCAAATGGGCAGAGACTACTTAGGATTAAGGACTTCAAGAAAAATGGAGGACACAATAAATGGGCAGAAAATTTACCATTCCTTGAAAATGCCATTAACGAAAATTATAGTGAAGCAACAGGATACACTCCAATGGAATTAGAAGAAGATAAGAAGCCAAACAGATTTTGGACTAAGTATATAAACAAACCTAATAACCAAAATGTACCTGTACCAATAAGTGTGAAAATTGAATACGCAAAGCAACGGATAAGAGAAAGAGGTAACAAGAGAGTAGAGAGATTTAATCTAACTCACAAGCTACAACAATTCAACCTGGAAGAAAGTATATTACTCAAAGCAAATCCAGTGGGAAAACGGAGTGATAATACGGCGAAGAAATTCTTCAGACTTTATAATGGACCGTATACGTTCAGACAGCGAGTAGGACAACACACTTTCATCGTATATGATGAGATACAGAAGAAAGAAATTGGTAAATTCCACGCAACGTCATTTAGGAAGTTCTACACATGAAAACGACAAGGTCAATGAAACCAGTCAGATCAGCTGTTTGTTAAAGCCACCCTACTACAAGGTCACGAGCAGTGAGCGTACGAAGAGGGGAGGTAAGACATTTGTATACACTCCAATTAAGGGTGAAGTGACGAATATTATTCTTTATTATTTGTTACATTTTTTGCAAATATAATAATAATAAATTAATAAAATTTATAATAAATAAATTTATTAAATTTTTTTTTTTGTTACCAAGCAGAGGAATAGTGAGACGGTAAAAATAAGTGATGTACTCAGCATTGAATATAAAAATTTAAATTTACCTAATAAACTCAAAATAATTAATAATATATTAGAAATAAGCATGTCAGGGATTGCAAGCTTGGCTCAGACAAAAATATGAACAGGTGTTTCGACCTGAATCGACGTGCACACACACACAAATGTAACTGAAAGTGTGTACACCAGTATTTTGCTAGTGTGTGTGAACGCAGGTCTATGCAGGCGAGTTTACCACCCCAAGATGAATAATTGCACAATTACTGTTCTTCCGTAATTATTCATGAACTATAATTAAGAATTACAATCCAAAACCACCATAAAATGTAATAAAATTTACTAAATACTGTGTACGAAAACCACGCGAAAGTGCCACACCGTACGAGTGTAATAGTGAAATAACTGTGTACAAATCGAAAGGGTTAAGTTGCAATGTCCAAAATTACAGTGAACATGTGTTGTAAAAATAGTTATAAGATAAGTATAAGAGTATACTTACAGGACTCTGCAATTCGCAGAAATATAAGAAATAGCGAAATTGACAAAGAGTGGGGGAACGGAATCCAGAGACAGTTTCTGACATGTCGATTTCGTACCACTGCAGGTGTTGACCAAGACATGGGTATAAATAGAACACGCAAGCTACAGTGGTTCTCTTTCTTAAATCATCCACGGTGCAGCGGGAGCTTATGCCCGTCCGCACGGCGTATTTATTTTTTTTGTAAATAGTTCAAATTTTCCAGTTTCATACAACTATGTAACTAAGTTGTAGAGACAATCATTTTTAAATAATAACAGCAGTACATAAGAAGAATTACATAAGAATATCCATTGACGTCAGCAACAACAAGAGTAGAGTCCCAGAGAGTGATATGACGCTGGCCAAGAGGAGAGTTCCAGAGAGAGATACGACGCTGGACAAGAGGAGAGTTCCAGAGAGAGATACGACGCTGGACAAGAGGAGAGTTCCAGAGGGAGATTCGACGCTGGACAAGAGGAGAAGAGTGACAGCCAACGCTGGACAAGAGGAGAAGAGAGACAGCCGACGCTGGAGTGCGAGACGAGGATGACTACAGACGGAGCAAAATCATCGAGTATGATTGACGACAATAAGGTGATAAACAACTTATTTATATCTTAATCATACAATGAACTCAAAGACAATTAAATACATTTCTATTTTATTTAAAAGTAAGAGCAGTGTTCCTTGTAAAGTAGAATTAAAATCATAGATGTTTAGAAATACGATTAACGTAACAAGAGCTCAAATTAATATGAAATAAAAAGAATACAAAGCATTTAAATGAAAACAATTAGTGTTTGAGAAAACAGTACTGAGAAACAAAAGATAAATTCAATAAGTATTAATATTTTGAGTACAATACAATATATAAAAAGAGATTTAAATATTGATATTTTAAAAAAACATTAATTGACTGAGTAGTCAGAAAATGAGATTTTTCTTTAATACAATAATTAGTAGAATAGAATATTTAGTCAGTAAGGATGTATATAGCATAAGCCTTACGGCATAATAACAATTAATAACGAATGTTTTTAAATCGAAGTCGGTGCCATGTGCACAATTTTTAATAATATCAAATAAATTTGAAATACCGTTACAAGCTACATAGAGTTCTTATTGCAGATACACCTGAAACACAATTTAAATGTTATATTGTTACATAATTTGTCAATCTTGAACGTGAGACCGGTCACGCTAAATTTGTGTATATGTATATGTGTTTATGTATATGTGTGGTTGCATATTTGGCTCCCAAAGAACTTGGGGCTATACAAAGTAAAGTACATATAAAAATTCACACACATAAATACGTTGCATATATTTGGCTCCCAAAGAACGTGGGGCTCCGCAAACACAAATAGAAGTGTAAATGTATTTGAAATTAATTTTAACAAAATTTTAATACGTTGTATATATTTGTCGCCCTGGACGTGGGGCACGAGATGCCTAAATTTATGTACAAACATTTTTTTTACATAATTTGTAGCCCATGAACGTATGGCCCGATCCCCATCATTTAACTATTTCAATTTTTTATGTAGCTGAATGGTTGCTCTAAAATATAAAGAGTGTCTTAAATGAAAAATGTATAATTTGTAATTATTATTTATATTAAACAGTAATTGAATGTAATGTTAATTGTTGTGTAATCACACAGCTGGCGCCCACGAATAATATTATTTGTCTATGTAACAGATGTAACTGTAATGAGTATTAATAATAACTATTAATAAAAATAAAGAAAGAAATAAATAAGTAGGGAACGGTTATCAATAATAATTGTTATAGAATTACTACTAAATAAATATTTTAATAATTATTCAACATGGAAGAACCAGGAGAGTTGAATTTAGAAGCATTTAAAAATTCGATACTCGCCATGATGGACGAATTAGTCATAAAACAAGCCGAAAAATTCAAAGAGGAGATGGAAAAGGAGAATGTCAAACAAATAAGAAAAATAGATGAAATAAATAAAAAACAAATAGAAAGTTTAGAAAATAAATTAGAGCTACAATCCGAAAATTTTAGACAGGACACCATAAAAATTGCAGCGAGTCTAGAAGAGTTAAAAACTGATAATCTTGAAATAAAACAAAGTATAATTGATGGTACTGCACAGTTAACCGAAAAAATTGTTAATACAAAGTTACGTATTGACACGATCGCAGAAAATGTCTGAGGAATAATTAATAAACAAACGGAGCTAATATGTGAAAAGATAGTATGTGAAGAATTCATACTAATTGAAAATACGTGTGTAATTACTAACGATAATTATAAAAAAGTAATTAACATTAAGGAAGAGAAGCAAATTAAGGTTGATAAAACGTACCTTATTAATAGCGATATTCCAAGTGTGAGACACACACACACTAGTAAGTCACATAAGATGAAACACTTAAAACACTACACTTACGGAGATAAATATCACTGTAGGTATAACAAGAAGCGTATTAAATTGTCTAGACGAAACACTACACAAAATTGTGGTAAATATGACGGTAGATTTACGCACGAGAAATATAAAGCGAACGATAATTATAATAACGATAATTATAACTGTAATTATACAAACTACAGAGGTTATCATAAACGACGTATGAAAAAACAGTCGACAGCTGTTTATATGGGCTTCAAGCAGACTGAATATACGCAATGCATTAGTGACGAGAGAATTATGGAACGTGCGGAGAGAAGAGAGAGAAGTTATTCATCAACAGGTAAGATGAAATCGTTACCCTATGAACAGGTGACTTCTACGATAAAAACAAACGTCGCAGTAATACAATGGAACGCGGATGTTGTTTACAGGAGGGAGAGAACAATGGTAAGCACGGCGACCATGTTACAAAGAAACAATATACGTCCGGTAGACGACGGACAATGTAATTGTTATAATGAGGGGTGTAAGATCAAACGACACACTGAACTCAGAACTCAATACCCGAATGGAATGAATAATTATTTTTAAAATAAAATAATATAACTATTAATTATTAATAATAAGTAAATAATATTAGTGAAAAGAAATAAAGAATATTATTTGAAAGGGTTAATTAAGAAATGTATTATTGATGGTAAGGAATGCTATTGTAGAGAAATATTTAAGAAAGTAATGGTAAAAGATGTTATTGTTGTTATTAATATGAAGAAAGGGTTAGGAATGGAAATAATTGCCATAATGGTTAGAACGGCTGATCAAGCGAACACTTAATGGAGATACAAGGACACAGAAGAAAGCGAGAGTGAAAAGTCAAATGGGCAGAGACTACTTAGGATTAAGGACTTCAAGAAAAATGGAGGACACAATAAATGGGCAGAAAATTTACCATTCCTTGAAAATGCCATTAACGAAAATTATAGTGAAGCAACAGGATACACTCCAATGGAATTAGAAGAAGATAAGAAGCCAAACAGATTTTGGACTAAGTATATAAACAAACCTAATAACCAAAATGTACCTGTACCAATAAGTGTGAAAATTGAATACGCAAAGCAACGGATAAGAGAAAGAGGTAACAAGAGAGTAGAGAGATTTAATCTAACTCACAAGCTACAACAATTCAACCTGGAAGAAAGTATATTACTCAAAGCAAATCCAGTGGGAAAACGGAGTGATAATACGGCGAAGAAATTCTTCAGACTTTATAATGGACCGTATACGTTCAGACAGCGAGTAGGACAACACACTTTCATCGTATATGATGAGATACAGAAGAAAGAAATTGGTAAATTCCACGCAACGTCATTTAGGAAGTTCTACACATGAAAACGACAAGGTCAATGAAACCAGTCAGATCAGCTGTTTGTTAAAGCCACCCTACTACAAGGTCACGAGCAGTGAGCGTACGAAGAGGGGAGGTAAGACATTTGTATACACTCCAATTAAGGGTGAAGTGACGAATATTATTCTTTATTATTTGTTACATTTTTTGCAAATATAATAATAATAAATTAATAAAATTTATAATAAATAAATTTATTAAATTTTTTTTTTTGTTACCAAGCAGAGGAATAGTGAGACGGTAAAAATAAGTGATGTACTCAGCATTGAATATAAAAATTTAAATTTACCTAATAAACTCAAAATAATTAATAATATATTAGAAATAAGCATGTCAGGGATTGCAAGCTTGGCTCAGACAAAAATATGAACAGGTGTTTCGACCTGAATCGACGTGCACACACACACAAATGTAACTGAAAGTGTGTACACCAGTATTTTGCTAGTGTGTGTGAACGCAGGTCTATGCAGGCGAGTTTACCACCCCAAGATGAATAATTGCACAATTACTGTTCTTCCGTAATTATTCATAAACTATAATTAAGAATTACAATCCAAAACCACCATAAAATGTAATAAAATTTACTAAATACTGTGTACGAAAACCACGCGAAAGTGCCACACCGTACGAGTGTAATAGTGAAATAACTGTGTACAAATCGAAAGGGTTAAGTTGCAATGTCCAAAATTACAGTGAACATGTGTTGTAAAAATAGTTATAAGATAAGTATAAGAGTATACTTACAGGACTCTGCAATTCGCAGAAATATAAGAAATAGCGAAATTGACAAAGAGTGGGGGAACGGAATCCAGAGACAGTTTCTGACATGTCGATTTCGTACCACTGCAGGTGTTGACCAAGACATGGGTATAAATAGAACACGCAAGCTACAGTGGTTCTCTTTCTTAAATCATCCACGGTGCAGCGGGAGCTTATGCCCGTCCGCACGGCGTATTTATTTTTTTTGTAAATAGTTCAAATTTTCCAGTTACATACAACTATGTAACTAAGTTGTAGAGACAATCATTTTTAAATAATAACAGCAGTACATAAGAAGAATTACATAAGAATATCCATTGACGTCAGCAACAACAAGAGTAGAGTCCCAGAGAGTGATATGACGCTGGCCAAGAGGAGAGTTCCAGAGAGAGATACGACGCTGGACAAGAGGAGAGTTCCAGAGAGAGATACGACGCTGGACAAGAGGAGAGTTCCAGAGGGAGATTCGACGCTGGACAAGAGGAGAAGAGTGACAGCCAACGCTGGACAAGAGGAGAAGAGAGACAGCCGACGCTGGAGTGCGAGACGAGGATGACTACAGACGGAGCAAAATCATCGAGTATGATTGACGACAATAAGGTGATAAACAACTTATTTATATCTTAATCATACAATGAACTCAAAGACAATTAAATACATTTCTATTTTATTTAAAAGTAAGAGCAGTGTTCCTTGTAAAGTAGAATTAAAATCATAGATGTTTAGAAATACGATTAACGTAACAAGAGCTCAAATTAATATGAAATAAAAAGAATACAAAGCATTTAAATGAAAACAATTAGTGTTTGAGAAAACAGTACTGAGAAACAAAAGATAAATTCAATAAGTATTAATATTTTGAGTACAATACAATATATAAAAAGAGATTTAAATATTGATATTTTAAAAAAACATTAATTGACTGAGTAGTCAGAAAATGAGATTTTTCTTTAATACAATAATTAGTAGAATAGAATATTTAGTCAATAAGGATGTATATAGCATAAGCCTTACGGCATAATAACAATTAATAACGAATGTTTTTAAATCGAAGTCGGTGCCATGTGCACAATTTTTAATAATATCAAATAAATTTGAAATACCGTTACAAGCTACATAGAGTTCTTATTGCAGATACACCTGAAACACAATTTAAATGTTATATTGTTACATAATTTGTCAATCTTGAACGTGAGACCGGTCACGCTAAATTTGTGTATATGTATATGTGTTTATGTATATGTGTGGTTGCATATTTGGCTCCCAAAGAACTTGGGGCTATACAAAGTAAAGTACATATAAAAATTCACACACATAAATACGTTGCATATATTTGGCTCCCAAAGAACGTGGGGCTCCGCAAACACAAATAGAAGTGTAAATGTATTTGAAATTAATTTTAACAAAATTTTAATACGTTGTATATATTTGTCGCCCTGGACGTGGGGCACGAGATGCCTAAATTTATGTACAAACATTTTTTTTACATAATTTGTAGCCCATGAACGTATGGCCCGATCCCCATCATTTAACTATTTCAATTTTTTATGTAGCTGAATGGTTGCTCTAAAATATAAAGAGTGTCTTAAATGAAAAATGTATAATTTGTAATTATTATTTATATTAAACAGTAATTGAATGTAATGTTAATTGTTGTGTAATCACACAGCTGGCGCCCACGAATAATATTATTTGTCTATGTAACAGATGTAACTGTAATGAGTATTAATAATAACTATTAATAAAAATAAAGAAAGAAATAAATAAGTAGGGAACGGTTATCAATAATAATTGTTATAGAATTACTACTAAATAAATATTTTAATAATTATTCAACATGGAAGAACCAGGAGAGTTGAATTTAGAAGCATTTAAAAATTCGATACTCGCCATGATGGACGAATTAGTCATAAAACAAGCCGAAAAATTCAAAGAGGAGTTGGAAAAGGAGAATGTCAAACAAATAAGAAAAATAGATGAAATAAATAAAAAACAAATAGAAAGTTTAGAAAATAAATTAGAGCTACAATCCGAAAATTTTAGACAGGACACCATAAAAATTGCAGCGAGTCTAGAAGAGTTAAAAACTGATAATCTTGAAATAAAACAAAGTATAATTGATGGTACTGCACAGTTAACCGAAAAAATTGTTAATACAAAGTTACGTATTGACACGATCGCAGAAAATGTCTGAGGAATAATTAATAAACAAACGGAGCTAATATGTGAAAAGATAGTATGTGAAGAATTCATACTAATTGAAAATACGTGTGTAATTACTAACGATAATTATAAAAAAGTAATTAACATTAAGGAAGAGAAGCAAATTAAGGTTGATAAAACGTACCTTATTAATAGCGATATTCCAAGTGTGAGACACACACACACTAGTAAGTCACATAAGATGAAACACTTAAAACACTACACTTACGGAGATAAATATCACTGTAGGTATAACAAGAAGCGTATTAAATTGTCTAGACGAAACACTACACAAAATTGTGGTAAATATGACGGTAGATTTACGCACGAGAAATATAAAGCGAACGATAATTATAATAACGATAATTATAACTGTAATTATACAAACTACAGAGGTTATCATAAACGACGTATGAAAAAACAGTCGACAGCTGTTTATATGGGCTTCAAGCAGACTGAATATACGCAATGCATTAGTGACGAGAGAATTATGGAACGTGCGGAGAGAAGAGAGAGAAGTTATTCATCAACAGGTAAGATGAAATCGTTACCCTATGAACAGGTGACTTCTACGATAAAAACAAACGTCGCAGTAATACAATGGAACGCGGATGTTGTTTACAGGAGGGAGAGAACAATGGTAAGCACGGCGACCATGTTACAAAGAAACAATATACGTCCGGTAGACGACGGACAATGTAATTGTTATAATGAGGGGTGTAAGATCAAACGACACACTGAACTCAGAACTCAATACCATTATGGAATGAATAATTATTTTTAAAATAAAATAATATAACTATTAATTATTAATAATAAGTAAATAATATTAGTGAAAAGAAATAAAGAATATTATTTGAAAGGGTTAATTAAGAAATGTATTATTGATGGTAAGGAATGCTATTGTAGAGAAATATTTCAGAAAGTAATGGTAAAAGATGTTATTGTTGTTATTAATATGAAGAAAGGGTTAGGAATGGAAATAATTGCCATAATGGTTAGAACGGCTGATCAAGCGAACACTTAATGGAGATACAAGGACACAGAAGAAAGCGAGAGTGAAAAGTCAAATGGGCAGAGACTACTTAGGATTAAGGACTTCAAGAAAAATGGAGGACACAATAAATGGGCAGAAAATTTACCATTCCTTGAAAATGCCATTAACGAAAATTATAGTGAAGCAACAGGATACACTCCAATGGAATTAGAAGAAGATAAGAAGCCAAACAGATTTTGGACTAAGTATATAAACAAACCTAATAACCAAAATGTACCTGTACCAATAAGTGTGAAAATTGAATACGCAAAGCAACGGATAAGAGAAAGAGGTAACAAGAGAGTAGAGAGATTTAATCTAACTCACAAGCTACAACAATTCAACCTGGAAGAAAGTATATTACTCAAAGCAAATCCAGTGGGAAAACGGAGTGATAATACGGCGAAGAAATTCTTCAGACTTTATAATGGACCGTATACGTTCAGACAGCGAGTAGGACAACACACTTTCATCGTATATGATGAGATACAGAAGAAAGAAATTGGTAAATTCCACGCAACGTCATTTAGGAAGTTCTACACATGAAAACGACAAGGTCAATGAAACCAGTCAGATCAGCTGTTTGTTAAAGCCACCCTACTACAAGGTCACGAGCAGTGAGCGTACGAAGAGGGGAGGTAAGACATTTGTATACACTCCAATTAAGGGTGAAGTGACGAATATTATTCTTTATTATTTGTTACATTTTTTGCAAATATAATAATAATAAATTAATAAAATTTATAATAAATAAATTTATTAAATTTTTTTTTTTGTTACCAAGCAGAGGAATAGTGAGACGGTAAAAATAAGTGATGTACTCAGCATTGAATATAAAAATATAAATTTACCTAATAAACTCAAAATAATTAATAATATATTAGAAATAAGCATGTCAGGGATTGCAAGCTTGGCTCAGACAAAAATATGAACAGGTGTTTCGACCTGAATCGACGTGCACACACACACAAATGTAACTGAAAGTGTGTACACCAGTATTTTGCTAGTGTGTGTGAACGCAGGTCTATGCAGGCGAGTTTACCACCCCAAGATGAATAATTGCACAATTACTGTTCTTCCGTAATTATTCATAAACTATAATTAAGAATTACAATCCAAAACCACCATAAAATGTAATAAAATTTACTAAATACTGTGTACGAAAACCACGCGAAAGTGCCACACCGTACGAGTGTAATAGTGAAATAACTGTGTACAAATCGAAAGGGTTAAGTTGCAATGTCCAAAATTACAGTGAACATGTGTTGTAAAAATAGTTATAAGATAAGTATAAGAGTATACTTACAGGACTCTGCAATTCGCAGAAATATAAGAAATAGCGAAATTGACAAAGAGTGGGGGAACGGAATCCAGAGACAGTTTCTGACATGTCGATTTCGTACCACTGCAGGTGTTGACCAAGACATGGGTATAAATAGAACACGCAAGCTACAGTGGTTCTCTTTCTTAAATCATCCACGGTGCAGCGGGAGCTTATGCCCGTCCGCACGGCGTATTTATTTTTTTTGTAAATAGTTCAAATTTTCCAGTTACATACAACTATGTAACTAAGTTGTAGAGACAATCATTTTTAAATAATAACAGCAGTACATAAGAAGAATTACATAAGAATATCCATTGACGTCAGCAACAACAAGAGTAGAGTCCCAGAGAGTGATATGACGCTGGCCAAGAGGAGAGTTCCAGAGAGAGATACGACGCTGGACAAGAGGAGAGTTCCAGAGAGAGATACGACGCTGGACAAGAGGAGAGTTCCAGAGGGAGATTCGACGCTGGACAAGAGGAGAAGAGTGACAGCCAACGCTGGACAAGAGGAGAAGAGAGACAGCCGACGCTGGAGTGCGAGACGAGGATGACTACAGACGGAGCAAAATCATCGAGTATGATTGACGACAATAAGGTGATAAACAACTTATTTATATCTTAATCATACAATGAACTCAAAGACAATTAAATACATTTCTATTTTATTTAAAAGTAAGAGCAGTGTTCCTTGTAAAGTAGAATTAAAATCATAGATGTTTAGAAATACGATTAACGTAACAAGAGCTCAAATTAATATGAAATAAAAAGAATACAAAGCATTTAAATGAAAACAATTAGTGTTTGAGAAAACAGTACTGAGAAACAAAAGATAAATTCATTAAGTATTAATATTTTGAGTACAATACAATATATAAAAAGAGATTTAAATATTGATATTTTAAAAAAACATTAATTGACTGAGTAGTCAGAAAATGAGATTTTTCTTTAATACAATAATTAGTAGAATAGAATATTTAGTCAGTAAGGATGTATATAGCATAAGCCTTACGGCATAATAACAATTAATAACGAATGTTTTTAAATCGAAGTCGGTGCCATGTGCACAATTTTTAATAATATCAAATAAATTTGAAATACCGTTACAAGCTACATAGAGTTCTTATTGCAGATACACCTGAAACACAATTTAAATGTTATATTGTTACATAATTTGTCAATCTTGAACGTGAGACCGGTCACGCTAAATTTGTGTATATGTATATGTGTTTATGTATATGTGTGGTTGCATATTTGGCTCCCAAAGAACTTGGGGCTATACAAAGTAAAGTACATATAAAAATTCACACACATAAATACGTTGCATATATTTGGCTCCCAAAGAACGTGGGGCTCCGCAAACACAAATAGAAGTGTAAATGTATTTGAAATTAATTTTAACAAAATTTTAATACGTTGTATATATTTGTCGCCCTGGACGTGGGGCACGAGATGCCTAAATTTATGTACAAACATTTTTTTTACATAATTTGTAGCCCATGAACGTATGGCCCGATCCCCATCATTTAACTATTTCAATTTTTTATGTAGCTGAATGGTTGCTCTAAAATATAAAGAGTGTCTTAAATGAAAAATGTATAATTTGTAATTATTATTTATATTAAACAGTAATTGAATGTAATGTTAATTGTTGTGTAATCACACAGCTGGCGCCCACGAATAATATTATTTGTCTATGTAACAGATGTAACTGTAATGAGTATTAATAATAACTATTAATAAAAATAAAGAAAGAAATAAATAAGTAGGGAACGGTTATCAATAATAATTGTTATAGAATTACTACTAAATAAATATTTTAATAATTATTCAACATGGAAGAACCAGGAGAGTTGAATTTAGAAGCATTTAAAAATTCGATACTCGCCATGATGGACGAATTAGTCATAAAACAAGCCGAAAAATTCAAAGAGGAGTTGGAAAAGGAGAATGTCAAACAAATAAGAAAAATAGATGAAATAAATAAAAAACAAATAGAAAGTTTAGAAAATAAATTAGAGCTACAATCCGAAAATTTTAGACAGGACACCATAAAAATTGCAGCGAGTCTAGAAGAGTTAAAAACTGATAATCTTGAAATAAAACAAAGTATAATTGATGGTACTGCACAGTTAACCGAAAAAATTGTTAATACAAAGTTACGTATTGACACGATCGCAGAAAATGTCTGAGGAATAATTAATAAACAAACGGAGCTAATATGTGAAAAGATAGTATGTGAAGAATTCATACTAATTGAAAATACGTGTGTAATTACTAACGATAATTATAAAAAAGTAATTAACATTAAGGAAGAGAAGCAAATTAAGGTTGATAAAACGTACCTTATTAATAGCGATATTCCAAGTGTGAGACACACACACACTAGTAAGTCACATAAGATGAAACACTTAAAACACTACACTTACGGAGATAAATATCACTGTAGGTATAACAAGAAGCGTATTAAATTGTCTAGACGAAACACTACACAAAATTGTGGTAAATATGACGGTAGATTTACGCACGAGAAATATAAAGCGAACGATAATTATAATAACGATAATTATAACTGTAATTATACAAACTACAGAGGTTATCATAAACGACGTATGAAAAAACAGTCGACAGCTGTTTATATGGGCTTCAAGCAGACTGAATATACGCAATGCATTAGTGACGAGAGAATTATGGAACGTGCGGAGAGAAGAGAGAGAAGTTATTCATCAACAGGTAAGATGAAATCGTTACCCTATGAACAGGTGACTTCTACGATAAAAACAAACGTCGCAGTAATACAATGGAACGCGGATGTTGTTTACAGGAGGGAGAGAACAATGGTAAGCACGGCGACCATGTTACAAAGAAACAATATACGTCCGGTAGACGACGGACAATGTAATTGTTATAATGAGGGGTGTAAGATCAAACGACACACTGAACTCAGAACTCAATACCCGAATGGAATGAATAATTATTTTTAAAATAAAATAATATAACTATTAATTATTAATAATAAGTAAATAATATTAGTGAAAAGAAATAAAGAATATTATTTGAAAGGGTTAATTAAGAAATGTATTATTGATGGTAAGGAATGCTATTGTAGAGAAATATTTCAGAAAGTAATGGTAAAAGATGTTATTGTTGTTATTAATATGAAGAAAGGGTTAGGAATGGAAATAATTGCCATAATGGTTAGAACGGCTGATCAAGCGAACACTTAATGGAGATACAAGGACACAGAAGAAAGCGAGAGTGAAAAGTCAAATGGGCAGAGACTACTTAGGATTAAGGACTTCAAGAAAAATGGAGGACACAATAAATGGGCAGAAAATTTACCATTCCTTGAAAATGCCATTAACGAAAATTATAGTGAAGCAACAGGATACACTCCAATGGAATTAGAAGAAGATAAGAAGCCAAACAGATTTTGGACTAAGTATATAAACAAACCTAATAACCAAAATGTACCTGTACCAATAAGTGTGAAAATTGAATACGCAAAGCAACGGATAAGAGAAAGAGGTAACAAGAGAGTAGAGAGATTTAATCTAACTCACAAGCTACAACAATTCAACCTGGAAGAAAGTATATTACTCAAAGCAAATCCAGTGGGAAAACGGAGTGATAATACGGCGAAGAAATTCTTCAGACTTTATAATGGACCGTATACGTTCAGACAGCGAGTAGGACAACACACTTTCATCGTATATGATGAGATACAGAAGAAAGAAATTGGTAAATTCCACGCAACGTCATTTAGGAAGTTCTACACATGAAAACGACAAGGTCAATGAAACCAGTCAGATCAGCTGTTTGTTAAAGCCACCCTACTACAAGGTCACGAGCAGTGAGCGTACGAAGAGGGGAGGTAAGACATTTGTATACACTCCAATTAAGGGTGAAGTGACGAATATTATTCTTTATTATTTGTTACATTTTTTGCAAATATAATAATAATAAATTAATAAAATTTATAATAAATAAATTTATTAAATTTTTTTTTTTGTTACCAAGCAGAGGAATAGTGAGACGGTAAAAATAAGTGATGTACTCAGCATTGAATATAAAAATTTAAATTTACCTAATAAACTCAAAATAATTAATAATATATTAGAAATAAGCATGTCAGGGATTGCAAGCTTGGCTCAGACAAAAATATGAACAGGTGTTTCGACCTGAATCGACGTGCACACACACACAAATGTAACTGAAAGTGTGTACACCAGTATTTTGCTAGTGTGTGTGAACGCAGGTCTATGCAGGCGAGTTTACCACCCCAAGATGAATAATTGCACAATTACTGTTCTTCCGTAATTATTCATAAACTATAATTAAGAATTACAATCCAAAACCACCATAAAATGTAATAAAATTTACTAAATACTGTGTACGAAAACCACGCGAAAGTGCCACACCGTACGAGTGTAATAGTGAAATAACTGTGTACAAATCGAAAGGGTTAAGTTGCAATGTCCAAAATTACAGTGAACATGTGTTGTAAAAATAGTTATAAGATAAGTATAAGAGTATACTTACAGGACTCTGCAATTCGCAGAAATATAAGAAATAGCGAAATTGACAAAGAGTGGGGGAACGGAATCCAGAGACAGTTTCTGACATGTCGATTTCGTACCACTGCAGGTGTTGACCAAGACATGGGTATAAATAGAACACGCAAGCTACAGTGGTTCTCTTTCTTAAATCATCCACGGTGCAGCGGGAGCTTATGCCCGTCCGCACGGCGTATTTATTTTTTTTGTAAATAGTTCAAATTTTCCAGTTACATACAACTATGTAACTAAGTTGTAGAGACAATCATTTTTAAATAATAACAGCAGTACATAAGAAGAATTACATAAGAATATCCATTGACGTCAGCAACAACAAGAGTAGAGTCCCAGAGAGTGATATGACGCTGGCCAAGAGGAGAGTTCCAGAGAGAGATACGACGCTGGACAAGAGGAGAGTTCCAGAGAGAGATACGACGCTGGACAAGAGGAGAGTTCCAGAGGGAGATTCGACGCTGGACAAGAGGAGAAGAGTGACAGCCAACGCTGGACAAGAGGAGAAGAGAGACAGCCGACGCTGGAGTGCGAGACGAGGATGACTACAGACGGAGCAAAATCATCGAGTATGATTGACGACAATAAGGTGATAAACAACTTATTTATATCTTAATCATACAATGAACTCAAAGACAATTAAATACATTTCTATTTTATTTAAAAGTAAGAGCAGTGTTCCTTGTAAAGTAGAATTAAAATCATAGATGTTTAGAAATACGATTAACGTAACAAGAGCTCAAATTAATATGAAATAAAAAGAATACAAAGCATTTAAATGAAAACAATTAGTGTTTGAGAAAACAGTACTGAGAAACAAAAGATAAATTCAATAAGTATTAATATTTTGAGTACAATACAATATATAAAAAGAGATTTAAATATTGATATTTTAAAAAAACATTAATTGACTGAGTAGTCTGAAAATGAGATTTTTCTTTAATACAATAATTAGTAGAATAGAATATTTAGTCAGTAAGGATGTATATAGCATAAGCCTTACGGCATAATAACAATTAATAACGAATGTTTTTAAATCGAAGTCGGTGCCATGTGCACAATTTTTAATAATATCAAATAAATTTGAAATACCGTTACAAGCTACATAGAGTTCTTATTGCAGATACACCTGAAACACAATTTAAATGTTATATTGTTACATAATTTGTCAATCTTGAACGTGAGACCGGTCACGCTAAATTTGTGTATATGTATATGTGTTTATGTATATGTGTGGTTGCATATTTGGCTCCCAAAGAACTTGGGGCTATACAAAGTAAAGTACATATAAAAATTCACACACATAAATACGTTGCATATATTTGGCTCCCAAAGAACGTGGGGCTCCGCAAACACAAATAGAAGTGTAAATGTATTTGAAATTAATTTTAACAAAATTTTAATACGTTGTATATATTTGTCGCCCTGGACGTGGGGCACGAGATGCCTAAATTTATGTACAAACATTTTTTTTACATAATTTGTAGCCCATGAACGTATGGCCCGATCCCCATCATTTAACTATTTCAATTTTTTATGTAGCTGAATGGTTGCTCTAAAATATAAAGAGTGTCTTAAATGAAAAATGTATAATTTGTAATTATTATTTATATTAAACAGTAATTGAATGTAATGTTAATTGTTGTGTAATCACACAGCTGGCGCACACGAATAATATTATTTGTCTATGTAACAGATGTAACTGTAATGAGTATTAATAATAACTATTAATAAAAATAAAGAAAGAAATAAATAAGTAGGGAACGGTTATCAATAATAATTGTTATAGAATTACTACTAAATAAATATTTTAATAATTATTCAACATGGAAGAACCAGGAGAGTTGAATTTAGAAGCATTTAAAAATTCGATACTCGCCATGATGGACGAATTAGTCATAAAACAAGCCGAAAAATTCAAAGAGGAGTTGGAAAAGGAGAATGTCAAACAAATAAGAAAAATAGATGAAATAAATAAAAAACCAACAGAAAGTTTAGAAAATAAATTAGAGCTACAGTCCGAAAATTTAGACAGACACCATAAAAATTGCAGAGAGTCTAGAAGAGTTAAAAATTGATAATCTTGAAATAAAACAAAGTATAATTGACGGTACTGCACAGTTAACCGAAAAAATTGTTAATACAAAGTTACGTATTGACACGATCGCAGAAAATGTCTGTGGAATAATTAATAAACAAACGGAGCTAATATGTGAAAAGATAGTATGTGAAGAATTCATACTAATTGAAAATACGTGTGTAATTACTAACGATAATTATAAGAAAGTAATTAACATTAAGGAAGAGAAGCAAATTAAGGTTGATAAAACGTACCTTATTAATAGCGATATTCCAAGTGTGAGACACACACACACTAGTAAGTCACATAAGATGAAACACTTAAAACACTACACTTACGGAGATAAATATCACTGTAGGTATAACAAGAAACGTAATAAATTGTCTAGACGAAACACTACACAAAATTGTGGTAAATATGACGGTAGATTTACGCACGAGAAATATAAAGCGAACGATAATTATAATAACGATAATTATAACTGTAATTATACAAACTACAGAGGTTATCATAAACGACGTATGAAAAAACAGTCGACAGCTGTTTATATGGGCTTCAAGCAGCCTGAATATACGCAATGCATTAGTGACGAGAGAATTATGGAACGTGCGGAGAGAAGAGAGAGAAGTTATTCATCAACAGGTAAGATGAAATCGTTACCCTATGAACAGGTGACTTCTACGATAAAAACAAACGTCGCAGTAATACAATGGAACGCGGATGTTGTTTACAGGAGGGAGAGAACAATGGTAAGCACGGCGACCATGTTACAAAGAAACAATATACGTCCGGTAGACGACGGACAATGTAATTGTTATAATGAGGGGTGTAAGATCAAACGACACACTGAACTCAGAACTCAATACCCGAATGGAATGAATAATTATTTTTAAAATAAAATAATATAACTATTAATTATTAATAATAAGTAAATAATATTAGTGAAAAGAAATAAAGAATATTATTTGAAAGGGTTAATTAAGAAATGTATTATTGATGGTAAGGAATGCTATTGTAGAGAAATATTTAAGAAAGTAATGGTAAAAGATGTTATTGTTGTTATTAATATGAAGAAAGGGTTAGGAATGGAAATAATTGCCATAATGGTTAGAACGGCTGATCAAGCGAACACTTAATGGAGATACAAGGACACAGAAGAAAGCGAGAGTGAAAAGTCAAATGGGCAGAGACTACTTAGGATTAAGGACTTCAAGAAAAATGGAGGACACAATAAATGGGCAGAAAATTTACCATTCCTTGAAAATGCCATTAACGAAAATTATAGTGAAGCAACAGGATACACTCCAATGGAATTAGAAGAAGATAAGAAGCCAAACAGATTTTGGACTAAGTATATAAACAAACCTAATAACCAAAATGTACCTGTACCAATAAGTGTGAAAATTGAATACGCAAAGCAACGGATAAGAGAAAGAGGTAACAAGAGAGTAGAGAGATTTAATCTAACTCACAAGCTACAACAATTCAACCTGGAAGAAAGTATATTACTCAAAGCAAATCCAGTGGGAAAACGGAGTGATAATACGGCGAAGAAATTCTTCAGACTTTATAATGGACCGTATACGTTCAGACAGCGAGTAGGACAACACACTTTCATCGTATATGATGAGATACAGAAGAAAGAAATTGGTAAATTCCACGCAACGTCATTTAGGAAGTTCTACACATGAAAACGACAAGGTCAATGAAACCAGTCAGATCAGCTGTTTGTTAAAGCCACCCTACTACAAGGTCACGAGCAGTGAGCGTACGAAGAGGGGAGGTAAGACATTTGTATACACTCCAATTAAGGGTGAAGTGACGAATATTATTCTTTATTATTTGTTACATTTTTTGCAAATATAATAATAATAAATTAATAAAATTTATAATAAATAAATTTATTAAATTTTTTTTTTTGTTACCAAGCAGAGGAATAGTGAGACGGTAAAAATAAGTGATGTACTCAGCATTGAATATAAAAATTTAAATTTACCTAATAAACTCAAAATAATTAATAATATATTAGAAATAAGCATGTCAGGGATTGCAAGCTTGGCTCAGACAAAAATATGAACAGGTGTTTCGACCTGAATCGACGTGCACACACACACAAATGTAACTGAAAGTGTGTACACCAGTATTTTGCTAGTGTGTGTGAACGCAGGTCTATGCAGGCGAGTTTACCACCCCAAGATGAATAATTGCACAATTACTGTTCTTCCGTAATTATTCATAAACTATAATTAAGAATTACAATCCAAAACCACCATAAAATGTAATAAAATTTACTAAATACTGTGTACGAAAACCACGCGAAAGTGCCACACCGTACGAGTGTAATAGTGAAATAACTGTGTACAAATCGAAAGGGTTAAGTTGCAATGTCCAAAATTACAGTGAACATGTGTTGTAAAAATAGTTATAAGATAAGTATAAGAGTATACTTACAGGACTCTGCAATTCGCAGAAATATAAGAAATAGCGAAATTGACAAAGAGTGGGGGAACGGAATCCAGAGACAGTTTCTGACATGTCGATTTCGTACCACTGCAGGTGTTGACCAAGACATGGGTATAAATAGAACACGCAAGCTACAGTGGTTCTCTTTCTTAAATCATCCACGGTGCAGCGGGAGCTTATGCCCGTCCGCACGGCGTATTTATTTTTTTTGTAAATAGTTCAAATTTTCCAGTTACATACAACTATGTAACTAAGTTGTAGAGACAATCATTTTTAAATAATAACAGCAGTACATAAGAAGAATTACATAAGAATATCCATTGACGTCAGCAACAACAAGAGTAGAGTCCCAGAGAGTGATATGACGCTGGCCAAGAGGAGAGTTCCAGAGAGAGATACGACGCTGGACAAGAGGAGAGTTCCAGAGAGAGATACGACGCTGGACAAGAGGAGAGTTCCAGAGGGAGATTCGACGCTGGACAAGAGGAGAAGAGTGACAGCCAACGCTGGACAAGAGGAGAAGAGAGACAGCCGACGCTGGAGTGCGAGACGAGGATGACTACAGACGGAGCAAAATCATCGAGTATGATTGACGACAATAAGGTGATAAACAACTTATTTATATCTTAATCATACAATGAACTCAAAGACAATTAAATACATTTCTATTTTATTTAAAAGTAAGAGCAGTGTTCCTTGTAAAGTAGAATTAAAATCATAGATGTTTAGAAATACGATTAACGTAACAAGAGCTCAAATTAATATGAAATAAAAAGAATACAAAGCATTTAAATGAAAACAATTAGTGTTTGAGAAAACAGTACTGAGAAACAAAAGATAAATTCAATAAGTATTAATATTTTGAGTACAATACAATATATAAAAAGAGATTTAAATATTGATATTTTAAAAAAACATTAATTGACTGAGTAGTCAGAAAATGAGATTTTTCTTTAACACAATAATTAGTAGAATAGAATATTTAGTCAGTAAGGATGTATATAGCATAAGCCTTACGGCATAATAACAATTAATAACGAATGTTTTTAAATCGAAGTCGGTGCCATGTGCACAATTTTTAATAATATCAAATAAATTTGAAATACCGTTACAAGCTACATAGAGTTCTTATTGCAGATACACCTGAAACACAATTTAAATGTTATATTGTTACATAATTTGTCAATCTTGAACGTGAGACCGGTCACGCTAAATTTATGTATATGTATATGTGTTTATGTATATGTGTGGTTGCATATTTGGCTCCCAAAGAACTTGGGGCTATACAAAGTAAAGTACATATAAAAATTCACACACATAAATACGTTGCATATATTTGGCTCCCAAAGAACGTGGGGCTCCGCAAACACAAATAGAAGTGTAAATGTATTTGAAATTAATTTTAACAAAATTTTAATACGTTGTATATATTTGTCGCCCTGGACGTGGGGCACGAGATGCCTGAATTTATGTACAAAAATTTTTTTTACATAATTTGTAGCCCATGAACGTATGGCCCGATCCCCATCATTTAACTATTTCAATTTTTTATGTAGCTGAATGGTTGCTCTAAAATATAAAGAGTGTCTTAAATGAAAAATGTATAATTTGTAATTATTATTTATATTAAACAGTAATTGAATGTAATGTTAATTGTTGTGTAATCACACAGCTGGCGCCCACGAATAATATTATTTGTCTATGTAACAGATGTAACTGTAATGAGTATTAATAATAACTATTAATAAAAATAAAGAAAGAAATAAATAAGTAGGGAACGGTTATCAATAATAATTGTTATAGAATTACTACTAAATAAATATTTTAATAATTATTCAACATGGAAGAACCAGGAGAGTTGAATTTAGAAGCATTTAAAAATTCGATACTCGCCATGATGGACGAATTAGTCATAAAACAAGCCGAAAAATTCAAAGAGGAGTTGGAAAAGGAGAATGTCAAACAAATAAGAAAAATAGATGAAATAAATAAAAAACAAATAGAAAGTTTAGAAAATAAATTAGAGCTACAATCCGAAAATTTTAGACAGGACACCATAAAAATTGCAGCGAGTCTAGAAGAGTTAAAAACTGATAATCTTGAAATAAAACAAAGTATAATTGATGGTACTGCACAGTTAACCGAAAAAATTGTTAATACAAAGTTACGTATTGACACGATCGCAGAAAATGTCTGTGGAATAATTAATAAACAAACGGAGCTAATATGTGAAAAGATAGTATGTGAAGAATTCATACTAATTGAAAATACGTGTGTAATTACTAACGATAATTATAAAAAAGTAATTAACATTAAGGAAGAGAAGCAAATTAAGGTTGATAAAACGTACCTTATTAATAGCGATATTCCAAGTGTGAGACACACACACACTAGTAAGTCACATAAGATGAAACACTTAAAACACTACACTTACGGAGATAAATATCACTGTAGGTATAACAAGAAACGTATTAAATTGTCTAGACGAAACACTACACAAAATTGTGGTAAATATGACGGTAGATTTACGCACGAGAAATATAAAGCGAACGATAATTATAATAACGATAATTATAACTGTAATTATACAAACTACAGAGGTTATCATAAACGACGTATGAAAAAACAGTCGACAGCTGTTTATATGGGCTTCAAGCAGCCTGAATATACGCAATGCATTAGTGACGAGAGAATTATGGAACGTGCGGAGAGAAGAGAGAGAAGTTATTCATCAACAGGTAAGATGAAATCGTTACCCTATGAACAGGTGACTTCTACGATAAAAACAAACGTCGCAGTAATACAATGGAACGCGGATGTTGTTTACAGGAGGGAGAGAACAATGGTAAGCACGGCGACCATGTTACAAAGAAACAATATACGTCCGGTAGACGACGGACAATGTAATTGTTATAATGAGGGGTGTAAGATCAAACGACACACTGAACTCAGAACTCAATACCCGAATGGAATGAATAATTATTTTTAAAATAAAATAATATATCTATTAATTATTAATAATAAGTAAATAATATTAGTGAAAAGAAATAAAGAATATTATTTGAAAGGGTTAATTAAGAAATGTATTATTGATGGTAAGGAATGCTATTGTAGAGAAATATTTAAGAAAGTAATGGTAAAAGATGTTATTGTTGTTATTAATATGAAGAAAGGGTTAGGAATGGAAATAATTGCCATAATGGTTAGAACGGCTGATCAAGCGAACACTTAATGGAGATACAAGGACACAGAAGAAAGCGAGAGTGAAAAGTCAAATGGGCAGAGACTACTTAGGATTAAGGACTTCAAGAAAAATGGAGGACACAATAAATGGGCAGAAAATTTACCATTCCTTGAAAATGCCATTAACGAAAATTATAGTGAAGCAACAGGATACACTCCAATGGAATTAGAAGAAGATAAGAAGCCAAACAGATTTTGGACTAAGTATATAAACAAACCTAATAACCAAAATGTACCTGTACCAATAAGTGTGAAAATTGAATACGCAAAGCAACGGATAAGAGAAAGAGGTAACAAGAGAGTAGAGAGATTTAATCTAACTCACAAGCTACAACAATTCAACCTGGAAGAAAGTATATTACTCAAAGCAAATCCAGTGGGAAAACGGAGTGATAATACGGCGAAGAAATTCTTCAGACTTTATAATGGACCGTATACGTTCAGACAGCGAGTAGGACAACACACTTTCATCGTATATGATGAGATACAGAAGAAAGAAATTGGTAAATTCCACGCAACGTCATTTAGGAAGTTCTACACATGAAAACGACAAGGTCAATGAAACCAGTCAGATCAGCTGTTTGTTAAAGCCACCCTACTACAAGGTCACGAGCAGTGAGCGTACGAAGAGGGGAGGTAAGACATTTGTATACACTCCAATTAAGGGTGAAGTGACGAATATTATTCTTTATTATTTGTTACATTTTTTGCAAATATAATAATAATAAATTAATAAAATTTATAATAAATAAATTTATTAAATTTTTTTTTTTGTTACCAAGCAGAGGAATAGTGAGACGGTAAAAATAAGTGATGTACTCAGCATTGAATATAAAAATTTAAATTTACCTAATAAACTCAAAATAATTAATAATATATTAGAAATAAGCATGTCAGGGATTGCAAGCTTGGCTCAGACAAAAATATGAACAGGTGTTTCGACCTGAATCGACGTGCACACACACACAAATGTAACTGAAAGTGTGTACACCAGTATTTTGCTAGTGTGTGTGAACGCAGGTCTATGCAGGCGAGTTTACCACCCCAAGATGAATAATTGCACAATTACCGTTCTTCCGTAATTATTCATAAACTATAATTAAGAATTACAATCCAAAACCACCATAAAATGTAATAAAATTTACTAAATACTGTGTACGAAAACCACGCGAAAGTGCCACACCGTACGAGTGTAATAGTGAAATAACTGTGTACAAATCGAAAGGGTTAAGTTGCAATGTCCAAAATTACAGTGAACATGTGTTGTAAAAATAGTTATAAGATAAGTATAAGAGTATACTTACAGGACTCTGCAATTCGCAGAAATATAAGAAATAGCGAAATTGACAAAGAGTGGGGGAACGGAATCCAGAGACAGTTTCTGACATGTCGATTTCGTACCACTGCAGGTGTTGACCAAGACATGGGTATAAATAGAACACGCAAGCTACAGTGGTTCTCTTTCTTAAATCATCCACGGTGCAGCGGGAGCTTATGCCCGTCCGCACGGCGTATTTATTTTTTTTGTAATTAGTTCAAATTTTCCAGTTACATACAACTATGTAACTAAGTTGTAGAGACAATCAT
Organism: Magicicada septendecula; assembly: GCA_034769895.1. NCBI lineage: Eukaryota > Metazoa > Arthropoda > Insecta > Hemiptera > Cicadidae > Magicicada > Magicicada septendecula. Next base: position 162,429,509 of record CM068368.1, read on the forward strand.
TTTTAAATAATAACAGCAGTACATAAGAAGAATTACATAAGAATATCCATTGACGTCAGCAACAACAAGAGTAGAGTCCCAGAGAGTGATATGACGCTGGCCAAGAGGAGAGTTCCAGAGAGAGATACGACGCTGGACAAGAGGAGAGTTCCAGAGAGAGATACGACGCTGGACAAGAGGAGAGTTCCAGAGGGAGATTCGACGCTGGACAAGAGGAGAAGAGTGACAGCCAACGCTGGACAAGAGGAGAAGAGAGACAGCCGACGCTGGAGTGCGAGACGAGGATGACTACAGACGGAGCAAAATCATCGAGTATGATTGACGACAATAAGGTGATAAACAACTTATTTATATCTTAATCATACAATGAACTCAAAGACAATTAAATACATTTCTATTTTATTTAAAAGTAAGAGCAGTGTTCCTTGTAAAGTAGAATTAAAATCATAGATGTTTAGAAATACGATTAACGTAACAAGAGCTCAAATTAATATGAAATAAAAAGAATACAAAGCATTTAAATGAAAACAATTAGTGTTTGAGAAAACAGTACTGAGAAACAAAAGATAAATTCAATAAGTATTAATATTTTGAGTACAATACAATATATAAAAAGAGATTTAAATATTGATATTTTAAAAAAACATTAATTGACTGAGTAGTCTGAAAATGAGATTTTTCTTTAATACAATAATTAGTAGAATAGAATATTTAGTCAGTAAGGATGTATATAGCATAAGCCTTACGGCATAATAACAATTAATAACGAATGTTTTTAAATCGAAGTCGGTGCCATGTGCACAATTTTTAATAATATCAAATAAATTTGAAATACCGTTACAAGCTACATAGAGTTCTTATTGCAGATACACCTGAAACACAATTTAAATGTTATATTGTTACATAATTTGTCAATCTTGAACGTGAGACCGGTCACGCTAAATTTGTGTATATGTATATGTGTTTATGTATATGTGTGGTTGCATATTTGGCTCCCAAAGAACTTGGGGCTATACAAAGTAAAGTACATATAAAAATTCACACACATAAATACGTTGCATATATTTGGCTCCCAAAGAACGTGGGGCTCCGCAAACACAAATAGAAGTGTAAATGTATTTGAAATTAATTTTAACAAAATTTTAATACGTTGTATATATTTGTCGCCCTGGACGTGGGGCACGAGATGCCTAAATTTATGTACAAACATTTTTTTTACATAATTTGTAGCCCATGAACGTATGGCCCGATCCCCATCATTTAACTATTTCAATTTTTTATGTAGCTGAATGGTTGCTCTAAAATATAAAGAGTGTCTTCAATGAAAAATGTATAATTTGTAATTATTATTTATATTAAACAGTAATTGAATGTAATGTTAATTGTTGTGTAATCACACAGCTGGCGCACACGAATAATATTATTTGTCTATGTAACAGATGTAACTGTAATGAGTATTAATAATAACTATTAATAAAAATAAAGAAAGAAATAAATAAGTAGGGAACGGTTATCAATAATAATTGTTATAGAATTACTACTAAATAAATATTTTAATAATTATTCAACATGGAAGAACCAGGAGAGTTGAATTTAGAAGCATTTAAAAATTCGATACTCGCCATGATGGACGAATTAGTCATAAAACAAGCCGAAAAATTCAAAGAGGAGTTGGAAAAGGAGAATGTCAAACAAATAAGAAAAATAGATGAAATAAATAAAAAACCAACAGAAAGTTTAGAAAATAAATTAGAGCTACAGTCCGAAAATTTAGACAGACACCATAAAAATTGCAGAGAGTCTAGAAGAGTTAAAAATTGATAATCTTGAAATAAAACAAAGTATAATTGACGGTACTGCACAGTTAACCGAAAAAATTGTTAATACAAAGTTACGTATTGACACGATCGCAGAAAATGTCTGTGGAATAATTAATAAACAAACGGAGCTAATATGTGAAAAGATAGTATGTGAAGAATTCATACTAATTGAAAATACGTGTGTAATTACTAACGATAATTATAAAAAAGTAATTAACATTAAGGAAGAGAAGCAAATTAAGGTTGATAAAACGTACCTTATTAATAGCGATATTCCAAGTGTGAGACACACACACACTAGTAAGTCACATAAGATGAAACACTTAAAACACTACACTTACGGAGATAAATATCACTGTAGGTATAACAAGAAACGTATTAAATTGTCTAGACGAAACACTACACAAAATTGTGGTAAATATGACGGTAGATTTACGCACGAGAAATATAAAGCGAACGATAATTATAATAACGATAATTATAACTGTAATTATACAAACTACAGAGGTTATCATAAACGACGTATGAAAAAACAGTCGACAGCTGTTTATATGGGCTTCAAGCAGCCTGAATATACGCAATGCATTAGTGACGAGAGAATTATGGAACGTGCGGAGAGAAGAGAGAGAAGTTATTCATCAACAGGTAAGATGAAATCGTTACCCTATGAACAGGTGACTTCTACGATAAAAACAAACGTCGCAGTAATACAATGGAACGCGGATGTTGTTTACAGGAGGGAGAGAACAATGGTAAGCACGGCGACCATGTTACAAAGAAACAATATACGTCCGGTAGACGACGGACAATGTAATTGTTATAATGAGGGGTGTAAGATCAAACGACACACTGAACTCAGAACTCAATACCCGAATGGAATGAATAATTATTTTTAAAATAAAATAATATAACTATTAATTATTAATAATAAGTAAATAATATTAGTGAAAAGAAATAAAGAATATTATTTGAAAGGGTTAATTAAGAAATGTATTATTGATGGTAAGGAATGCTATTGTAGAGAAATATTTAAGAAAGTAATGGTAAAAGATGTTATTGTTGTTATTAATATGAAGAAAGGGTTAGGAATGGAAATAATTGCCATAATGGTTAGAACGGCTGATCAAGCGAACACTTAATGGAGATACAAGGACACAGAAGAAAGCGAGAGTGAAAAGTCAAATGGGCAGAGACTACTTAGGATTAAGGACTTCAAGAAAAATGGAGGACACAATAAATGGGCAGAAAATTTACCATTCCTTGAAAATGCCATTAACGAAAATTATAGTGAAGCAACAGGATACACTCCAATGGAATTAGAAGAAGATAAGAAGCCAAACAGATTTTGGACTAAGTATATAAACAAACCTAATAACCAAAATGTACCTGTACCAATAAGTGTGAAAATTGAATACGCAAAGCAACGGATAAGAGAAAGAGGTAACAAGAGAGTAGAGAGATTTAATCTAACTCACAAGCTACAACAATTCAACCTGGAAGAAAGTATATTACTCAAAGCAAATCCAGTGGGAAAACGGAGTGATAATACGGCGAAGAAATTCTTCAGACTTTATAATGGACCGTATACGTTCAGACAGCGAGTAGGACAACACACTTTCATCGTATATGATGAGATACAGAAGAAAGAAATTGGTAAATTCCACGCAACGTCATTTAGGAAGTTCTACACATGAAAACGACAATGTCAATGAAACCAGTCAGATCAGCTGTTTGTTAAAGCCACCCTACTACAAGGTCACGAGCAGTGAGCGTACGAAGAGGGGAGGTAAGACATTTGCATACACTCCAATTAAGGGTGAAGTGACGAATATTATTCTTTATTATTTGTTACATTTTTTGCAAATATAATAATAATAAATTAATAAAATTTATAATAAATAAATTTATTAAATTTTTTTTTTTGTTACCAAGCAGAGGAATAGTGAGACGGTAAAAATAAGTGATGTACTCAGCATTGAATATAAAAATATAAATTTACCTAATAAACTCAAAATAATTAATAATATATTAGAAATAAGCATGTCAGGGATTGCAAGCTTGGCTCAGACAAAAATATGAACAGGTGTTTCGACCTGAATCGACGTGCACACACACACAAATGTAACTGAAAGTGTGTACACCAGTATTTTGCTAGTGTGTGTGAACGCAGGTCTATGCAGGCGAGTTTACCACCCCAAGATGAATAATTGCACAATTACTGTTCTTCCGTAATTATTCATAAACTATAATTAAGAATTACAATCCAAAACCACCATAAAATGTAATAAAATTTACTAAATACTGTGTACGAAAACCACGCGAAAGTGCCACACCGTACGAGTGTAATAGTGAAATAACTGTGTACAAATCGAAAGGGTTAAGTTGCAATGTCCAAAATTACAGTGAACATGTGTTGTAAAAATAGTTATAAGATAAGTATAAGAGTATACTTACAGGACTCTGCAATTCGCAGAAATATAAGAAATAGCGAAATTGACAAAGAGTGGGGGAACGGAATCCAGAGACAGTTTCTGACATGTCGATTTCGTACCACTGCAGGTGTTGACCAAGACATGGGTATAAATAGAACACGCAAGCTACAGTGGTTCTCTTTCTTAAATCATCCACGGTGCAGCGGGAGCTTATGCCCGTCCGCACGGCGTATTTATTTTTTTTTGTAAATAGTTCAAATTTTCCAGTTACATACAACTATGTAACTAAGTTGTAGAGACAATCATTTTTAAATAATAACAGCAGTACATAAGAAGAATTACATAAGAATATCCATTGACGTCAGCAACAACAAGAGTAGAGTCCCAGAGAGTGATATGACGCTGGCCAAGAGGAGAGTTCCAGAGAGAGATACGACGCTGGACAAGAGGAGAGTTCCAGAGAGAGATACGACGCTGGACAAGAGGAGAGTTCCAGAGGGAGATTCGACGCTGGACAAGAGGAGAAGAGTGACAGCCAACGCTGGACAAGAGGAGAAGAGAGACAGCCGACGCTGGAGTGCGAGACGAGGATGACTACAGACGGAGCAAAATCATCGAGTATGATTGACGACAATAAGGTGATAAACAACTTATTTATATCTTAATCATACAATGAACTCAAAGACAATTAAATACATTTCTATTTTATTTAAAAGTAAGAGCAGTGTTCCTTGTAAAGTAGAATTAAAATCATAGATGTTTAGAAATACGATTAACGTAACAAGAGCTCAAATTAATATGAAATAAAAAGAATACAAAGCATTTAAATGAAAACAATTAGTGTTTGAGAAAACAGTACTGAGAAACAAAAGATAAATTCAATAAGTATTAATATTTTGAGTACAATACAATATATAAAAAGAGATTTAAATATTGATATTTTAAAAAAACATTAATTGACTGAGTAGTCTGAAAATGAGATTTTTCTTTAATACAATAATTAGTAGAATAGAATATTTAGTCAGTAAGGATGTATATAGCATAAGCCTTACGGCATAATAACAATTAATAACGAATGTTTTTAAATCGAAGTCGGTGCCATGTGCACAATTTTTAATAATATCAAATAAATTTGAAATACCGTTACAAGCTACATAGAGTTCTTATTGCAGATACACCTGAAACACAATTTAAATGTTATATTGTTACATAATTTGTCAATCTTGAACGTGAGACCGGTCACGCTAAATTTGTGTATATGTATATGTGTTTATGTATATGTGTGGTTGCATATTTGGCTCCCAAAGAACTTGGGGCTATACAAAGTAAAGTACATATAAAAATTCACACACATAAATACGTTGCATATATTTGGCTCCCAAAGAACGTGGGGCTCCGCAAACACAAATAGAAGTGTAAATGTATTTGAAATTAATTTTAACAAAATTTTAATACGTTGTATATATTTGTCGCCCTGGACGTGGGGCACGAGATGCCTGAATTTATGTACAAAAATTTTTTTTACATAATTTGTAGCCCATGAACGTATGGCCCGATCCCCATCATTTAACTATTTCAATTTTTTATGTAGCTGAATGGTTGCTCTAAAATATAAAGAGTGTCTTAAATGAAAAATGTATAATTTGTAATTATTATTTATATTAAACAGTAATTGAATGTAATGTTAATTGTTGTGTAATCACACAGCTGGCGCCCACGAATAATATTATTTGTCTATGTAACAGATGTAACTGTAATGAGTATTAATAATAACTATTAATAAAAATAAAGAAAGAAATAAATAAGTAGGGAACGGTTATCAATAATAATTGTTATAGAATTACTACTAAATAAATATTTTAATAATTATTCAACATGGAAGAACCAGGAGAGTTGAATTTAGAAGCATTTAAAAATTCGATACTCGCCATGATGGACGAATTAGTCATAAAACAAGCCGAAAAATTCAAAGAGGAGTTGGAAAAGGAGAATGTCAAACAAATAAGAAAAATAGATGAAATAAATAAAAAACAAATAGAAAGTTTAGAAAATAAATTAGAGCTACAATCCGAAAATTTTAGACAGGACACCATAAAAATTGCAGCGAGTCTAGAAGAGTTAAAAACTGATAATCTTGAAATAAAACAAAGTATAATTGATGGTACTGCACAGTTAACCGAAAAAATTGTTAATACAAAGTTACGTATTGACACGATCGCAGAAAATGTCTGTGGAATAATTAATAAACAAACGGAGCTAATATGTGAAAAGATAGTATGTGAAGAATTCATACTAATTGAAAATACGTGTGTAATTACTAACGATAATTATAAAAAAGTAATTAACATTAAGGAAGAGAAGCAAATTAAGGTTGATAAAACGTACCTTATTAATAGCGATATTCCAAGTGTGAGACACACACACACTAGTAAGTCACATAAGATGAAACACTTAAAACACTACACTTACGGAGATAAATATCACTGTAGGTATAACAAGAAACGTATTAAATTGTCTAGACGAAACACTACACAAAATTGTGGTAAATATGACGGTAGATTTACGCACGAGAAATATAAAGCGAACGAAAATTATAATAACGATAATTATAACTGTAATTATACAAACTACAGAGGTTATCATAAACGACGTATGAAAAAACAGTCGACAGCTGTTTATATGGGCTTCAAGCAGCCTGAATATACGCAATGCATTAGTGACGAGAGAATTATGGAACGTGCGGAGAGAAGAGAGAGAAGTTATTCATCAACAGGTAAGATGAAATCGTTACCCTATGAACAGGTGACTTCTACGATAAAAACAAACGTCGCAGTAATACAATGGAACGCGGATGTTGTTTACAGGAGGGAGAGAACAATGGTAAGCACGGCGACCATGTTACAAAGAAACAATATACGTCCGGTAGACGACGGACAATGTAATTGTTATAATGAGGGGTGTAAGATCAAACGACACACTGAACTCAGAACTCAATACCCGAATGGAATGAATAATTATTTTTAAAATAAAATAATATAACTATTAATTATTAATAATAAGTAAATAATATTAGTGAAAAGAAATAAAGAATATTATTTGAAAGGGTTAATTAAGAAATGTATTATTGATGGTAAGGAATGCTATTGTAGAGAAATATTTAAGAAAGTAATGGTAAAAGATGTTATTGTTGTTATTAATATGAAGAAAGGGTTAGGAATGGAAATAATTGCCATAATGGTTAGAACGGCTGATCAAGCGAACACTTAATGGAGATACAAGGACACAGAAGAAAGCGAGAGTGAAAAGTCAAATGGGCAGAGACTACTTAGGATTAAGGACTTCAAGAAAAATGGAGGACACAATAAATGGGCAGAAAATTTACCATTCCTTGAAAATGCCATTAACGAAAATTATAGTGAAGCAACAGGATACACTCCAATGGAATTAGAAGAAGATAAGAAGCCAAACAGATTTTGGACTAAGTATATAAACAAACCTAATAACCAAAATGTACCTGTACCAATAAGTGTGAAAATTGAATACGCAAAGCAACGGATAAGAGAAAGAGGTAACAAGAGAGTAGAGAGATTTAATCTAACTCACAAGCTACAACAATTCAACCTGGAAGAAAGTATATTACTCAAAGCAAATCCAGTGGGAAAACGGAGTGATAATACGGCGAAGAAATTCTTCAGACTTTATAATGGACCGTATACGTTCAGACAGCGAGTAGGACAACACACTTTCATCGTATATGATGAGATACAGAAGAAAGAAATTGGTAAATTCCACGCAACGTCATTTAGGAAGTTCTACACATGAAAACGACAAGGTCAATGAAACCAGTCAGATCAGCTGTTTGTTAAAGCCACCCTACTACAAGGTCACGAGCAGTGAGCGTACGAAGAGGGGAGGTAAGACATTTGTATACACTCCAATTAAGGGTGAAGTGACGAATATTATTCTTTATTATTTGTTACATTTTTTGCAAATATAATAATAATAAATTAATAAAATTTATAATAAATAAATTTATTAAATTTTTTTTTTTGTTACCAAGCAGAGGAATAGTGAGACGGTAAAAATAAGTGATGTACTCAGCATTGAATATAAAAATTTAAATTTACCTAATAAACTCAAAATAATTAATAATATATTAGAAATAAGCATGTCAGGGATTGCAAGCTTGGCTCAGACTAAAATATGAACAGGTGTTTCGACCTGAATCGACGTGCACACACACACAAATGTAACTGAAAGTGTGTACACCAGTATTTTGCTAGTGTGTGTGAACGCAGGTCTATGCAGGCGAGTTTACCACCCCAAGATGAATAATTGCACAATTACTGTTCTTCCGTAATTATTCATAAACTATAATTAAGAATTACAATCCAAAACCACCATAAAATGTAATAAAATTTACTAAATACTGTGTACGAAAACCACGCGAAAGTGCCACACCGTACGAGTGTAATAGTGAAATAACTGTGTACAAATCGAAAGGGTTAAGTTGCAATGTCCAAAATTACAGTGAACATGTGTTGTAAAAATAGTTATAAGATAAGTATAAGAGTATACTTACAGGACTCTGCAATTCGCAGAAATATAAGAAATAGCGAAATTGACAAAGAGTGGGGGAACGGAATCCAGAGACAGTTTCTGACATGTCGATTTCGTACCACTGCAGGTGTTGACCAAGACATGGGTATAAATAGAACACGCAAGCTACAGTGGTTCTCTTTCTTAAATCATCCACGGTGCAGCGGGAGCTTATGCCCGTCCGCACGGCGTATTTATTTTTTTTGTAAATAGTTCAAATTTTCCAGTTACATACAACTATGTAACTAAGTTGTAGAGACAATCATTTTTAAATAATAACAGCAGTACATAAGAAGAATTACATAAGAATATCCATTGACGTCAGCAACAACAAGAGTAGAGTCCCAGAGAGTGATATGACGCTGGCCAAGAGGAGAGTTCCAGAGAGAGATACGACGCTGGACAAGAGGAGAGTTCCAGAGAGAGATACGACGCTGGACAAGAGGAGAGTTCCAGAGGGAGATTCGACGCTGGACAAGAGGAGAAGAGTGACAGCCAACGCTGGACAAGAGGAGAAGAGAGACAGCCGACGCTGGAGTGCGAGACGAGGATGACTACAGACGGAGCAAAATCATCGAGTATGATTGACGACAATAAGGTGATAAACAACTTATTTATATCTTAATCATACAATGAACTCAAAGACAATTAAATACATTTCTATTTTATTTAAAAGTAAGAGCAGTGTTCCTTGTAAAGTAGAATTAAAATCATAGATGTTTAGAAATACGATTAACGTAACAAGAGCTCAAATTAATATGAAATAAAAAGAATACAAAGCATTTAAATGAAAACAATTAGTGTTTGAGAAAACAGTACTGAGAAACAAAAGATAAATTCAATAAGTATTAATATTTTGAGTACAATACAATATATAAAAAGAGATTTAAATATTGATATTTTAAAAAAACATTAATTGACTGAGTAGTCTGAAAATGAGATTTTTCTTTAATACAATAATTAGTAGAATAGAATATTTAGTCAGTAAGGATGTATATAGCATAAGCCTTACGGCATAATAACAATTAATAACGAATGTTTTTAAATCGAAGTCGGTGCCATGTGCACAATTTTTAATAATATCAAATAAATTTGAAATACCGTTACAAGCTACATAGAGTTCTTATTGCAGATACACCTGAAACACAATTTAAATGTTATATTGTTACATAATTTGTCAATCTTGAACGTGAGACCGGTCACGCTAAATTTGTGTATATGTATATGTGTTTATGTATATGTGTGGTTGCATATTTGGCTCCCAAAGAACTTGGGGCTATACAAAGTAAAGTACATATAAAAATTCACACACATAAATACGTTGCATATATTTGGCTCCCAAAGAACGTGGGGCTCCGCAAACACAAATAGAAGTGTAAATGTATTTGAAATTAATTTTAACAAAATTTTAATACGTTGTATATATTTGTCGCCCTGGACGTGGGGCACGAGATGCCTGAATTTATGTACAAAAATTTTTTTTACATAATTTGTAGCCCATGAACGTATGGCCCGATCCCCATCATTTAACTATTTCAATTTTTTATGTAGCTGAATGGTTGCTCTAAAATATAAAGAGTGTCTTAAATGAAAAATGTATAATTTGTAATTATTATTTATATTAAACAGTAATTGAATGTAATGTTAATTGTTGTGTAATCACACAGCTGGCGCCCACGAATAATATTATTTGTCTATGTAACAGATGTAACTGTAATGAGTATTAATAATAACTATTAATAAAAATAAAGAAAGAAATAAATAAGTAGGGAACGGTTATCAATAATAATTGTTATAGAATTACTACTAAATAAATATTTTAATAATTATTCAACATGGAAGAACCAGGAGAGTTGAATTTAGAAGCATTTAAAAATTCGATACTCGCCATGATGGACGAATTAGTCATAAAACAAGCCGAAAAATTCAAAGAGGAGTTGGAAAAGGAGAATGTCAAACAAATAAGAAAAATAGATGAAATAAATAAAAAACAAATAGAAAGTTTAGAAAATAAATTAGAGCTACAATCCGAAAATTTTAGACAGGACACCATAAAAATTGCAGCGAGTCTAGAAGAGTTAAAAACTGATAATCTTGAAATAAAACAAAGTATAATTGATGGTACTGCACAGTTAACCGAAAAAATTGTTAATACAAAGTTACGTATTGACACGATCGCAGAAAATGTCTGTGGAATAATTAATAAACAAACGGAGCTAATATGTGAAAAGATAGTATGTGAAGAATTCATACTAATTGAAAATACGTGTGTAATTACTAACGATAATTATAAAAAAGTAATTAACATTAAGGAAGAGAAGCAAATTAAGGTTGATAAAACGTACCTTATTAATAGCGATATTCCAAGTGTGAGACACACACACACTAGTAAGTCACATAAGATGAAACACTTAAAACACTACACTTACGGAGATAAATATCACTGTAGGTATAACAAGAAACGTATTAAATTGTCTAGACGAAACACTACACAAAATTGTGGTAAATATGACGGTAGATTTACGCACGAGAAATATAAAGCGAACGATAATTATAATAACGATAATTATAACTGTAATTATACAAACTACAGAGGTTATCATAAACGACGTATGAAAAAACAGTCGACAGCTGTTTATATGGGCTTCAAGCAGCCTGAATATACGCAATGCATTAGTGACGAGAGAATTATGGAACGTGCGGAGAGAAGAGAGAGAAGTTATTCATCAACAGGTAAGATGAAATCGTTACCCTATGAGCAGGTGACTTCTACGATAAAAGCAAACGTCGCAGTAATACAATGGAACGCGGATGTTGTTTACAGGAGGGAGAGAACAATGGTAAGCACGGCGACCATGTTACAAAGAAACAATATACGTCCGGTAGACGACGGACAATGTAATTGTTATAATGAGGGGTGTAAGATCAAACGACACACTGAACTCAGAACTCAATACCCGAATGGAATGAATAATTATTTTTAAAATAAAAGAATATAACTATTAATTATTAATAATAAGTAAATAATATTAGTGAAAAGAAATAAAGAATATTATTTGAAAGGGTTAATTAAGAAATGTATTATTGATGGTAAGGAATGCTATTGTAGAGAAATATTTAAGAAAGTAATGGTAAAAGATGTTATTGTTGTTATTAATATGAAGAAAGGGTTAGGAATGGAAATAATTGCCATAATGGTTAGAACGGCTGATCAAGCGAACACTTAATGGAGATACAAGGACACAGAAGAAAGCGAGAGTGAAAAGTCAAATGGGCAGAGAATACTTAGGATTAAGGACTTCAAGAAAAATGGAGGACACAATAAATGGGCAGAAAATTTACCATTCCTTGAAAATGCCATTAACGAAAATTATAGTGAAGCAACAGGATACACTCCAATGGAATTAGAAGAAGATAAGAAGCCAAACAGATTTTGGACTAAGTATATAAACAAACCTAATAACCAAAATGTACCTGTACCAATAAGTGTGAAAATTGAATACGCAAAGCAACGGATAAGAGAAAGAGGTAACAAGAGAGTAGAGAGATTTAATCTAACTCACAAGCTACAACAATTCAACCTGGAAGAAAGTATATTACTCAAAGCAAATCCAGTGGGAAAACGGAGTGATAATACGGCGAAGAAATTCTTCAGACTTTATAATGGACCGTATACGTTCAGACAGCGAGTAGGACAACACACTTTCATCGTATATGATGAGATACAGAAGAAAGAAATTGGTAAATTCCACGCAACGTCATTTAGGAAGTTCTACACATGAAAACGACAAGGTCAATGAAACCAGTCAGATCAGCTGTTTGTTAAAGCCACCCTACTACAAGGTCACGAGCAGTGAGCGTACGAAGAGGGGAGGTAAGACATTTGTATACACTCCAATTAAGGGTGAAGTGACGAATATTATTCTTTATTATTTGTTACATTTTTTGCAAATATAATAATAATAAATTAATAAAATTTATAATAAATAAATTTATTAATTTTTTTTTTTGTTACCAAGCAGAGGAATAGTGAGACGGTAAAAATAAGTGATGTACTCAGCATTGAATATAAAAATTTAAATTTACCTAATAAACTCAAAATAATTAATAATATATTAGAAATAAGCATGTCAGGGATTGCAAGCTTGGCTCAGACAAAAATATGAACAGGTGTTTCGACCTGAATCGACGTGCACACACACACAAATGTAACTGAAAGTGTGTACACCAGTATTTTGCTAGTGTGTGTGAACGCAGGTCTATGCAGGCGAGTTTACCACCCCAAGATGAATAATTGCACAATTACTGTTCTTCCGTAATTATTCATAAACTATAATTAAGAATTACAATCCAAAACCACCATAAAATGTAATAAAATTTACTAAATACTGTGTACGAAAACCAGGCGAAAGTGCCACACCGTACGAGTGTAATAGTGAAATAACTGTGTACAAATCGAAAGGGTTAAGTTGCAATGTCCAAAATTACAGTGAACATGTGTTGTAAAAATAGTTATAAGATAAGTATAAGAGTATACTTACAGGACTCTGCAATTCGCAGAAATATAAGAAATAGCGAAATTGACAAAGAGTGGGGGAACGGAATCCAGAGACAGTTTCTGACATGTCGATTTCGTACCACTGCAGGTGTTGACCAAGACATGGGTATAAATAGAACACGCAAGCTACAGTGGTTCTCTTTCTTAAATCATCCACGGTGCAGCGGGAGCTTATGCCCGTCAGCACGGCGTATTTATTTTTTTTGTAAATAGTTCAAATTTTCCAGTTACATACAACTATGTAACTAAGTTGTAGAGACAATCATTTTTAAATAATAACAGCAGTACATAAGAAGAATTACATAAGAATATCCATTGACGTCAGCAACAACAAGAGTAGAGTCCCAGAGAGTGATATGACGCTGGCCAAGAGGAGAGTTCCAGAGAGAGATACGACGCTGGACAAGAGGAGAGTTCCAGAGGGAGATTCGACGCTGGACAAGAGGAGAAGAGTGACAGCCAACGCTGGACAAGAGGAGAAGAGAGACAGCCGACGCTGGAGTGCGAGACGAGGATGACTACAGACGGAGCAAAATCATCGAGTATGATTGACGACAATAAGGTGATAAACAACTTATTTATATCTTAATCATACAATGAACTCAAAGACAATTAAATACATTTCTATTTTATTTAAAAGTAAGAGCAGTGTTCCTTGTAAAGTAGAATTAAAATCATAGATGTTTAGAAATACGATTAACGTAACAAGAGCTCAAATTAATATGAAATAAAAAGAATACAAAGCATTTAAATGAAAACAATTAGTGTTTGAGAAAACAGTACTGAGAAACAAAAGATAAATTCAATAAGTATTAATATTTTGAGTACAATACAATATATAAAAAGAGATTTAAATATTGATATTTTAAAAAACATTAATTGACTGAGTAGTCTGAAAATGAGATTTTTCTTTAATACAATAATTAGTAGAATAGAATATTTAGTCAGTAAGGATGTATATAGCATAAGCCTTACGGCATAATAACAATTAATAACGAATGTTTTTAAATCGAAGTCGGTGCCATGTGCACAATTTTTAATAATATCAAATAAATTTGAAATACCGTTACAAGCTACATAGAGTTCTTATTGCAGATACACCTGAAACACAATTTAAATGTTATATTGTTACATAATTTGTCAATCTTGAACGTGAGACCGGTCACGCTAAATTTGTGTATATGTATATGTGTTTATGTATATGTGTGGTTGCATATTTGGCTCCCAAAGAACTTGGGGCTATACAAAGTAAAGTACATATAAAAATTCACACACATAAATACGTTGCATATATTTGGCTCCCAAAGAACGTGGGGCTCCGCAAACACAAATAGAAGTGTAAATGTATTTGAAATTAATTTTAACAAAATTTTAATACGTTGTATATATTTGTCGCCCTGGACGTGGGGCACGAGATGCCTAAATTTATGTACAAAAATTTTTTTTACATAATTTGTAGCCCATGAACGTATGGCCCGATCCCCATCATTTAACTATTTCAATTTTTTATGTAGCTGAATGGTTGCTCTAAAATATAAAGAGTGTCTTAAATGAAAAATGTATAATTTGTAATTATTATTTATATTAAACAGTAATTGAATGTAATGTTAATTGTTGTGTAATCACACAGCTGGCGCACACGAATAATATTATTTGTCTATGTAACAGATGTAACTGTAATGAGTATTAATAATAACTATTAATAAAAATAAAGAAAGAAATAAATAATTAGGGAACGGTTATCAATAATAATTGTTATAGAATTACTACTAAATAAATATTTTAATAATTATTCAACATGGAAGAACCAGGAGAGTTGAATTTAGAAGCATTTAAAAATTCGATACTCGCCATGATGGACGAATTAGTCATAAAACAAGCCGAAAAATTCAAAGAGGAGTTGGAAAAGGAGAATGTCAAACAAATAAGAAAAATAGATGAAATAAATAAAAAACCAACAGAAAGTTTAGAAAATAAATTAGAGCTACAGTCCGAAAATTTAGACAGACACCATAAAAATTGCAGAGAGTCTAGAAGAGTTAAAAATTGATAATCTTGAAATAAAACAAAATATAATTGACGGTACTGCACAGTTAACCGAAAAAATTGTTAATACAAAGTTACGTATTGACACGATCGCAGAAAATGTCTGTGGAATAATTAATAAACAAACGGAGCTAATATGTGAAAAGATAGTATGTGAAGAATTCATACTAATTGAAAATACGTGTGTAATTACTAACGATAATTATAAAAAAGTAATTAACATTAAGGAAGAGAAGCAAATTAAGGTTGATAAAACGTACCTTATTAATAGCGATATTCCAAGTGTGAGACACACACACACTAGTAAGTCACATAAGATGAAACACTTAAAACACTACACTTACGGAGATAAATATCACTGTAGGTATAACAAGAAACGTATTAAATTGTCTAGACGAAACACTACACAAAATTGTGGTAAATATGACGGTAGATTTACGCACGAGAAATATAAAGCGAACGATAATTATAATAACGATAATTATAACTGTAATTATACAAACTACAGAGGTTATCATAAACGACGTATGAAAAAACAGTCGACAGCTGTTTATATGGGCTTCAAGCAGCCTGAATATACGCAATGCATTAGTGACGAGAGAATTATGGAACGTGCGGAGAGAAGAGAGAGAAGTTATTCATCAACAGGTAAGATGAAATCGTTACCCTATGAACAGGTGACTTCTACGATAAAAACAAACGTCGCAGTAATACAATGGAACGCGGATGTTGTTTACAGGAGGGAGAGAACAATGGTAAGCACGGCGACCATGTTACAAAGAAACAATATACGTCCGGTAGACGACGGACAATGTAATTGTTATAATGAGGGGTGTAAGATCAAACGACACACTGAACTCAGAACTCAATACCCGAATGGAATGAATAATTATTTTTAAAATAAAATAATATAACTATTAATTATTAATAATAAGTAAATAATATTAGTGAAAAGAAATAAAGAATATTATTTGAAAGGGTTAATTAAGAAATGTATTATTGATGGTAAGGAATGCTATTGTAGAGAAATATTTAATAAAGTAATGGTAAAAGATGTTATTGTTGTTATTAATATGAAGAAAGGGTTAGGAATGGAAATAATTGCCATAATGGTTAGAACGGCTGATCAAGCGAACACTTAATGGAGATACAAGGACACAGAAGAAAGCGAGAGTGAAAAGTCAAATGGGCAGAGACTACTTAGGATTAGGACTTCGAGAAAAATATTGTTGTTTTCCAAGACAGTTCCTCTGTAACCGATCATGCGACACACTACAAAGCTAAAAGAGTATTCTGTTACGGAAGTGTATTTCAGGAAAGTAATAGCGATCAGAAAGGTAATGTTAAAGAAATATAATAAAAGGTAATGAATGTTAAGGTACTGTATAAGTAATGTATTAGATAAAGTAATGTCATGTTAAGAAAAGAGTTAAGGAAGATTAGAAGCGAAGGTAAGAATTTATGAGTAAGATAATGAAAAATTAAGGACCGAATTTACACACATATGTAGGAATGCAGAGTATACAGAAGGAGAACAAAGGAGAGCTAATTGCAGTGGATTTTCTGGGACCATTACCACGATCAAGTCGAGGTGTGAAGCACATATTGGTATGTATCGATGTGTTTTCCAAGGCAATCCGACTGTACCCAATTATGCGACCCACAACCAAAGTTGTTCTAAAGATACTACTGCAGAAATATGTTCCGTTATATGAAAAAATGAAGAAGATACTCAGTCATCAAGGTGTACAATTCCAAAGTGAAAAATGGGAGAGGACGTTAAGGGAAAATGGAATACAACCTGTACTCACATCCATAAGACATCCTCAAGGAAACCTTGCTGAGAGAGCTAACAAAGAATTAGGTAAATATTTACGAATATATTGCCATGATCAACACAATAAATGGGCAGAATATTTACCATTCCTTGAAAATGCCATTAACGAAAATTATAGTGAAGCAACAGGATACACTCCAATGGAATTAGAAGAAGATAAGAAGCCAAAAAGATTTTGGACTAAGTATATAAACAAACCTAATAACCAAAATGTACCTGTACCAATAAGTGTGAAAATTGAATACGCAAAGCAACGGATAAGAGAAAGAGGTAACAAGAGAGTAGAGAGATTTAATCTAACTCACAAGCTACAACAATTCAACCTGGGAGAAAGTATACTACTCAAAGCAAATCCAGTGGGAAAACGGAGTGATAATACGGCGAAGAAATTCTTCAGACTTTATAATGGACCGTATACGTTAAGACAGCGAGTAGGACAACACACTTTCATTGTATATGATGAGATACAGAAGAAAGAAATTGGTAAATTCCACGCAACGTCATTTAGGAAGTTCTACACATGAAAACGACAAGGTCAATGAAACCAGTCAGATCAGCTGTTTGTTAAAGCCACCCTACTACAAGGTCACGAGCAGTGAGCGTATGAAGAGGGGAGGTAAGACATTTGTATACACTCCAATTAAGTGTGAAATGATGAATATTATTCTTTATTATTTGTTACATTTTTTGCAAATATAATAATAATAAATTTAAAAAAATTTTAATAAATAAATTTATTAAATTTTTTTTGTTACCAAGCAGAGGAATAATGAGACAGTACAAATAAGTGATGTACTGAGCATTGAATATAAAAATTTAAATTTACCTAATATACTGTAAATAATTAATAATATATTAGAAATAAGCATGTCAGGGATTGCAAGCTTGGCTCAGACAAAAATATGAACAGGTGTTTCGACCTGAATCGACGTGCACACACACAAATGTAACTGAAAGTGTGTACACCAGTATTTTGCTGGTGTGTGTGAACGCAGGTCTATGCAGGCGAGTTTACCACCCGAAGATGAATAATTGCACAATTACTGTTCTTCCGTAATTATTCATAAACTATAATTAAGAATTACAATCCAAAACCACCATAAAATGTAATAAAATTTACTAAATACTGTGTACGAAAACCACTCGAAAGTGCCACACCGTACGAGTGTAATAGTGAAATAACTGTGTACAAATCGAAAGGGTTAAGTTGCAATGTCCAAAATTACAGTGAACATGTGTTGTAAAAATAGTTATAAGATAAGTATAAGAGTATACTTACAGGACTCTGCAATTCGCAGAAATATAAGAAATAGCGAAATTGACAAAGAGTGGGGGAACGGAATCCAGAGACAGTTTCTGACATGTCGATTTCGTACCACTGCAGGTGTTGACCAAGACATGGGTATAAATAGAACACGCAAGCTACAGTGGTTCTCTTTCTTAAATCATCCACGGTGCAGCGAGAGCTTATGCCCGTCCGCACGGCGTATTTATTTTTTTTGTAAATAGTTCAAATTTTCCAGTTACACACAACTATGTAACTAAGTTGTAAAGACAATCATTTTTAAATAATAACCGCAGTATATAAGAAGAATTACATAAGAAGATCCATTGACGTCAGAAACAAAAAGAGGAGAGTCCCAGAGAGTGATATGACGCTGGACCAGAGGAGAGTTCCAGAGGGAGATACGACGCTGGACAAGAGGAGAGTTCCAGAGAGAGATACGACGCTGGACAAGAGGAGAGTTCCAGAGAGAGATTCGACGCTGGACAAGAATAAGTGATTCGACGCTGGACAAGAGGAGAAGAGAGACTGCCAACGCTGGACAAGAGGAGAAGAGAGACAGCCGACGCTGGAGTGCGAGACGAGGACGACTACAGATGGAGCAAAATCATCGAGTAGGATTGACGACAATAAGGTGATAAACAACTTATTTATATCTTAATCATACAATGAACTCAAAGACAATTAAAGACATTTCTATTTTATTTAAAAGTAAGAGCAGTGTTCCTTGTAAAGTAGAATTAAAATCATAGATGTTTAGAAATACGATTAACGTAACAAGAGCTCAAATTAATATGAAATAAAAAGAATACAAAGCATTTAAATGAAAACAATTAGTGTTTGAGAAAACAGTACTGAGAAACAAAAGATAAATTCAATAAGTATTAATATTTTGAGTACAATACAATATATAAAAAGAGATTTAAATATTGATATTTTAAAAAAACATTAATTGACTGAGTAGTCTGAAAATGAGATTTTTCTTTAATACAATAATTAGTAGAATAGAATATTTAGTCAGTAAGGATGTATATAGCATAAGCCTTACGGCATAATAACAATTAATAACGAATGTTTTTAAATCGAAGTCGGTGCCATGTGCACAATTTTTAATAATATCAAATAAATTTGAAATACCGTTACAAGTTACATAGAGTTCTTATTGCAGATACACCTGAAACCCAATTTAAATGTTATATTGTTACATAATTTGTCAATCTTGAACGTGAGACCGGTCACGCTAAATTTGTGTATATGTATATGTGTTTATGTATATGTGTGGTTGCATATTTGGCTCCCAAAGAACGTGGGGCCATACAAAGTAAAGTACATATAAAAATTCACACACATAAATACGTTGCATATATTTGGCTCCCAAAGAACGTGGGGCTCCGCAAAAACAAATAAATTTATATTTGCAACGTTGTAACGTTGCAATATATATATATAATTTTTGATGTTTTCAATTTGTTTCTTCTGCAAGTAGTATAATTTCGTATATTCTTTTTAACACCTTACGCACGTTTCACTGAAAAATATCAGTATCATCAGAGGTTTCTAAGTAAATTAATAACAATCGAAATAATTCTATTAATATAAAATTAACGAATAATAAAAAATGATATATATATATATATAATATCGCCTCCTTTCCTACTTAATTTTACATCTTGTGCCATTTTGTCAATGTTATATGTGGACAGACTTGCTTACTTTTCTATTAAATGTAGAAATAGATTTTACCATTATTTTTTGCCACAAACCATTTAATCTTGTTGTTTAATCCTTTTTCTATATGAATAGCTCATATCAATTATTGTTAATATTTCGTGTAAACAGCAGAGAGATGCTAAGTAGGACGTTGTCTCAGGTAAGATTGCATGGTAAATCAAGACTCGCGCGTATTTCTTCCACCAGTCGACGTCACGCGCCATCAACAGCTGATCGCTAGGTTAGCGCGGGAAGCCGGAATAGCCCCCCCTGGTTCAGAGATATATACACTTGCCGCTTTGGGCAGTGTCTAGGAGTGGGAGGTGCCCTCGATGACAAACTCATTACCCACTCAGCTCTCCGTCAAGAGCTATCAGCGTACATAATAGTACGTTTTTCGAAGTATTTTTCCAGAACTGATTTAAAAAGGAGTTCCAGTTCAGTTGGTGCCAGAATTTTTTGCTTCTACTGGTGACATCAAGACGCGAATTTTGTGTGTAAAGCAGCCAAGGAAACACTTCAATGGACCGTGAGCTTGGAGCATTACACGTGGAGGATGTAGCGCAGTGCTATTTCGTAACCGCGGATGCAGGCTGGTACTGCAACGGCGGTTGTATATTTTCGGAAGTCTGTTGTTCGTAAAGTTTGATAAATACAACATAAGTTATATGAACTTGTATACAAATGACAAGTTATATAAGAAAACATCAATGAATTACTTTTTATATATCAAGTATTTTACTTTTGGATAAAAAGGCAGGTTTTTTAAGAGCCGATTTTCATTGATGACGTATTTTCTTTGAAAATATTTGATTGAAAGGAGGGAATTTAATTTGGAGACACACCTTGCCTTTATTGACTACGAGAAACGATTTTATAGAGTTAACAGATCCATTCTGTAGGACATTATGTGTAAGAGGGTTATTCTAAACATCTTGTAGACGTTAAAAGAGCTTATATTATTGTTCAAGAATAGTATTGTCTGTAGGAGAGGATTTGGCAGTAGAAGTTTACATTAATCAGGGAGTACACCAAGGCTGTAGTATGCCTCCGACACTATTTAATACCTATATTGATGACAGAAAGAGTGGGATTTACGACTGGCTCTGGGAATAAAATTAAATATTAGGGCCTCTATGAGGACATTGCTGTTTGCTTATCATCAAGTAATCATACAAAATAATGAATGCGAGTACCAGAGATTAATGTTTAAGTTCCGGCAAGTCTGTTCAAATTACAACATGAAAAGTTCTGTGCAGAAGTCGAAAACTATAGCATTTGTGGGTAGGTCCCCTTACGTATTAAGACTCTATTGGATAATAAAAGCATAGAGCAGGTGTCCCATTTCCGCTTTAATTGTGACATTATTTATGATGTGGATTATGATGTAGGTGACAAGTTGGTTAAGTTTCAGTCAATATGTGGCATAATTCGTCAAGCACTGTCAAGAAGAACAAGGAAAGGGATTCAACTAAAATTATATAAGGTAATGGCTACGCCAGTGTTATTGTATGGTTCTGAAGCTTTGGAATCCGGCAAAAAAATATCTAAGTAGAATACAAGCATCGGACATTACATTCTTGCCAACTGTTATTGATTGGACACAAAGAGATAGCGTGTACAATGAAGACATTTGTAAATATTTGAACATTTTTAATATCCAAAATCGTATTGCACGTAACAAAGATAGATGGTTTGGTCATCTGAATAGGATGGCAGATTGACTGAGGGAGATTGGGAATACCAGCCTGTTGGTCTGCGAAGTACAAGAAGATCTAGGAAGCGTTGGTGAAGTGTTCCGACTGGAACAAGTGATAGAAGAAGGCCTAGTCCCTGACAGAAGAAGAAGAAGAAGAAGACGACGAAAAAGAAGGAGGAGTAAAAACGGAAAGTTTCCAGGCGCAGTTAGCCAAGAAATTTATAAACAATGCTAGCGGAGAGTTCCAATTTAAACCAATTTAATCTACACACAAAATTATTTTACACATCCTTCTTCGAAACGTTATAGAAATAAACGTTGTTTACCCTGAAATCTTTGTAATGATATGTGTCGGTCGCTGTTGAGGAAAAAGAACCTTAATAACGGAATTGTGCAACAGCCTTAACCCTAATATGTAGCCTGTGTTGTGTACCTATGGTTTACTTGAAAGCAATAGTGCCATTGTTTTACTAAACAATAATTTTAAATGATGAACTTCCTTACGATATTATCGTGTGTGTTGTGTGTCTGAATAAATATGTATTGTGGTTTTGTGATTAAAAGCAATTCTCAAAACCTTTTTCCTGGTTAACTGTAATGAAGAAGGACAATCGTGGTAAAGATAAATTATTTCCGAAACCTAATGTTTTCCAACCATTGTAAATAAACATATACAGCTACAATGGCTCTATTACTGTCTTACATCATTTTCAATATTTCCATTTCTAGATAATGTTTGGATTTTAAATGTTTTTTTTTTTGAAAAATTACAAATAAGAATAGACATGTACATAACCTATGCCAACTATTCAATACAAGAAGGTCAATACTAATGATTTGATCAATTTTATTTTATTTACTTGATCAAAGAAAATTTTTCAAAACCGTAGGTATCCTTAATTCGGAAATGATCTATTTAATGGCTTCAAACGGTGTTTTTTTTAAGCCCATAAAGTTTTAACGTGACCTAAACATACGACTGTAAATCGGAAACCTTAGAAAATGAGAATAACACTTCAGAAACTATTGAAACGTTTCAAGGAAAAGTTCAGTGGACTGTAGTGATGCTAAAAATATTCTGTTAGGGTACCTCAGAGAATTTACTATTTTAATAGAAAATGTATTTATAATATTTCTGAAACTCCAGTTTTTATGAATCCATTTTTATTGTTTATCTGATAGAATGTTGTGCTAAATAGCGTGTGTAAAGAACAGTCATGTAATTATTTTACGCTGTGTTCACATAATCAAGACGTAAGTTCTTATAAGTTCATGTAGTATAAACAAATACTTTAAGTATTGAAACAGTGTACCTATGATTAAATTGAACGGAAATCTTATGTACACATTTATTTATCAGAGTATAAAATATGAGACTTTCTTTTTGATGGCGTGACGGTTAGCAAATAATTTTTACAGGAGAGGTCTCTTGTTTGGTGTGCATGTTATCACAAAATAGTTTTAATTTAATTTTAAAATTTATGACAGAGTGTAATGAAATATTCTGCAAGTAAAAAGATAATACTTTTGAAATGAAAGGAATATATTTAATAATACAGCATTTCATACAATCACTAGAATTTTTTATACTTCTTTTCATACACTTAAGTGACGTACAATAATAGTTGTTTTTTCTATATATACCCATATAGTAAAACGTGAAACAACTTTATTATAATTAATATAATTTTGTTTTCATGGAGTTTGTTTATTGAAATACTTTATTCAGTTTGTGGCATTTGGTGATAAATAGATATATAATTGTTTGCTCTTACGGCAAAGAAAACAAAGATAATCTTGTTTTAGGAGATAGTTAATTCCATTAGTGGTAGAAGAGATAGTTAATTAGGAGATAGTGGTTTTCGTAACTGAGTTGTTCTTTTGTTTCACACTGTGATAGGCCTATGTGGAGTATCCGGTACAGATACCACTGTCCTAATATTAATAGTACAACTAGACTGAAACTCAAGTAACGTTCTGACGAGACTCGACCTCAAAACAACTAATACTGAAAATAGCGCTTATCATTAAGCAATATCACCAAGTAATGTAAGAGGAATCACTTTATTTCAATTCGCTGTATATGTGGATCCAAAAAGCAATGTTTAAATAAATTCATCTACCATTCGAGGTAATCAACCAAACTCGTACATTTATTTCTATATTATTACAAATTGCTGAATTAAACATTGTTTTTACCTAGTCTTCATTGCTAAATTTATGGAAAAGGTAACTTGTAGTCACTCAAGAAACTTGATTTATGTTACTGTGTGTAACGTTTGAAAACACGTCTTCACGTGCATTGATGTGTTTCGTTGCGTACGAACAAATTTTGTTAACTCTGAAACAATAACGTACACTGACTGTTAGAATTAGTGAGGACTCAATTGGCAAAACAGTGGTGTTACATCTCTTATCGGTTTTACACTTCAATGAACTTCGTACATTTTACACAGTAAAACTACAGGATGAGATTTACACTATACAGCTAAGTCTGTTACTCTTTGTGAACTGAAAAAAAAGTTGTAACTGTTTTTATGCAGAACTGCAGTAGCCTAAATGCGTATTTGTGGAAGCTAAGATGGTTTCAAAATTTTCGCCTTTAACGTAGCGGATTTTAAATTACCTGTATTTATTTTAAAATACATGCGTTCAGTCTTTAAAAACAAGTGCACATTAAAACGTTTTGCATTGGAATATTTCTTTTTATTTTAGTTTCAAATTAGAGGTTTCTTTAAGCAGTTATAAAACCATGTAAGTAGTGAAAGAGTTCGACTTGCGACATCTTGTGAGCGTTACTTGTCAAAACATATATGTGAATAATGCTAAATTTTGTCAATTTCCCAACATAATATTTTATATGTATCCATTTATTTACTTCGATACATAGCCAATTACCTCGCGAACCTTTGCACAATTACTGTCACTAAATTCAAAACTAAAAATGAAACTTTTAGTTAGACTTACTTTCACTGTTAATACTTTTATCCTCAGTGGTATACATTTTCCTTTTGTTCAGGAGAAATTTGTTCGGTGTACATAAAGACTAATAGGGAAAAATATCGAATTATTTACGTGGAGAAGGTACAGGAAGAAGAGCAAAAGACAATGGGATCAACTATTTTATAAAAATTTAAATCCTCTATTCCTGGAATAGAAAGAGTGGTTACCATTTTTGTTGTAATTTAAACTTTACTTTTCACTGATTAGGATTTTTGTTCAGCTCATAGGGATAGGTATACATAACTGAGCGCGCAAAGCGAGTTCTCAATTTTCACTTGACCGTTTGGCATATGTATATCTATCTATCTATTTGTTTTGTTTGGGGAATATCTAAAAATAAGTTTTAAATGCATTAGTCTATTTTCGCAAAACTTAGCATACGTGTCCATACTTTAACCCTAAAAACCTCGATTGTAGTTAAGAATGATCGTTTCAAATATAGCAGGTGAAAAGCAAAAATGTGGTGGTCAAAATTGTAAAAGCAACTGCAACTCAAATCCGATTGTTTCGAATTTTATTGTTTATAATATGATTTTTGCTCTACACTTGTTATACTACTAAAAATATGGTAGAAAAATCGTAATTTTTCTAATTTTTCCGAAAATAAAAATTTAACTAACATTAAAACTTATGTAATAATAAATATACTTTGTTAAAAATAATGATCAATTCTGTAACTCAGCAGCTTTGACATGAAGACTTCAATGTGGAATGTCATTTAGACGCTAGTGGCACGTTATATTTGAAGCGAGAGTAAAAGCACCCCAAATCAATCTTATCTTCTTTGTTACATTAGTTCTACGCTGCTACAATAATCCGTATTATCTAAAAGGCTTTTTATAAAACCACGTGTCGTTCCCAATTCGAGTACATGCTAGTGCCAAAAACAAAATTTCCCGTGTAACATAACTAAATAAATATTCCATGCAAGAAACGTTAATAAATATTCATACGTTAACGCGTCAATCGTCTATGAGGTGTTGACTGTCGGTAGGATTTGGGTGATTGACAAAGCAAAAAATGGCTCAGGTAACCTGGATCATTGTACCTACTGGCCCGATCCCCGGCTGCTTACTGCAGTATTGATGAAGGTACGTGTAAAGCAAAGCAACTTGAACGATAAGAACAAATGTTTCGTGTGACTGTATCGCGAAAACGTCTTAGATTTAGCAGGTAAAGGTAGGGGATTAAGTGACTGAAAAGGACAATGCTAACGGAATATGCTTATTGATAAGTAATTTACTAAACCTTGAACGTAGTTTTAAAATAGAAGCCATAAAGCCCTGCTGGTTCTTCATTACTAAGAAACGAACCCGTTAGAAACAATCGTACTCAGAGGTATTTTCTCTTTGCAATCCTAAAGACGTGCAGTGAAACAACATCCCCTGCTTTCGCTTGCGACTTACCGACGAGTTACGTACAAACTAACTTGTAAAGCTAACTTGAGCCTCAGTTCTCTGATGACGGAGACATAATTTCCCTTTTTCTATGTTCCTTGGCCGTCGTTCATTTGCAAAATAATAAATTGTAGATCATTTTATGTAAAATATTTTATAAACTATAATATAATAGCGTTTTACGTAATGTACATTAAATAGAGAATATAATAAAGTGTTCTATGTGTGAGTATAGAAAAATGTATACGAACAAATTTTACAAAAAGTAATTTTTATGTAAAATTATAAAAGATAGTTTTTTTGAAGGTATATAATGATTTGAATGTGTTTGCGTAAACTCCTTGTGTAAACAGTAACACTAAGCACATAATGTTGATTAAATTACATGAAACACGTAATTAAGTAATGTTAAATGTAACATAAAAGGTAAACATAAAAGGAATTTTCACAATATTGTAGGCGATTTAAGTCATTCCTTATAGTACTTTTGAAGGAATTGTTGAGCACAATAATGTAAATTTTGTAAACCAAGCTACTAGTGAAACTGCTAAGTGTAATTATGTATTTTAAACTTAAAATGTTTTACATTGTTTGTTGAAGTTATACTGTGATGTTTAAGAATGTTGAAAATTTAACTGTATTTTCTAAATTAGTCTAAGATTTGATATGGTGTAATTATATTACTTGGAGACAAATTCTGTCAACAGAAATTCATGAGAATGCACGAGAAGTATAACACGCACAAATTCTATAAAAACGCGCGCGCGCGCACACGCACACACAATACATACAATTAACTGTCAGACCAATGGCACATTGTGGATTCCAGCTTTGTACAAAATATATCAGGAAAATGTAGAAATTTATAATTTTTAATTATTAATATAATCTGTTATGCTTTATAGTAGTCACTTATACAGAGTAAACATGTATAAATTTTACTCTTTCTTACACAAATGTAGTAAATATTTCGGTGTCTGAAGCTAGTGACAAAAGCGCCACAAAAAGTCCTTGGTGCCAAGTCCTGTGATGGATTCGTCAGAACGGCGCTTTTTCACGATCCATCATGCAACAAATCGAAGTTTAAAATAGCATGTACCAAAAATAATGAATAAAAGTCTATTGACATTAATGTCATAGCTTGTAACATTTGTCATTACTATTTTATATGAAAATGTAAAATTTCCAATTTTATTGTTAAAAGTGTGTTTCTCAGGAGCAAAACACGACCAAAAACGTTAGAAAATCTATGCGTTTATAATTTATTTATCTTTCCTGTGCTATTTTTTATTTATCTAAAGCTGTAGCATTTGACTTACATAGGAAAAGTTTTGTTTATTTTAATTACGAAAAATAATTTCTATGTATAATTTCTATGTAAAAATTTTCGTGTATAGTTATATGTAATTGTACAACATGTTAACAAAAAGTAAAATGAAAGATTATGTCACCGCGCCTAAATTATATGTTGCGATTTTCTAATTAATTTCATTAAAAAAATACTATAAGCTAAATAAAAAATAGCTGAAATAAGCTAAATTAATAAAATAATCAATAATGTAAAAACAACTAAGAAGCAAGTAATCGTTTTCAGTCTTCAGTTAGAATTAGTCTATAACTCGTATATGGTTACAACACTTTTTACAACATTTAGAATAATCTGAAATTTACGTTTTCGCAAATATATCAAACTGTTGTAAAATATCGACTCATGTTAACTGTCAAATTAAAATGTAAGTAATTAAAAGTTTGTATATATATCACACTGCCATAAGTTTATGAAGTATAATTAAACATAAAAAATATATTTTTTAAAAACGATGCTCAGTATACTTATTACTGTCAATCGATAAGCAACATATTGAAAAGATACGAAGCGATAGGTTATTTAGCATACGAAAGGACAAAGATGACGGATAGACCGCCATAACGAGGGCACAAAGTTCGGGATGTTCATCATCAGAAACACATAAACACACCAATAATAGCAGAAGAAATGTAGGCTGAGCCAAAGTTGGGGGTGTTCATCATCAGAAACACATAAACACACCAATAATAGCAGAAGAAATGTAGGCCGAGCCAAAGTTAACAAACAGTATCAAAATAAAAGTTTTTAACTAAAACATTCTATCTTCAAACATAACATTTTTGAAGGAGATTTTTAAAAAATACGTACATCGCAAGAATATTTGTAAATGTTAACTTAAAAATTTGAAACTTACTTTTGTCGTTTGAGTAATACAGTGCCAACAACATTTATAATTAACGTAGAGCAAACAATACTTTATTCCACTATTAGAAAACTTGTTATTTAAGAGTTTCTTTTGTAGATTTTGAACGCAACTAAAAAGTACTATTGATTAAATTCATGCCATTTTGCAATTCTATTACAATTTTAAAGTACTTGTAACAGTTTTTATTAAATTTAATTTCATTTACTTTTAGAGCAAAAAAAGTGTGAATAGTAAATATTATTTAATTTAGTGATTACCTTTTTAATTTTATCCGATGATTCAAGTATATATCCGTTTGAAAGACAGTAAAGGTAAGACTATAAAGAGGAATGTCAGCTGAGAAGAATAACCCTTTAAAAAACGATCAATATATTTCGAGAATTGTTAATAATTGAAAGTACCATTGGAAGTAGTAGTACCGAAAATGTTGTAACAAGTTGGTGGCGTGTCTGAACGGAATTTACTTTTTTAATAGAAAGTGTATCCGTGGTATTATTAAAGACAGTAGTTTTCGTACATCATTTTTACCATTAAGACTGATAAACGCTGTATCAAACAGAATGAGTGTGAAATATGTATATGATATTATTTTACGTTGTGTTATACAATCTAGACGCATGCATTTATTGGGTACAAATAAAAACGAATAACGTTAACGTCATGATTATTCTCAGTGGAGGCAACGTGTCCCAATCAAACAACAATCAACATACGTGTGTTGCTGTTTCTAAGTGAGAACGCTAATTTTATAGCCTTGTCACATAATATCTCTTGCATATCATTACGGTCAAACATCGTGAAAGTTATAAATATGCAATTAGGTTATTTATAATTTATGAAGTTTAGGAGATTATTGTCCTAAAATATTATAAGAGTATGTTGCCATACGCAACGTGTGAGTATAAAAAATTTCACCCAGCTATCTTATTAGGAAAGTGGTGAAAAATTGGTCTGTGTGTAAAAGTATAATAGTATTTTCTTAATGAAAGTAATTAAAAGTCGCAAAAAATAATTTACGTACGGTGACATAATCTTTCATTGTACTTTTTATTAACATGATGTACAATTACATATAACAATACACGAAAATTTGTACATATCTATACATAGAAATTATTTTTCGCAATTACAAAACTCTTTCTATGTAAGTCAAAAGCTACAGCTTTAGGTAAATAAAGAATAGCACAGGAAAGATAAATAAAGTATAAAAGCATAGATATTTCAACTTTTTTGGCCGTGCATTGCACCTGAGAAACACACTTTTAACATTAAAATTGCAAATTTTACATTTTCATATAACATAGTAATGCAAATGTTACAAGCTATGCTATTAAAGTCAATAGAATGTTACACATTTATTTTTGGTGTATGCTTTTTTAAACTTCGATTTGTGGCATGATGGATCGTGAAAAAGCGCCGTTCTGATGAACCCACCCCTGGACTTGGCACCAAGGACTTTTGTGGCGCGCCTGTCATTAGCTTGAGACACCGAAATATTTGCAACATTTGTGTAAGAAAGAGTAAAATTTATACATGTTTACTCTGTACAATTGACTACTATACAGCATATCAGATTATATTAATAATTCAGCATTATAGATTTCTACATTTTCTGACATACCTTGTACAAAGCTGGAATTTACAATGTGCCATGGGTCTGACAGTTAATTGTATGTAATGTGTGTGTGTGTGTGTGTGTGTGTGTGTTTGACAGTGCGTATGAGATTTTTATCCGTTATACTTCTCATATACTAACAATTACTTTTGACAAAATTTTGTGTTATAAAAGCTACAAATATAATTATATCCTACCAAACTTCTGATTAATTAGAAAATAAAATCAAGATTTCAAAACATACTTCAATATTGCAATGCACGTTTAATAAAAATAAAAATAATTATACAAAGCAAAGCAGTTTACCTGTTAACGTGTTTTATAAGAATCAAATTATTCTTTTACAATTAATGTCTACAGTGACACAATAATTCATTGAACAATGTTAGGAAGGTAAGCTTAAATAGTCCAGAATATTCTGGAAGGTTCTTTACATTTTACATTTATGAATTTTGTTACTTCCTGCACTAGCCCTATAAAATTATTTTCATAACGCAAATTATTTAACATTATATGCTTACTGCCACTTTTAATATATAGAGCTAGCTCGATCATTTTACACTCTCCAGATAATCAAACATAATCAACTAATAGAACGCTTTACAATATTCTGTGTTCTTGGTTCATTGCATTCACATTTAATGTTTATAAAATAGTTTTAGGCTACATTTTACATTAAATTATCTACATTTTATTTCACTGAAAATAAACTACAGCTTTATGTGACAGAGAAGAGAACAATTAAACTTTTTATGACAGAGAACCGTCTCAAGTTAGCTTTGCGAAGTAAGTCAGTTTGTATTTAAGTCGTGAGTAAGTCCCTAGGAAAGCACGGGATATTATTCTACGGCACGTTTTTACAACTCCAGAGCGAAAATTCCTCTGAGTGTGATTGTTTCTAACCGTCTCATTTCTTACTAATGAAGATTCAGCCGTGTTTTATTGCTTTCATTTTAAAACTGCTTTCGGGATTCAATACATTATTTGGCAACAAGCACATAGTGTTACCTTTGCGCTCTGCAGTTACTTAATCCCTTATCTTTTGCCCTTTAATCTTTTTATTTCTCTCACTCACACGCATCGCGTACGCAAACTCATACAGAAATGTAATTCTGTGTAATTAAAGTAATTGAAAAAACTGTTTGTAATCGCGATTTTAAGGAAAATTTTAAGTAATTTTCCTGCCAAGATGTGTAAGGATTGCACATCATTTATTTATTTTACAATCTTCTTAATGGCTATTCGTAGATTAATCCTTAAATATGTGTTGTGCTTGTGTACGTTGTACTTAACTGTAGGCTGATAAATCTTTTGTGCCAAATTACTAACGTTAAATTCATTCATTGTTCTTTGCGATCTTAAGGTTCGAGTCATTTGTTATAAGTTACATTGTCTTTTGCATGCCTTTATTTTTACAGACTCGCAGCCTCTGGCTACGTTATTTTCCTTTATGGCCTCGGGGCTTGTTTTGCTTTATATTTCATAATAAACACATTCTTGAGATATCTTGTTAGAAAATAGGAATCACTCGTTCTCATCACTGAAGATGCTTTCTCGCTCATGTTACTCTCAGAGACACGTCCCTAAGTGGTGAATGGTGGAAATTCCGTAACCAGAACTGAAATGAATATGGAGTCTTGGACCAATACAATAATACAAATTAACGGAATAGTTGTTGTTGTGTTAATAGCAAAATCATATTTTTGCTTGTCTCCTCAAATAGACGTTTGATTGATATACAGGATACGATTTTGTACAAGGATTACATACTTTACATGGAATATTTAGTTTTCTCCACTATAGTGTACTCAATTTGGGAATGACAGATGGCTGGCCATAAGTCTTACGAACAGGCTCTCGAATAGCATGGGATAGCTTTAAAACGAATAACTACGATAATGCTAAAGATGTGGTAAAGAAGGGATTGCTTTTACAGTCCGCTTCTAGTCTAGCGTACCAGCAGCATCTAATTGACATTCCATATTGAAGCCGTTCTGTCAAATATCCGGTAAGGAATGCAATAACAGCGATCGGAAACCGATAACCGATACTGCTGCATAGTGACTATACAATGCCGCCTCCGTACACAACTAGAAGGCATTACACCCTTTCAGACACTAAGTACCATAGGCACGTGTAGCAGTGGTATACCATAAAATATTATTTAAGATTGCAGTATATTAGTCATGATTTCTTAGCTAACGTCGTGTATGTAAATTTCTATAAATTTACTTCATATAGTGTATACAATGAATATACTTTTGTGCCTATTAAATATCCGGAATAATGGAAAATACATATATACATATTATAGAGCGATAATTAGTATACAGATAAGAATACAGCTCAAGATACAAGGAAAACGGTATCCACTACTATAGGAAATTAATTAAACTTTGTATAATGTTTTTTGATGTCTACCATTGTTGTCTCATCTCCTTCTCGTTACTTCTTCACATATATTGATACGTAGAGGCTATTTTATATTTGGCTTTATATAAGCTAAGAGCGGTTATTCTGAGCTATTAAAATGTATGTGAACCGTTAAAGACAGAAGTATTAAACGGAAGAATATATATGTATAACAGAATGTTCCTTTTTGCTTTGCGTTTGGTAAGTTTAGTAATAATGGTTATTAAAAAAAAAAACAGTAGGCTCTTATACTTTTTCGTAATGATGAACTGGGTCTACCACATGTAGTGGCTACATATGCAGAACAAGTAAATTGACGCATTGACGCTATAAACATATATAATATTGAATGCACTTAAAACTATTTAGCATTATTTGCACGTACGTTTTGACAATTAACTCGCACAGTACGATGATATGTTTACAAATCCACTACGCAAAATCCTTTTGCTAACTTCTACAAGAAGATTATAATTCATAACCAATCTATACAAATTAATTGTTTTTAATAATAAACGTTTACATTTATAATTGCATTTGAAAAATAAAGTAGAGCTAAAAAACTGACATAACAATGTGTGGACGAATAAATACAGGTAGCTAAACAGGAGCTACGTTGAAGACATAACTTTCCAAAACATAGCAGCTTCAAAACAGTGTTTATGCTACTGTACTTGTGTACACCCAAAAACAGTTTCATTTTTATCATCAATTCAGAACTAGTATCCGGCGCCATTATTTTCATCCTTTAGTAGATCTGTGTAAATCACGTGACGTTCTTTCAAATGTAAGACTTATAAGAAGTGTTAAACTAGTTTAGCAATTGAATCGTTTAAGAATCTGATAGTCAGTCCATGAGTATTGTTTCACTAAAAAGCGTTGCCGCAGACTTTTTAATACACTACTTGTTATATAAATATATAATAAGAATATAATGATATATAACAAATATTATGGAAGAGCGGTATACGATTAGCGTTATCACTTAGCAACAGCACCACACTTATGTTGTTTCTTTAATCTGATGGAACTAACAGAGAATATGTAACAACAAGGAAGTACAGTCTTCATCGATATTCTTGAGCTCACGGCTAGGTTAAAGTAGATCCTATTAAATCTGTATACTAACACGTAAAGTCAGAAAAAATTCTAGTAGCTGAACATGGCTGCTTCCAGATGGAAATATTGTTTCATTAGTGACAGGTTGTTTATGACGTACACATCCACAAGCGCGCGAGCGCGCAACAGGACATATTAGTTCCGATATGCCAGAAGCATAGAGTTTATCGCTTAGATAAGACAGAATGAGTTTGTAAATAACTAACCTACATGCTGTAAGAATACACACTGAACACCGAATACGTTATCGCTATTTGCAGGGCGAAAAACTACAACTTAATTGCTGGGATTCCTTTGAAACTATATAGTAGGTGCAGATAAAAATATATTTGTTTATAGTAACATAAAAAATATTATACATATATGTATTATATAATATAACATATATTCTAAAGGCTAAGACTACAATGTTACTCTAAAACGTGGAGGGAATTCAACGTTTGTACTCTGAAATACAAAAAGAGTTAGTTTAATTCACATTAAAGTTAAGAGGAACAAGAGTTTTTGCATCGTCATACCTCCAGGGTCGAGGCACTCTGGAGTCGGGTCAGCTGTTGTTCCAGCTCCTGTATTCGCTGATCTTCTTCAGCTACAAGCTCACTCACCGTAGATGTGTGCTGAACTACTTTTTCCTCTATCCCAGTGATTTTAGTTTCACAGTCATTGATGCGAGAATTGTTCGCTTCTAAAGCGGTCTGAATGTTGCTGCGAATTATTTCTACTTTTTCGCCTATACGTTTTTCGGTTGATTCTAAAAGTTGATTATTTTGTTTAGCCTGGTCATGAACGGCTGTATAGATTCTTTTATTCTCATCGTGAAACGATTTATTTTCTTTTGCAGCTTCTTTTTTTATTTGCTTTATTCTCTTCCGAGAGCTTTTGCATATTTGCTTTAATTTCTTCCTTATTTGCTCTGTTCTCTTCCGACATTTTCTGCATATTTGCTAATAATGCAGCTAATGTATTCTGTAATTCTAGTCCTTCGGCCATATTGATTATTTATTTTATAATTTTAACAGATATTATAGTTTTTTATTTATAGTAACGGCAATATTTTTAATACTTATTTTTACGAATAACTGTCCGTTTATATGTTATTTATTATTATAGTCCAGTATCTCAATGAAATGTAAACAAGCTTAATCTAACACAAATACAAATAATAATTCAATCTCCACATAGACAATTACTCTATTGTTCAAATATCAGATAAGGGAGAGTATTCAAACCTTTATCTACACTCCCTGATAACATAGAATGGCACACACAATTAGTTCAATGAATTTTTCTATACACACTCAAATAATATTTTCTTTTTTTACAACTAATGCAAAAAATCGAGCCCAACGTTGGCTAGCGCCAAACATCCTTATGCAACAGATCACATTTTATTATACTAATAAGGATAAAGTGAGTGTGTACAAATCCCAAAAAGTCTATTATGGAGGAGATGAAAAATTATTTATTATACACACAAATATAGTTTTTAAAGAGGTATATTCTATTATAAATTGTAATGTATTGTAATTTGCAATAATAGTTTATAATGTTCGATAATATATCGGTTTTACTTGATTGAGGCTACGACCTCAGTACGTGAAATCCTCCTCTTCCTACTGCCGCTTCCGTCCTGGCGTCCTCTTCTTCAGTGTCACTCCTTTCTGGAGTCCTCTTCGTTCTGGCGTCCTCTTCGTCCTGACGTCCTCTTCGTCCGTCGTCCTCTTCGTCCGTCGACCTCTTCGTCCGTCGTCCTCTTCGTCTTGTCGTCCTTTTCTCAAATATGTTAAACACACAATGCTTATTAATTTCTCTAGAATAGTTTATTATTAATTGATATGTAAATTTTATCAATCTCAGGGTGAATATGGGTATCAATTTAATAAGGTGTATTAGTCGTACACCTTCCACGTATTCTTGAAGTGTCTTTAAATTCTCTAAGCGGATATCTTAACTTACACGAAAAGCACTATACTATATTATAATTCTATTTAACTAGTTGACACACTCGGCTCTGTACGAAAAACTTCGTACAGAATACCACGGATTATGTTAAATTATACTTTTCTATGTGCTCGTGCGTGCGAGAATAACTCTCTCACGCACGAGCACAACTTCACCTTGCAACTTCTACAGACACACTGTGTCGATCTTTACAGACAATGAATGTTACTGAATTTACTGTATTCCTATTGGCTAAACCCGAGTCACATGATTAATGCTTTCATCAGATATAAACTTTTCCAGAAAGAGTTTGTATAAATATACACTAACTTGCAATGAATTATCTACAAATTTTTATGACCCTATTAATAATAAGCAGAATGATCACTGTTGCACACCACTATATAAAATTATCCCGATATAGAGTGGTGTGCAACAGTGATCATTCTGCTTGTGATTTCAACATCTAACACAACTTTCTTCATTAAACTATTAATGATAAGTGTTTCAAATTGAGTTTTTCCTACTTAAAAAACCATTTTTCTAAAATAGTTATGAACCATAGAATACACATAAATTGAAGCTATTTACATAAACAACCAAAACAAACATTGTCAAATTTTCACGTCGATCGGTTAATTACCGCGGAAGATATAGCGATCACACGTTATCACACCTGCACACGCGCACAATTCACTCAAAAAATACATGACAATTAAGAACATCTTTTTACGGAGAATTTGGTATACCCTACATGCTTATCCATTTCTATATACCAAACTTACGGCTAAAAGACAAAGTATTACATAAAACCAATTTAAACATGAAAATGCTCGTCATCCATATGCTCTGATATAAACAACATAGCTTACCATCGTGTGTTCCGTTGCAATATATATTTGAAAATAAAGAAAAAAAGAATATACAAATTATACTACTTGCAGAAGAAAGAAATTGAATAACATCACAAATTTATATAATTTATAATTCCTGCAAGAAACGTCGAGTTACTTATATATATATATATATATATATATATATATATATTATAACAATAACAAATGAATGTGTTTCAATTTTTATAATTGATGTTGCAATACATATATCATAAATGCTTTTAGTGTATATAAATGATTTTAGTGTGAACTGACCTACCTGCTGTGCGTTCTCGCTTTTTCTTCCGACTAGGGCCGTAGGAATTTGTGTTTTGAATTCGGAAGTAGGTTAATTCAAAAGTACAAGCACAAAGAATACTGTTATAATTATTTCGAATAGTTTTGTGATGTTGGTAGATTTTGGAGTACAGCAATAACGAAACAGTGTTGGGTATAAAATTGGGGTTTATTATTCTATTAGCACATAAAATAAAAAAATCTTATATCTAACGCAATACTTACGTACTAAAGAGTAATTAGTAATTTATTCAATGTTTTCTAAATGAATATTAGCTTTCAGAGGAAAAGCTTATGAATATGAATTTATTCGAATTTTGATTCTTATTTATTTCAAAGTTAATTTTTATAAAAGGATTTAATTGATGAGTTTGCAATCCTTTAATATTGATTTTACTACTTCAAGATGTTTTTAAAATACTCTGAAATAAATCAGCCGTGAATCTTGTTCATCGTGCTTTTTATTTACTTGTGATATGTTTCACGTATACTGCAGTATAAGTTTCTAAGTAAGTCAATGTTAAGATTTATATAGCGCTTTTTATCTACGTCTACTTCTTATCTATTGCTTCTTACTTAACTTATACGTGTTCTACAGATTATCACAATATCGAGGTTCTTATTAATTTAGAGTCTCTGTTTTATCGGCATCTGGATGAAGTTAACTTTCAATTGATTTTAACAGAAAAAGAAAAATGATCTTTTTTTTAATGTATAAATGATTTTTGACTTTTCTGGTACTGAAGTTCTCGATTATGTCCTCTGGGGTCCCTCGATGTCCTGGTTCAATCAGCTAGTGGCGATGATTTCCGCTGCGTCCTGGATTCCTGCGAAAGGTTCAGGGATCAGCAACTCAGCTCCTTCAGCAACTGTTGATGGTTTTAACGTCCGTGGTTTAACTGCCGCAACTGCTTCAGGCCCTCGGTCCGGATACTCTGCACTCGTGCGTGTGTGTGTGCGCGCGCGCGCGCGCGTGTGTGTGTGTGTGTGTCGTCTCGGGTGTCGCTCTGCGTCGTCAGTTCTTCAGCTCGTACCACGTTCTAGACGGCCTCGTTCTGTTGTACTCTTGATGTGACTTCACGTAGTATGCAGTCGATCTCTTATATGCGTACGTAAACAGTTTGATGTATTGCGCAGTACGCTTATTTGTTGACAAATAAGAGTATCGTACGTAGACGCCTTCACAGTCTAGTCGTTACAGTTGATGTGTTTCTTGACACATAAGACTATAGTGAATGTTTGTCTTCACGTCGAGTCGTTCCAGTCGAGATTCGAGTGTTGTTGTTCACAGGTCGAGTCCTTACAGAAGAGTCTGTGTTCTTCACAGGTTGAGTGCTAACAGAAGAGTGTCTGTGTTGTTCACAAGTTGAGTCCTAACAGAAGAGTCTCTGTGTTGACCGGTTGAGTGCTAACAGAAGAGTGTCTGTGTTCAGCCCGAAACCAACGGTTCTTCAAAATTTTTAGAATGATCTGATTGGCTGAAACACTCTCCCTTCTACTTGAAATTTAGTCACCTCATTCCGTGAGAACGAAAAATAATTCCCACAGTTCGAGAATTGTTATTATTTTTAATATTCTGAAATACACCGGATCCAACTGTCTGTCGGATGTCCGGTTGCAAATTGTATTGCGATTATCTTGGCTGCAAGCCAAGTTATGCTTATTCTAACATATACATTTGATTAGTAATTTTTATAATTACAACATATTCAAATCTGAACTCCCTAGCTCACTCACTATGGAAGTTATTTAATTAAAATAAATTATCTCAGTAACTCTTTAATTATATTTATTGAAATTTGCACACCCTATTCTTAATATTTCGGCAAACATTTTGGCTATCTTGGTTTTTGCCTATATTTATTCGTTTCCGAAATATTAATGATTTAAAGTTAGGGCGTGTCCCTAATTTATAACGGTGTGTGTGTGTGCTTACGTAACGCCACCGGACATAGCCGCTGGGCGTTTTACAATTGTTTTGAATGCTCGCTACAGCGCGAGACATGGTTCTATCGATTTAGATTTATTTTATATTTGATTTTTGAAACCTTCTACATATAACCCCAAATCTATGGGACTTGGCACGTTATAATATATATATATATATATATATATATATATATTCATAGGCCTACATTAATGTATTATCAAGTATATTTACGTTATGTATTATGTATCTACGCAGTCTTAGACAAAGTGTGCACGAACTGATGGTTGGTCACCGTAAATTATCGTGAGACACGTTTGAGGTAGTTTATATTACGATGCAAGAATACGCAATAGAAACATCTATTAGTTGTACCTAACATACATCTGCATTAAAGCAACTGTGTAACGTGTTTTCCAATTTTATTAATTTTTCGTCTTACCATTTTCCTTTTCTTTGTAAAGGTTATAGATGGTTTAATTAATTTTAACATACCAAGCCTGTGATAAACGTTATTACATTTAAAAATCCTGTTACTGATTTAATGCTCTTATTTTTATACGTGTGAATGTAAATATGACATTACGTGCGTTGTGTATGCACATATGGCGAGAAACATACGCACATTATCGCTTGTATAGATACACACTATGTTTTTCTGCACGGGATTGTAAAAACATATTTCTATGTTAACGTAATCACAGTTGCCTTTCTATGAAAAAAAATGGAAACGATATCGGAACAGAATAGCAGGCTACCGTGCCATATTCTATGTTCTTTCTATGTATGAGGACAGGTGGTGTTTCGGATGTTCTAGAAGGCAATGGATCGCGTATTTACGTAGAGAATTAGTCCCTAGCTAATACAGTTGCCTACAACAGAAATAACAAGTGAAGTAGAACCTACAAAATTACCGTAACTGTCATATATATTTGAGAGTTTAATTTAAATAGAGCCAATAATACAATGTCATGTTACAATAACTATATACTATGGCAGTAAAGGGTTCAGTTACAACTAAAAATAGATTATTCCTACGTACATTTATGAGACACTACACGCATATCAAATTTAAACTCAAACTACTACTTCTCATGGACAATAGCCGCCCATCTAATAACATTAAATGTGCTACAGAAGCAAACATAAATCTAAATAGTACACCAGCGCCACTTGTAATATTTCGGTATATTTTTAATATAAAACTACAACGAAATCTGACAACTTTTAATTATTTCAAGCTTCTTTACTTTCCAGTGTATAACTTACTCCGACTTATGTGTTTTTGCTTGTGTTATAAAATATTCAGATTCATTATGCTACGTTTTTCAGCAATATATTAAGAAAATCGTCAAACTACATTCAGCTTCATTCATTTAACATTGATAACTATATATCATGCTTTTTTATTATGAACTCATTATCTTAAATGGCGTGGTGAATATTGGACTTGTCGTATGCAAATGTTTAAAATCTTATACGTTTCCAAATGACTGCCTTCTTATGAGTCGGAATGCTGCATACTGCATACATATTTACAAAAGCGGGCACACATATCCAGGTCAAACTCGGGTTACGAATGCTCCCGCCTAGACACTTGGAACACACGCACACACACTCGCGCGCGCAAACAATCAATATAAACTCCTGCACGTAACTGGTTTTGCGTATTAATGAGAATAGGAAGTAATTGTACCTTAATAACTAAAAAGTATATAATTGGTCTGAGAAAATTGTTTAACAATTTTTATACACTGCTTCCTCCTGCTTTTAGGCAAATTATAAAATGTTTATTCTTATATAAAATACTAGCAAACAAAATTGGGAATTAAATAAATGAATTTAAAGTAATTTGTAACTTATGAAACATAAAAATATGCCAAACGATTGTACTAGTAACAGGAATTTCCCATTATTAGAAAGTTATAACTCCCGAAATTTAACGATTTCAATCAGCTAATGGTACTCAAATACAATACTTTATTATAGTAAAAGAGTCAGACACAAATTACTCTTCTATAGCATAAGTATAAAATAGATTCACCCTAAATTAACAAATTTTCTTGCGAGATGCTGTGAGTCTTAGATCTGTTTGTTTGATACCTCTGTCTAGTGTTTCGGTCGTGCTTTGGGCATCTCTGTTTTATGCTCGTACCCTGTTGCTTAGATAAACGTTATCATCGTACCTTCTTAAACAATCGATTATCATATAACCCCCTGGTGCTAGCCAAAAAAGCAATTCAGAATTACTCATGAAATGGATCGTAGACGATAACCCCCGCTCGCTTATAAACTGACCGTCCGCTAAGCTAAGGTACTCATCAGACTACCATGCAGTTTTTGAATTCTTAACAATAAACATTATAGTAGAATTGTCCTGTAACATTACTTTCACTGCTTCATTTTCTGCTAACATACGGCGTCTTCTGATCTTTTCATAAGGGACATTCCTTATGTTTCGTTCCTTTCAAATGCGAGCTACGTATGTAAATATAGAACGTGACAAAAATGCATACTAACAGATTAAGTCTCTTTATGTAGCCCTTTTCGTTGCAATTTGTAACTGATGTAATTTATAAAAATAAGTGTTATGCTATGTGGAAGAAAGTATACTACGAAGATTTTTTACAATTTACAAACAAATTCGTATGGCTTACTAATATCAGTTTTAAACGAGAAATTAAAAAATATTTTATTAATGATTCTACGTATTCACAAAAAAAGTCAACTATAACTTTATGGAAACAGGTCAATACTGGACAAATATGACGTACAAAAATGAATTTGTAGAAAACCCTTGTAAAATTGTCGTTTCCGTTTGATGACAGCTTGCACAAAAATGTTCACGTTTTGTGTTAGGGGAACAGAATCTAAGACGCTGTGACGCGATTACAAGAATTCTAATGAAGAAAAAACATCTTAGCTTATCAATCGCATATCCACTCTTACCTGCAAGAGGTGGATCCTGCTCGTTAGCAGCCATTGCCAAAGTTGAGGTAACCAAACTCTTTGGCTGCTGTAGCTGAATATAAAAGTAGAAACGGGGGTTCTGGCAGTCAGTGAGAGTGGTGACTACGGACTAGATGAGGGACTTGAACAGTTTAAGTGAATATCTAACTATTACAACTCCTGCCAGGGGCAACAGGGGAGAAGACTCTAACGGCGGCGCAGGACGGCGCATGACCAACCATGGTCACTGAGAAAATGCATAATAACTAGTCATGACAATCAGCAGCCCTGTCAACCTCCTTACTCTGCAAAACACTTGAAAGCCTTATGGCAATAACCGGATGCATTGGGTAGTCTACAAGATCAGACAAAGATAAAGAGACAAGGATTCATTGAAGCGGACACAATTAGAATTGCCACCTACAATGTAAGATCCATAAAGAACAAGGCAATATAGTTAGAGACGACACTATTAGAAAAAACTATTGTTATTACTACGATAGCTGAATCGGAAAAACGTTAAAACCGGCTATAAATAACACAATATAGGCCTAATTAGACAAACACATTATAATTCATTGTGGAGTGTCTGAAAATGAGACAACGAAAGCTGGAGACTTTTTAATGAAAAATCGAGAGCAAAACACACTCATTTTTTACAAACAATGAGAGACTAGTAACCGTCAGATGGAAAATTTATAGGATATATCAAACATACATGCAAAGTAAGAACAGACAAGTTCTATAACGATTTAAAAACTTATAAACAGTGTCCATCCAGATATCAGTAGAGGTTTTAATGCCAAACTTTGAAACATTGCTACACGATATAATAGGGTATATAGGAGAAAAGATTATTAATGGAAGTGAAAGAAGTTGAGACAGTTTACTGCTTAGAATAAATTAAAAGGAACTAAGTCGTTCTTCAAACATAAACATAGAGACTAGATAAATTTACATTGAGTGAATGAGGAAGTAAATGAATCATTGTATACATAATGGTCAACAAAAAAAGATATATAATAAAGTAATGGATACGAAAATAATCATTTGAATTACCAAAGATATGAATATTATATTTCAGATCATTTCATGTTAGCTGCCACAATTACTCTTAGGACAAAATGGTAAAGAAATAATATGCAAAATAGATTAGAAACCTGCTTTAAAATATGTTTGTCCGAAGAAAACTCTATAAAAGATTGTATTGAAAAGGTTAGGCTATTATATGGATCTAAGAGCTTTTCATAATAATGTAGATCAAGAATGGATAGACTTAATAGAAAATATTGAAAAAGTGCCTTAGGGTATAAAACGAAATAGAACCTATAAGAGAAAAGAGTCAACGTAATATAATTAAAATTGTGAACGTTAAAAAATTTATATTTTAAGTACATAGAAAAAATCTGTAGATGATAAAATAGCCTATAAAAAGGAATATTCATGTGTATTAAAGATAGAGGCTGAACTCAGAAAGTTGGAATAAATATATTTCGGAAGTGATCGTGACATTCACAAATGAAGATATTACTTATAAAGTTTTTAATCATTGAAACAATAGAGACAGCAAAATGCAGAATATTTAAATTAATAAAAATGTGAAGATTATTTTAATAACTTAAGGAGCAATTTTTTTGTGGTAATAATATTTTGAATCCAGATTATGAACCAGAAGTAGATGATATCAGCTTTGAAGAATTTTAGGATGCTTTAAATAACGGGGAAAATGGTAAATTGAAAGATATTTACTGCTAAAATATTGAGCTTGTCATATATTCAAGTCAAAATGTGAAAGAGAGGTTATTAAATACATACATACATACATATAATTTGTGCTTGCATAAAAAACGTATCCTTCAAAAATGGCTGAGAGCAATGGTAATTCTAATATTTAAAAAAGGAAGTACGCACCATTGTAATAGTTATAAAAGGATAAGGCTGCTAATGTCAACCAATCAATTGTATTTTACATTAATTACTGCAAAACTAACAAAAGTAAGAAGTAAA
This sequence comes from Magicicada septendecula, assembly GCA_034769895.1. Lineage (NCBI taxonomy): Eukaryota > Metazoa > Arthropoda > Insecta > Hemiptera > Cicadidae > Magicicada > Magicicada septendecula. The sequence continues at coordinate 162,473,271 of CM068368.1, forward strand.
AGACAGCCTATTATTTAAAGAAGAAACTGGATTTTTCAAAGGATTCTTTTGCATTGATAGTACCTTTACAATCCATCAAATAACGGGAAAACATAGAGAACTTAACTGACCAACAATTTTATTATTCATTGATTAAGTAAAAGCTTTTGACGGGGGTAAGAGTAGTCAATTAGGCTATGATATGTTAATAAAAAAACAAGCCATATGTTTATATAAAAAAGAATAATTCTTGTACTTTTTCTTTACTTGTACAATGCAATCAGAACATGAAAGGTGGGTCATTCAAATTAAATGACCTTAAAGTGTCAACTCTTTTATATGCAGAGGACCACATTCTATTACCAAGTTCAGAAAATGCTCTATTAAAAGCTTTTTATACTCTTGAAAATTTATTAGTGGCTATTAATGGGTAAAATTTAAGTGCATACGTACATGAAGGATTGTATTAGTTGCTTTTTATTAATTAATGACCTATAAGAAGTGAGGTAGTTTTTAATAACTGTGTTATAAAACAGGTAAAAGTCTTTATTTATGTAGGATGTGGTATGAATTATAATTGTCATTACATATATGATGTAGAAAATAATGTATATAGATTTCAAAAAACGTGTGGTACAATTTTAAGAACACTGAAAAGGAAAGTGCAAAAGGACGCTTTACTGAAATTTTATAGGCAGATGGCTCTTCCTACTTTCTTATACAGTAGTGACGTCTGCACATTAACAAAAACTGATTGTAACTTATTCAGGCTGTGGAGATATGGTTTTTGCGTTCAGTTGCAGTTACGATCAATAGATGGTTAGAAGAATGATGGTGTCAGGCAGAAACTGAATATATTTTCAATAAATAAAAACGAGAGAGTATTCTCCAAGTAGAAAGAACTTTCAAATATGCAGCCAGATGTTAACATTGCCAGCAATTTTTGGCAAGGGCAAAACAGATACAGTTATTTGTGTATTATTATTATTATTGTTTTGTATAGATATACAATTGATGACTTACAATTGGATCTATCATTATACTTGTGAGTACGAATAGAAATATTTGAATATTTTACGTTTTGAGTTCAAATACTCGAATTCTACTGTTAAAAAATAAAGACAGTCTATGCGATTCTGATAACAATAGCACATATAAGCTCAAACATTGAATTTAGTCAGATGTTCTGCACATTTCAGTTGTGCAATATATCAAACAGGGTTTAGAAAATGTGCACAATCATGTTTGCTTGTAGAGATCATGCAGTATATTTCATTGTCAGAAACCTATTTCCAGCTGCCTAGCAGCATTAGGACTTCAAAAGTGTATACAAGTTTAGGAAAGTTTAATGTTCCTTGTGTTGAATTTTGTAATAATATTTAATTAGTTAAGAATTGTGACACAAAAATTGTAATAATAAATTAAATACAAGCTATGTAATTATATTGTTTTTTGCATTAAGAGTAATAACTCGAGAAAAAAAACTCAGCTATAATTATATAAGTAACTAAAAAAAGTAAACATATAGAGAATATTTGATAACATGGAGAATAATTTTGTAATATTAACACTAACCTTATTGTTGCTTTTAATTCATAAAATAAATTTTTTTAACAAGGAAAACTTTTCTTGAAGCGTAAAGCATTATGAGTGTTTAAATACAGAAAGGCTAATAACATACACAGGTGAAATAATGTAAAATTACTGACACACGTTTTTAACCTAGCACATGATTTTTAGTGGGAGGTAAAGCCCAGGCAGGAGTACATGAATGGGGTAAAAGAAGGAAGAATGTATGTGGTGATCAAGAGACTGTCGTAATATTGTATTCTATGTTTTTCAATAGGCCTATATAATCCACTAATACTAGTTTGGAAAGTAATTTTTAGAATATTTGTATTTTTGGACAAAAATAGTCATGTTCCAAAAATGTTTAAGCAGAATAGGTTTATGTCTCTTATTTGTATTACAAAATAATTGACACAATTTTCGGATTAACGATAATGGAAACGTGTCTGGACTATTGTAATGCAGGACCTTGTGTGATAAAACTCAAGGACAATACGTCATTGGAATTATTAATGTTTACTATTGTGATTTATGCTGTATTGAAACGCGTAAGTTGTTAGTCACAATGGTGAGTTGATTGCTTTAAGCACCCATGTCCCAAATAGGGACCCTTTTGTTCCTTTTGTCTATGCGCTAAACACTGTTAGAGTCAGATCTACGGAATTACTGACTCACGCTCCTAACTGACGTACCTGTGGATAGTACTATGAAGCCATTCAACCGGTTACCGTAAATTAAAAGCACAAAGCTAGACGTACTGAGATATAATGCCTACCTACTGGTTATTATATGTCGCTGGTCTGATAAGATGAAACATGACTACAAAATAACTGTTTAAAGAATATTTCTGACAATTAATCGAGGGGCATTATCCCACATCTTCTGCTGCAAAACATACAACCCCCTCCTACACACAAACACACACACACACACACACACATCTCTCCTCTCTATCGGTCTCTCTCACTCCCCCCCCTCACTCTCTCTCTCTCTCTCTTTCTCTCTCACTCTCTCAATTTCCTCTGTGTCTGTCTTTCTTTCCTTCTCATGAAATCAAAACGCCGTTAAAACAATTGATGGAAATCGCTTGACTCAACGCATTCAATGCTATAACAGAATAAGTGAATGCTATAACGCATTCAGGTTATAAAAAGGCTGTCAAACTCAATACATACATGTAACGTTACGTTTTTAATACTATGGACTGTCGCTGGACAGGGGTGGACATTTCTCTATATCGTCCGTCATCAGCACTGTTGGTGACCTCCGTAGTCACATATAGTACCAAGAGCATAACACTCAACTGGCGCCACGTTTGTATGATAACATGTGATTGGTACCACTGTTGTGTTAGGTCACGCCCTCCAAAACTGTCAAAACTAAACTTCAGAAAATGTGGTAGTAGTTGAATACACTAGAGAGGTAAGTGGTGCTAAGTGTATTAAATGCTACGTAAACGTTCTTATGTAGTATATATTACAGGACCTAACATTGTTGTACACTGTAAATGCATAAAAAAAAGCAACACTAAGTACAATATCAAATATGTTTGTTAGTGTGAACTTCTCGCTACCATTCCTGTACCACTGTTATTTCCTGTTTTTCACAATAATCTAACATTAAGTCTCTTAGAGGAGGCGGTGGTAGTTATTACTATTCAAGCATTCACTGGCAAGGTGTCATTGGCATTAAATATTCAAAATCTTTAATAGTCTACTTATATTTACTAAGTCCCAGTGTATCCAATAAAAATCCAAAATTAAAAATTAATTAACCTTATTGAAGAGACATTATTGGTTTTTTACTAATTTATTACAATTGTTTCACTTTATTAAAATATGTATAAAATATTTAATTAGGTTTTGAGAGTTTATACAAAAACATATACGTTTAAATCACAAATTAAAATATACGCTTATATTATTTAAATGTTACTATTTATTGCCTTTAAATACTTAATTGAGTGAAGGCTTAATTAATATTGTAATTAAAAACATTTAATTACAAATATTCTAATATTCAAATAGGCGTGTGGCTTTCCACAAAACTTTTATGGTAGTTGTTTTCAATAGGCCTCTTTCCCTGATGTTAAATTGTGCTTTCTGGCTGTTGACTTTTAATGTAGGTAGTAATTAAAAACTCCGCATTCCATTTACGCTTGAAATACCTACGGCGGCGGTTTGTTTTAATTTGTCTTCGCAATCATTGCTAATTCGTTAAACGTATCCAAAGTTTAATTGTGTAAGTCTGACTGTAGCGTTGTTACTAAAGAAAATTTAAACATATTTGGTAAACACTTTTTGCAAGAAATAAATCGTCAACTTTGCAGAAACTGAAATCTTTCCTATAAAAACATTTAATATACCTATATAAATTAAGAATAAATGTCATCTCATTGGAGAAATTATGCGACAGAACTTTTTCGGTACTTTCAATATTTAAATCTGACCTGATTCATAACATTATATGTCATAATCAGTTTCAGACTAGATCAGGTTTCTTACATTTTTCTACATGTTTTGTTAATAAACTCTAAGATGTTTAGTGTTGCAGGTATGTGTCTTACATTTTTAATGTCATATTTTTTCGATGATTTTCTTATAAAATAACTTCTTTGTCTTTAGTCTTCGGCGAATATAAATTTGTTTTTAAATATGGCACTTTTGACACATCTTGACTGGAAAGTATTAGTTTCTTTTTTCTAAGACTATCGTATTCTTGTTTGGAAACAAGTTACTTGAAGTAAGCGTAAACAAATATTACAGATTCAAGTAAGTTTGGAGCAGATATTACATGACGTTAGCTAAAACAGTTCTATAGCATTATGGAAATGCGCTGTATTGAATTTTACTTCAGTTCTGTCGCAATTAGACTATTTACTACATGTATACAAATATATAACGACGTAGCCAGTACGTTACGACATAGAACAATAAAAACAATTTAAGCCGTTTAACCCAATATTCTTAAAAAAGTGGTTTTTAAACGCTATTTACACTTAGGTATTGTATTGAGTAAGATATGATATTGTGTAATTACTGTGGATACTAAAGCCCATTATATAGCTTCAATTATTTAAGTTCAGATTACGTGAAATGCAACTCAGCATTTAAATTGCAGTCAATACAACTGGCGAGACGCTGGTTCGTGGCATATTTCCAAGGTACAACTTGTCCAAGGTATCATCTTGGCGTTAATAGAACATGCTAAGAAAGCTCTCTACATTCTACTCCAAGTATCGTGGATTGTACACATTTGATCTTCTTTGGCCAGTTAAAAACGTTTGCTAATTAAAAATTCTGGTGATTCTTAAATTATAGGTTTGAGAACGTTTTTGATTATTTTTATTTATTGTTTCTGCGGCGCAATGGTAATGTGCATTTCACATGCTTGTTTGACCTGTATTGGCAACTATGTACTTCTTTATTCAAAACGGGATGCTGTGATTTTCCTTTGACTCTGGTCGTCTTTCCCACTTTACTTACAATATCTGGTGTAGATTGTCTTTGTTATTGTTCAGTATTGCTACAACCACAACAACTGTAATCAAAATCTCTTTTAGCTCTTTCGTGCTCTTCCTTAAACTCATATAAATTTGCTTTCCTGAATACTTTCCTTTTCAATCAGTTAGCTGTCAGCAAATCATTCGGTAACTCGCCTTTTGATGTTTTTTAACTTTCAGTTTTCACCCTAAAAGTGTATATTTTCCCTGATCTACTTAGAGTCACTACACCTGCAAAGTATTTGCTAATATTTTATCAAAGATGCATGTCTTCAGTGCGAATATTTGATTACACGTTATTCGTATGAAGAATATTATTCACGGTTTAAGAAAAAAATTGTCAGATATCTGAAGTGCCATTATATATATTCTCCAGTACATTTAACTAATTTTAATACCAGAAACTTTTTTCTTCTTCTTCTTCTTCTTCTTCTTCTTCTTCTTCTTCTTCTTCTTCTTCTTCTTCTTCTTCTTTTTTTTTCTTCTTCTTCTTCTTCTTCTTCTTCTTCACTTGAATGGTTAGGCTTGCAACCTGTTCCGTCCACACAGCCACCGTTTTCTTGGTCTGCCTCTATCTCGTTCCCCAAGAGGCTTATATTAGATTACCTCTTTAGGTATTCTCGATAGCAATGGATACACCATTCTATTTATGTGTTGTATCTAATTTTCTTAATTTTGTTTAATTTTATCGTTTATCGAGTATACATTCAGCTCTTGCCTTATGCCTGAATTTCTTACGTGAACTCTGACGGTGCATCCTTTGACTCTCCTTAAGAATTTAATTTCCGCAGCTTGAATTCTTTTTCTCTGATTTTGGGTGGGTGTCCACGATTTACTCCCCTACATTAATACAGGTGCCCCTATTACTTTATAAAATTTCAATTGTGTATCTTTTCGTATATTCTTTCCCAGGAAAGAAATATTAGAAATGGTAACAAAATATGTTTACACTTTTATCTACATTTATACTTCAATAACGATTAACTCTCTTGTAAGCATAATATTTATTCCTTCTTTACAGTACACAAATCATTGTTCTTAAACTTCTAAACCTAATTCTCTGTAGTTATTTACCTAAATCAGCTTTATATTACTAGATATTGCAGGTGTTTTGCAGGCGTACTGAATATTGGCAAGAGTAACCAAAACATTTCTCATTACTGTTACACGTAAAATAAATGAGGCCTTACCATAAGAGTGTTCTGCTTTCTGTACTAGTTTAAAAAATTATTCAAAGCTTCCGAATACTTTTACATTTTAGATCCCAGTAAAACCTCTGTTATCATCTTTAAAACTGATTAAATAAACAAAGTTTATATATGAACAATGTGTGAAAACCCAAATTTGAATAGTTGCAACCAGTAAATTTTGAAACAATTTTTACCAGAGTTTTTCTTATCGCTGAAATCAAATGTGAGATAAAAATATATTGTAGATGGCGGATTCAACATGGCTTGGTTTAAAATGTCTTTCAGGTGCCTTACATTTTAAATTTCTTGTAATCCCTTCAATTCTAAATAATTCACTTGTAATTTTTTTGTAAATCCTTGTATAACCTGCTTTGAAGTTGCTAAATAAATATATGATGCAAAAAAGGAATCACGTGCACTGTACTTGAGATTCGGTTTTGAGGGCGTGTCTGTATCCTATCCAGAGTACAGTCTTCATCCTCTCCTATCGTGGTTAGCTTTAACATTTCAAACAGAGAATAACTATACAATAATGTATGTGTCATGCTGATTAGCGTACAGGATTAGTATGTACACATCTGTGGATAATTATTCGTCTCGAAATTCCCTCTCCACCTGACATCCTCCGGACCATCGATCCAAATAATATCAGTTTCCATTTACATATAGTTGTGTATTAGAGTTTTAAAGATTATAATAGTTTTACTGATTAAATATAGCACAATTATGCAGCCAAAGAATAAAGACATTTTAGGTTCATAATTTTGCAGCATAATTAAATAATGGCTGCAACAATTTCTTCCTAAGCCAGTGTATTCAGGTTCAGGATCCCATTAAAACAAGACAAATATAACGAAAACTTAATAGGATTTGTACTCCTTTACTGATACAATGTGGTAACCACTAAATTAAACTTAACCTTTTCTTCTTCTCTTCTCCTCTGAAGCACTAGTTCTGCAGCCTGTAGCGCACGCTGTCTGTGGTACAACTCACGTTATCCAACCACCAGAGAGACATCACCCAACTAATAACCATGTGGGTAGGCCAGCAACACGACTTTAAATTTACTAAAATGCATAATTGATTATTCTTTATTACGGGTGATTATTATTGTGTACTCGCAACTACAATAATAATAAGAGTAACAAAAATAACGTCGACAATAAGAGTAAAAAAACAATATTTTTTGTTCTTAAAATAACAAAGTTATAATTATTTTGTTTCAACAAATACTTTATCCTTTTACTACAAGTATATCTTTTGAAACAGGATTTTTAAAACTAAAATTAACTTTAACAATAGGTCTAAAATATAACTTCTTAGATTTTTATTTAATTTTTATAAGAAATTGAATTAAAGGAGTTAGATTTATGAATGCTTAATTACCTGAATAATTCCTTTCAAACTAGTTGGTGTTTGTGAGTTAAAAGTTTTCAGTGTATTGTAAAAAAGTTTAATAAACTTTTAAAATGTAACAGAATGTATAAAATGTTTAGAATATACAAAACGTGTTAGAATGTCATAAGGTTACACTATTTCAAACATATATACAAGGAATATAAAAACAAAGATAAAATTTTCAAGTCGAATTTCTTCAAAAATTGGTTTGTTTAATTAGTGACAATGTAATAATGATTTAACAATTTAATATATTGTATTGCAAGCATATTTGCAAGCATAGTACATTCCACATGAAATATATCTTATATCATAATTTGTTTGACTCGGTTTTTCCTTGGAAACGTGAGATTGGAATTATTTTGGACTATAATATCTAATAATTATTGAATGTGTAATATAATAATTAGCAATTACATTATTGAGTTTTGGATACTGTCCCCACTCTAGCTGCATAAATATGAATTTTATGTTAGTTCAGTTAATAAGGTACCATAAATCTTTCTGACTTAATACTTGAAATACATTTGTTAAATTTGTAATTAGTTTACAGGTGCATTATACGAGTAGGTGTTTAAATTAAACGAATGCTCAATAATTATATTAAATTTATATTTAATTTAATTATTCTTATGTATTGTGCTACTGATTTACCGATATTTACTAACATAATTATGTGAAATATAAAATGTAGACCATCTTAATAACTGTAATCCATCTGTAATCCATCTTACAACATCCGGCATCCAACAACGTCGCCTCGTGGGGGGAGACACCAGCTGATCCTCTTTAGCTGGCTAAGAGGCCACTGGTAGATGAGTTATTCATAGTGCCAATAGGTGAATGGTTCTACGTTAGTGAATCGCGAACGATGCCCTTAGGGCACCAGGACGAACCCTGTTGTATTTAGCCGTGGTATTCGAGGGCTTTGTCGTGGTGGTCCCTTACTACCCTGGTCTCGTGGGAAGAAGATTTTAGGTTCTCAAATTAACTCTGCGGTTGATGGATCCCTAAAAATCTATCGTCCACTAGAAAGCATTCTTCTGAGAGTAAAGAGAAAGAGGCACTACACGACTGTAGATGCGGAGACGTTTTTGGTGCCGTCGGCCAATGCGCCTGCCGATTTCAAGTATCTGACTGTCAAATAAAGGAGGGTGACTTCACAAATTGAGGACCTTTGTAGTAGAAAAATCCGTTATTGCTTGTGCTGGGTTGTCCATTATCGACATCAGTAAAACGGCGGGGGTTCTGTCGATTGAGATACAAAACCACTAGCAAGGAGGAAGACTGCTCATGTCGAAAAAGATCGACGAGATAGAGATTCAAGTAAGTTCTCACGAGACTCTGAGTACAACAAAGGAAGTGGTGGTTAGTCGTGACTTGCTGGACTCTACTGAGAAGGAGATCACAACTGAATTAGCACCTCAGGGAGTCATAGCATGTAGGAGGCTGTTTGTCCTTACGCAGGAGGAGGCAAAGACTTCCTTCCGCCTCCCACGTCTTGACATTTAACAAAACAACACCGCCGGGGAAAACAAAAGCAGGGCTGAGCGTGATATTTTTAATCCTTCAGTCAATGCAGTGTTTTCAATGTTTACGTTTTGACCACATCTAATCTAGATGTGCCCTAGACAAGATGTGTTTTTGTGGGAACTCGGCAGTCGGCCCATGGCGATGAATTTTGTGCCGAGGCGATGAAGTGAGTTAACTGCTGTGGCCAACACTCATCAAGGTCACACAACTTTTAGTTGTGTATAAGCAAAGGATAGCGATTGAAGAAGTAAAAACTTTAAAGAAAGTTAGCTACTTCAAAGCTAAGGAATTTGTTTGCTGACAAACCAGGGAAAAGTAAGCTATGCATGCGCATGTGGGTGACCTGGCTGCGAGGTTAAAATCCTCGTTAAATTCATCTCCCCACATAACCTGGGAAACAGGCAAAGACGTTTTAATGCCTCTATTTGCCGCGCTGGTTTTATACAAAATGGATTACGGTTACGCGGTGTATTAAGAAACAAAGAAGTCATGCTTGAAAACAGCTGGATCTTGTGCACAACGCAGGGATGCGCTACGACAGAGGAGCATTACTCACTAGCCCTGCGCAACGCTTACATTGTAAAGCAGGAAAGGCGTCCTTTCATCTGCGACGTTAACTGCTGAGATATGTGGCAAAACGTTTAGCATTACCCTACCACATAAACCGTGTGTCACTTGCGAAAAACAGAATTGCTACACTACGCGTATATGACCGCTGTTCTACGTTCACTAGACCATTATTCGTGCGCTCGAAAAAAACACGGCTCTACAAAATCGAGGCGCCAATGGTGCAAACATAGGTGCCGTGCAAAGTGTCCTCTTGACTGCTTTGGAAATCTAATTGCTGCCTGGGTGTCGCCAGCAGAAGTAAAAAAGGCGAGATGACCCAACACAACTTAAACTCTTGTTTAGATCCGTCTTGGAATAATACGTCAAGGAACACATCATTGCCTTCACTGATGTGTCAAAAACGGAGAGCAGAGTGGGTTGTGGGTTTGTCATCATCTACGGTGCCTCCCGTTTCTGGAAACTGTCTAAGGCGGGAAGTGTATACACCGCAGAACTGTGTGCGGTGTGGCAGGCTCTTCGTTTTTGTGGACACCGAAGTCAAAAAAAATTTGGTTTTGTACGGATTCACTGAGTTTTCCAGCTGGCTATAACAGCACAGTGGATTTGTTATTACAGCAGATAATGACGTTATGCCATGCATTACAAGGCCTTGATTCATCTTTCACTTTTATTTGGTATCTGGGTCATGTAAGTGTTGAAAGTGACAGCCCGCCGCCCGACGCGACTGCCACCCGACATGATGACACGCAACTAGCTGCCACATCCACCCCGCCGGCCGACGCGACTGCTACCCGTGATGACGACACGCAACTAGCTGCCACATCCACCAGTATTAACGTGCGGCAATGGCTGTGGGACACACGGCAGAGCAAACTTTATGCCGTGAAGCAGAGGATCCGAAAATACCAAGTAACAGGTTATCGCAGTCGTCATTAACAAGATTGCGTCACCAGACTGCAAATTGGGCACACGAACTTGATATCTTCGTAACTCCTACAAGGACTAGACCGACCCATCGGCACTTGTGGAGGATCACTTGCAGCAAAACACATAACTGAAAACTGTAGTGCTCTTTCAGAACTCAAGCAGATACGCATAGTAAAAGGTAAACTGAAAGAATACTTCGGAAACGGACATCTAGCAATAAACAGAACTCTGTTCTTCCTAAAAGCAGCATTATTACTGTATAGGCTTTGAAAATGTCATTTTGCTTCATAAGTGGTTACGAGTTTCCACTGTCTTTGAGTTACCTAAAATGTACGTGAAAACGAAATATCGCGTCAAGGCTCCTGGTAGACGCCTTTGAGCTGAAAGTGTTAGTTGCCGAACCACCAAATTATTTAAACAAAATTTAACACATATAAATGAATAAACAAATTTTAGTAAAATAATTAAAATAAGCAATTATTACTTGTTTTTAAATATTATTTTTAATTAATTTTCTTGACACCAGGTCCCTTTACTTAATCGGCAATTTTGATTCCCATCTTGTCTTATCATTGGTTTCCTTCTTCACTAAACAGTATTTCATTGTTTCCTGTAAATTCTTAGGAGCTTTCTTCTCCTAAGAACTGTAGTTCTTTCTAACTTTACCAAATGACATCATGCAGCAAACCATTTCCCCTCTAGATATACCAAATCTATAATTCTACTAAACTAATAATAATTATTTAATGAACAGTAATCGTTAAATGTATAGTAATCTTTTAGTGTTAGTGAAAAAATAATTGTTGATTTAAAATATACCTCATATTCTATTGTTTTTGCAACACATAATTATATTTTCTGTGTGTATAGTATTGTTTATAATTAAAGCGCAAATGATGTCTTTTACAAATGGAACATAGTTGACATAAAAAATGTTCAATTAAGAAAGTTGTGTTAGTGGTTATAATCACAAACAGAATTAACACTGTTGCATACCTCTATAGAAAAATTATTCTAATTAGCACTTTCAAGTTTCATAGCTCATCGTCAAATCGGAAATAACCTATTATTTATATATAGGTTACAAGTTAAATTTAAATTGTTACATATTAAAGTTAAAGTCACAATTAAAAGTCACAATTAAATCTAAATAAATATCGTTATTTCCGATCTGACGAAAGCGGTAATCGGAATAAATTTTCTATAGTGGTGTGCAACAATGTTAATTATATTTTCATTTTATTTCTTAGTATGTTATAGTACGTGCTATTAAATCATTTTCTATATAATTTTAAAAATATAATCTCAATTTTTAATGTGTAACACAAGAATTATTTGTAATGAGTATATTTAAGTTTATAGAAAAAATGGAATAGCTAGGTGACTCTGAATATAGTGGCTCTTGCAGTAGCTAACGTAATAAACATTTACATTTTCGCACGTGGCTTCAGCATCTTATTTTTATTGCGTAAAAGTGACTTGACATAACAGTTGTAACACAGTTTTCAGGGATAATTTTCTCATTGAATGTTTCCACGAAATGAGAAATGCAAATGAACTGTATATGCGAGATGGTACAACCACAAAAACTGTAAATATGTATGAAATAGAAAATGTATTTTCAAGGCAGAACTCAATTATTTAAATTCAAAATATCTGGTAATATTTCAATAGTTATATCAAACTGACAGATAAACATTTGTTAACGTAAAGAATACAATTCACCGTGTATACACGCCTAAAGGATATTAAACTGAGACATTAATATGTATCTCAGAGGAACATTTTACTGTCAAAAACAAAGATCAAAACGCAATTTTAATTGACGTTCTTTCCAACTTTAGGCATATGTTTATACAAGCATTAGTTTGTTACGTGGCTGTTTTCGAGGGGATAAACCCGATTATTAATCCCCAATCACAATTATGATCTTCTGTAACTGAATTAATTACAGATTAATGCCAGGTGCGTGTACATAGTATTAATTTTTTCTCCATGACTTCAAACCCTTTATCGTTATTACATAAATGTAGGTGAGAACAGGTTGCCGGCATGAAAAATATTTAGTCGTATGTGTCAATCCGTAGTTAAATGGTGACAACTCACCAGTCATTTAAAAGTATTTTGTTACGAGAAGCGTACCGAACAATCCAGAACATTGTCCACTCCCCCCGACACGTGTGGCTTGTGTTGCGTCATTCACGTAGGTGGTTCTAGTGAGTTCCAGAAACACTTGAGATAAGCATTAACCCGGTGGCGTGCAGTAAGGGGGCAAAGCTGTACTACACCTCTGCGTGACCTATATAAAGCCATAGCAGCTGGATTGTCAGTTCACTTACGTGAGCGATTTTCGCTAGTGCGGATTGAGTGTTGTCGAAGTGAAGTAGTATTGTGTTAATAATTGTGCAAAACTCTATTAATAGACATTGCTATTGCGTGTGGACAAATCCAACTGGAAATATTGTACGAGTTAATTACAAACTGTGTAATTGTGAAAATTAAAGCTGGTGATTAGTGACTTAATTGTTGTCTTGTATTTGTTTCCACTGTACCTACGACGATCAATTAGACCGTCGTAACATATTAGGCTCTTTCATTTTAAAAATCTTGTGTTGTACACATTCTGTTTGTTTAGATTTCTAAATAAAAATTTTATTTTAGAAAAACTATAGACAACAGCGTTTGTCTTAAAACAAACGAAGCAGGATTCACAGTATTGTGTTTATCTTATGAGATGATGTTGTTTTAACAATCAATATACTGTTTATTGCTTTAATATACAGTTCGCACTGATATATTTCAGACTCTAAAATGTGTGTGCTCTTATGAAAAGACAACATAAAATTAATTAACTCAATTTATTACGCATTTGGTTTTTCTTTCAAATCCTTTGTTAGCGGAAGTACGTGAATGTGCATTCTAAGAATGCAAAGTATACTTTTCACGTTCAATAAATCGTATATTCTACGTTTCACTGAGTAAGAAATCCCTTTTGTGTTCTAGCCTCTTAAGCATTTATCGGAAAGCAATAATTCATTCCGCCCCTGACAGTTCACTTACAAAGCTGAATGACTCCAACACATTATATAGGCTTCATTTGATAATAACCTTTCTCCGTTTATAAAAAAGGCACTTGTAATACACTTCTCATCTATTTCACTCGGATGTTCGGTGTCTACAGTGCTTTATTGACCACAGGTATTGTCACATTTTCCACAAGATTCGTTCACAAAAATACTAATTGGTTAGGTCGTTTCACATTTTACTTATCATCACTCATTTTTAGTTTCAACATAACATATATGCAACATTTTACCTTATTAAGTTTATAAATATCCATCGTGTCAGAAAATAAATCACTGTCAGTACACATAAGGTTCAAATTTAAATTTCCAATCATAAAAATTTCAAAAGAATACTATACAACCTTATTGCTGCCATTAATAAAATTATATTCGTAAATTTATTTGACCATATTATAAAACTTGCTTAACTAACTTAGTTGCATTTATTAGGTCTATAATTTCCTTCATTTAATTAACACGATTAAACCGATTGAAGTAATGTGTTTCATAGATATTTGTATATTAATGCTATATCACAGTAACAAAATCATGTATCAACATAATTCTACACAAGTATTTTTTGTGTCAACAATATGATTGGAACATTTTTTAGAAGCGTAGTTTCAAATGTACACTTCCATATCTCACAATCTGCATTATCGAAGGTTTATATTATGAATTACACAATAAATATGTATAAATTTATATTCATAAAGTATGCTGTCATCACCAAAAATTACATGTAAAAATTACAAATTTCACAGAATTTAATTAATATGTTTGTGACTTTTTTTGGAAGAGGTATTTTTCATCTTTTTATTGACTTCAGGTTTTGTTTAATGCTTATGTCTGAAATAAAGATTATTTATGAAGTACTGTTCACCATCTCTTCTGAAATCTGGATGTTTATGCTGTTAAAAAACAAGCGAGTTAGAGACTTTAGTCAGCGAGTTGAAAATTTTAGTCAATGAAATGGTTGTAAGACAGACAGTAGTACTTAAAGAAAGAGTGACGTAGTTATTTAGGTATACATTGACAGTGACCATAATCCCACAGATCCGAGCATCTCGGTTTCAATAATTTTTTTATTATTATTTTTTAAAATTGTAGTGTGCATAATTATACCTATGAAACTTCCCTGTCCAATATAAGCCTCAATTATCACACCACCGTATTTTATGACTGAAATCGTACGCACTGTTATCATGGAGTGTAGTAGGCAAATTATGTCGCTAATAAGTGTTTGAATAAAAGTTCAAATCGTTTTAGAGAATCAGCTAATTATTTCATCGATAACAGTGAATTTTGTTAAACCTCCGCTTCCTAGCATTGGTTGAGCACTTTCAACCAAAACCTTTAATCATTATCTAAACCTTTTAGAATCTGTTAGGACTTCGTTATGCTGTATGCATGTAAAGGATGTCCTAGGAAAATATGGTAAAAAATTGTTATCCAATTGTTGTGACAATGCGAAAATATTAAAGTAATATATAACATTTATATTATTGTAATTCCGAGATATCAAAACAATTGATATTAAAGTGGCATTACAGACTGCCCACATTCTATATATATATATATATATATATATATATATATATATATATATATATATATATACATTATACACTATTCATTTATGTGGACTTGTCAAACTTAAACTCAGTGAATACTGTAAACATACAATTTGTCAGTAAATAGCAATACAGTTGAATTTGTTTCCCATTCATTAAGTCTATTACTGTACAACAACGTTACTATCAATAAAATTATCGTGTAAATCTCATACATACGAGATTTATGATATGCTGTAACATACTTGCATTTATTTCTACACTGCAGAATACGAATTAATCTATTAAAGGTTAGAGTCACCTTTACACAAACAAGCAGACAAGTACATTATCTACTGTATATTTTGAAAATTAAATTGTTTGTCGAGTGGAGTGTTTAAAGTTTCAACTTTATTTACATGTTTATAACTAAATATGCAAACTCAAAATTTTACAGTTTCTAGATTTCAATTATACAAATAGCTATAATTGTTTAATGACTGGATTAAGCTAATATCGGATACAGTAACTTGTTTACTTTCTTTGGGTCCTGTACCACTGTTTAGTGTATTATTTCCTCGTAAAGTATCAATGTAAACCGTATTAGCATTTTTAATTTATACATTTTTAATGTAGGCCCCACTTTCATTATTCTTCCATTTCATTAGAAAGAATTGTTTTATTCCCTTGTCATGTGCATAAATGTTACTTATTTCTTTACACAAAAAAAAAAAAATTTTTCTTACATTTCACTTTACGTTAATCACACGTAACTATAAACAAAACTGAACAAATAAACACATGCATTTGTCCACATGTGCCTACACACCCTTTAGTGTACGTGATTATGTATAAACTGTACGTATGCTGTGTACAATTGTGTACGAAATCATTTAAATAAACCCCAATACAACAGCATCAAGAGTAAAAGTGACTAAAAAGATTACCTAAATCTGTCAGTTTCAAGGTCATTATAATAAGGCTGACACTAGCTAGCACAATAATAAAGTGACTTTGGCAAGTAAAGAACTCAGACCCCAGGGCAAGCCAAATAAACACCATTATAATCATCTTATCAGCTGACTGTGGCAAGGTTGTCTTACCATTTTAAACCTCTTTGAAATAAAATCGTCTGCAAACATAATTTAAAAAAATGGTTTCTGTTATAAACTGGAATGCAGACGCACTGAATAACAATGTGATGCCGATACAAAGATGATGGATCCTATCATTTTTGCCTTTAAATCTACTCCGAGAAACCATATGATTGCTTTCTATTGGAAACTGTATGACTATCAGTATGACCATAATTATTAAGTTTTTTATCACTTAAACTTGCTTTGTCCAGTTTTGTTTTCTCTAAATGGTCTGTAAATTTACATAAATGATTCAATGACGCAGTAACTACTATGATATAATCCTTTACTAAATTACACATTAGAATCGGATTCTAAGTTTAAATTATCCAAAAACGTGATATTGTCTCGTCATCACATTACAATTAAGGTGAGTCAAGAGACAATTTCAAGAGATATAAATTATGAGAATTTAACTACAGTAGGTTTAACTATAGTTACAAACAAACTAACTAACTAAAAACAACGTGCTTTAAAACTTAATTAATGTGATGGTTATATATCCACGAATATTATTTGTTGGTAATATTTAATTGTTGGCAATGTATTAAAATTAGTCATTATACATCATTAGTATTTCAAGTTGGCTCTGGTTAGCTAAATTTTCTTATATTTCTTACAATTTTTAATGGAAAAAATATTTTGCATGTATCGTAAGAAACTAATTAATGCAATAAATCAATTTTAATTACTGTTAACCTTTAAACAAATTTTTAATGAAGAAAATAACACTGGTAACAATATAGGAATATGTCTGTGTACAATTAGATCACACAACGATTTCTCTGTGTTTAAGTGTCACACCGTTAGCAGAACTGAGGCAAAGGTTTTTAGTACGCGTGATATTAAAAAACTAATTTTATAATTGCCGCATTGTTACAGTAAGAAATATTAAATTCGAAACTTACAAAATTGATAAGTAGTTCACAAAACAGTTTTACATCCATGAAGTACTCATAACGTGACTTTTGTATATACGTTATGAACCGCTCGTATACGATAAGTATGTCTTTCGGTTTTAACAACATGAAGGACACAAGGTATAGGTAGATCACAGTAGCAACTCAATTTCTTAGAAAAATGTCAAACTAAAGTGTGTCTACTCACTCCATGCATCGATCTTCAAATTGCAGACAATGCCATTAATACGTGTATTGGAAGTAGTTGTGTGGTGCAGTAAATGACGCCATTAGGCGAAGCGCTCAACTGTGACAGTGGAAGTGAAACCGTTCTATTGTACACTGCGAATGTAACAGCTGTGCCCAGACTTGGCTTTACGGTTGGATTACCGTTGTCTCTACTTGTAGATACTAATTGTGAGCAACTGAATTATTGCCTCACTGGCATCAATAAAACCAAAATATGTATGTGAGAAGTATGTGTATATACAACATTCAAGTTATGTAATGCAACGGTACAGCGTGCGTGAAGAATGCAATGGTACGTAACAACGATAAAATACTAACAAATTTAATTCACACACGTTATTAGCGGAATGTGTAAAATTGATTTATCCCTCACTAAACACTGCTGTTCAGCGGGTTCTGCAGAATATTACGCTCCCGTAGTCACGTGGTGTTGCGATTTCATGTGCGTATAAGGTGACAGAATAATTATTTGCTTGTTACTGCGTTAGAGAAAAATAATTACGCAATAACATGAAAGACATGGATGGAGTGCAAAATCTTGCGAATAAGAAACTCTTGTACTAAAAATGATAAAAATCTCCAAGATAGGCACATTATTTTATCTTGTTCAAAAGTTCCACCGATCCTGTTTGTGACAGTCCGCGACAGCATTGAAACTTTTAATCGGTCTATGACAGGACCTGCTTGCTAGATCTGTATATAGCCAAGTCTGGTAAACCATTCTCTCTCGCAAGCACATGAATGACTGATGAACGTCGTGTGTTTTGCAGGTGTCGAGATATCTTTACAGGCTGTGAGACACAGACTTAGACGCAACGTTTAGAAGGACCACCATGGACACCAGAATAGACTGAGCGAAAGCATTAGATGACGATGATTTGATTGTTAAAGCGACAAGATACCCGTTATTTGATTATTAAAGCGACAGTAAGAAGCAAAAACAATAATGGTAAACTGAAGAATCCGTAAAAAAGCGTAAATTTTGAAATAAAATTATAAATTGCAAGCATTATAGTTGACCTAAACAATTTTCTTAATAATACAAATATAAATCATATACGATGATTTAGTTGAGAAGTTTGTTGAGCAGTTTATCATAGTGACTTAAGAGAACACTCTTATTTTTAAAAGCACATATTTCAGTAAAAAAGAAAGTATATACACACCGGATACACATGCTTGGGGACGGAATATGTTAAATCATCACACTAACTGATATTTAAAAATCTTTCAAACACTGTACCAGGTAAGTTGTGTAAGCAATGTAATCAACTCTTGAAACCGACGTTGCAAAATTGAGTTAGATTCTAGAGTAATTAAATGCACGTAGCGGTCGGTAATCACTGACTGGTTCAAATACCACCACCACAACCACAACCACAACAACAACAATTACTACTACTACTACTACCACCACCACTACTACTACTACTACTACTACTACTACTACTACTACTACTACTACTACTACTACTACTACTGCTACTACTACTACTACTACTACTACTACTATTACTACTACTTCTACTACCACTGCCAGTCAACTGAAGTTGGCACTTATTAACGATATTTACATTTTTGTCTCTTAACATCTATTCGCGGTAAATTGTAAAACATATTGTACTTTTATTATTCATAATCTGTAATTTTGTAAAATTTTTGTTCCTGTGATAATTATAACAACCTATTAATACGATTATCATAGTGTACGTTTTATGCAAAGTTAGTGACTACTGAATTGATTATTACTCTTATAACATGCTCCTGCGGCAAAGAATTCAAATTTGCACGAATATATAGCAGAAGTTTGTTGTAAAGCTACAGTAAGCAAAATGGTATATAACATTTGTCTCAAAATGTTTTAATACCGATGATGTTATTTGTGGTTAAAGGTATATTACGACATAAGATTTATTCAACATCGGTATTCAGCATGGTCTAGATTTTGTTGAATGCAGCATTCAGTACTATGTGGCCTACACTTTTCCAGGACGTACAATGACAGAAATAGCTCTGATGTTTGCTACAGTTTCTATAATACGATTTGGCATCTATCTGCAAATAAACCAAAGACTTTGCCAAATTCTGAAAGAAAACAATACAGTGGCGTAAGATATAGTGTTTGTAGTGGCCACTGTACTCATAAGTTTACACCAATCGATCTGTTGCCATACGTCTTGTATAAGCATTAAGATATTATGCACCATTAAGATTATTATGGTGCACCATCCTACATAAGGCATATCACTTTAACCTAATCGTAAGCAGTTCAGTTACTTCTACCAAAATAATTTTCTACATTTTTCGATTTTACATTCAATATTTCTTAATACTGTAGGCATAACTGAAACGCGTATCTTAAAGTAATTCAAATTTAATTAATTCTTGTTTGCCACAACATGAAAGCTGCATTGAGCAGCCAACTGAAACACGTACTTTTGACTAACAATTTAATCATACACATTTCTGTAATAAACCACTTTGTGAGATATATAAATACAATATTTCTGTATTCTGACTTTTAAAACACTTACCTGGAGTATTACCATGTACTATAGAACACCCTTATAGTCATTTGGAATATAAGAGATATTTATTCCTAACTTGTATTACTTGTAGCAATGTTTTGTTGCGTAAACGCTTTTAGAAACAACTTATTCAGGACAGTGTGGTTACTGATAGTTTATGAATTTTAAAGTCTATGTTTTAACATTTGTAGAAATAAACCTCGAAAACCTTTGTTGTGAATTCACTTACGTTGTTTATCTCGTATATGCAAATTCGTCGCGTTACAAAAGGTTGTTAATATTCGTTAAGAAATTTGTAATCATATTTTAGACATTTATAGCCTTTACGTACGGCTTTGTATAATTATGTTATACACAGATATAATTTAATAAATGAGAAAATATCAGAGACTAAAAGTAGGCCTACTTAAATTTTCTATGTAGGCCTACTTTGGAAGTTATCATTTCAGAATGATATGTTAATTATCACAACTACCTAATTTTAAAGTAAGTATAAATTAACATTAAATAGAGTAAATTTTTGTTTAAACCTAAAATTTTGTTCAGCAAACGTAATGCATAAACATCGAGAACATAGTCTTCACAGTTTGTGATTTAAGTTACTCAAACAAGTGAAATCACGCGTTATCTGTAAAACATCTAATAAACAAATAATTTAATTTTGATTGTCTTGCACACTTATAGATTCTAACAACTTGCGTAGTCTCCTGCATAACAGACCAAGAAGAGACACGAAGTTCGCAATGGTAAAATGGAAGCATATCTCACTTAACTCTCGTTTGACGCATTAAAACTGTCAGTTATTTTCTGTTCATCTCTCAAATATAATTGATCATCCTCCTGTATTTGTACGAGTTAAGTTGCTGTGTTTGCATTACTTTGCTAAACCCTGTTTTATTTCCTGTAACCTACTATATTGAAGAAACATTCCTCGTAGTACTCTGGATGCTAGCCTTACAGCTTATCATATCGTTATATTCTGTTCTTATAGTGTACGAAGCTTGTTAATGTATAATTCATTTCATGTTTGAAAATAAGAGTATAGAATTTAAAGAAAGTTAGAAAGATGAAATAAATTATTACTTCTTAAAAATAAGTAATTTAAAAGGAGCACTTAACTTTGTTGAACGTGTATATTCAAGCATATGTAAAAAGACAATCCTTTTAAAGGCATGAAGGCGCAAATCTATAAAAGCAGATAAAGGGGCCGACCTATTACAAGATGTGCTAGAAGATCTCAGAAGAATGGGTGTATGGGGCACCAAAATGTCAGTGGATAGAAGACTTTAGATAAGATTGGTGTTGGAAGCCAGGGCTCACGTTTGGCTATAGTGCTGAAGAAGAAGAAGAATTTGTAAAAAAAAGTAATATTAAGCGGCGAATACTGATCCAAGATGCCCATTTAACCAAAGAAAGAAAAGCGACGTAAACCTGTTACAATATGTATATAGACCTGGATGCGTGCGCGCGCGGTATGGTGTAAATCTGTTGCTGTTATAGTAGTATATATGACGATAAATCCTAGATTGCATTTGCATATGGTTATCTGAGAAGACAATGGCAAGATTTTGCAGGATAGGCAAACCATTCAGAGTTATTTAAGTCTCTTCCCTGTGTCTACCAGTAGCGTATTGGAAATTATTTCACCTGCATTCAGAAACAAAAATCTCGAACAGGCACTTCCAAATACCACGTTGAAGGCAGTGCTGTGTTATTTAAAATTACAGTGTAACTACAAATAAACTATATGGAATTAGAGTAACATTAACTTATGTTAAATCGGTGTATTTAAAGAGACAAAGTTGTTAATAAAAAGAAAGGGTCCGTCTAAAATTCTAAGATATACAACATTACCACCGTAATTAAGATCTGCAAGAAACACGTGTTTCGTTAATAAACTCACTGTCTAAATAAAAATTTTCTAAATTTTGTCGAAATGAAAACAAGGCTATATAGTGTAGAACGAATATAAGTTATTTTTATTTATTTATTGTACACATTTATTATTTATTGTACGCAACTACCGGCAAAAGGCGAACTACATTAAAATTAAAGTGAGTTACTTTCGTTTAAATTGATGTTCTGAGCTAGATTCTATTTTCAGGTTTAAGCAAAAGTTTTCATAGTTATAACTTAAATATTTATAAGCTCAGCAGTGATTCTGTTGTTTATTGTGTCTTTTTGTTTTCATTATTACAGTGTTTACATTTCAAGAGCGGTGTAGCAGAATTGGAAATGAAAATGATGTAATGATGTAATGTTGATTTTTATTGTAAGTATTTTCCTTATAAGGGTTAATGAAAAGGGATAAAAGTGCAATTTTATCAGCTTTACAACACTGTATTTATAGGTAAGATTTCATTAAATTTTACATGAGCTCGGACCATCTTCTATTTGGTTACAAGTTTTTCAGAGGCTTCCGCTAGGATCGCTGTCTACACGTAGCCTGTGGCGAAACCTCTAAACGAGAGGACGCTAGTTGAGTATCAGGTAAAAGTTGATTAAAATTTTATTAAACATTTTAATTACTAAATTAAATTTTAGTTATAAATAACGTTTTATAACTGTAAAAGCTTATAGTATATTAACTGATAAACCTACAAAATCACTGACCACTAACTGGTTCATGGACAACAAAACAACTTAACAAGTTCAGTTTAAACAAATCGCTTTAAAATTTTTAACGTTTACTTGTGTACGCGCGCCCGTGGATTTGTATCTAAAGTAGGTAATTACAGTACTTGAAAATACATGTAAAAAATTAAACATTTGTCACTTTTATTATAAGTCACCACTTTAACAATGAATGACGTTACAACAAATTCGGATTGGTAGTTCCAGAGCTCCCAATTTTAACTGACAACGGCTGCCTGGCGTTGATCTTTATGCAACCGCAAAGTAACTATGCGAAGAAAACATCTTAGCTGCCTGTAAAATAAACAGACAGCGTTTAGTGGGCAGTAGGGGAAAGAAGAATTTGCCAGATTGTTCTGAACTGCGGCATCCAAACGTTCATGCAATACTTGACAAGCGTCGTGTAAGCTCTTCGTATGCTACCTAATAGCATTGACGTGATAGTACGTTATTTTGCAAACAACTATAAAAACCACGCTATTTTCATGGAAACCGGCTAATATCTGTTATTTTTTTATGTTATTAATTCATTAATATACTTAAAACAATCGTCATATACGTAGTTTGTTATTACGAAAATATGTTTTTCGAAATATAGACAAGTACTTGTAGTGTTTTAATGTAAGTCTCTTTGATAGCATAATACTTTAATAGAAAGTACTATTAACGTCTTATGGTAATGCGACTTTTTCCAGATTATAAACTTTGAACGATTTGAACAATCGTCGCAAGCGACTGGCGAATTCGAAGGTGGGAAGTTTTAGTCTGCAATGGTGATCTGGAGCTATAATCTAAGATCACGTGGAAAAAACGTGTTTGTACGTTTAAAAAAACAAGATCTGGTGGGGTTAATTGGCAGAATTATGACAGGAACATGCAAAATGAGACACGATAGTGAGACAACACTCCAGTGCAGCAATCAGAGCACACACTATCTCTTGCGATCAGTGCAGGCAGGCTAGTTGGTCCCAAGTGAGATATGTAGTGTTTGACACACACAAAAAATCATTTTTGAGCGGTTCCATTTGACAGGTTATATAACATAGATGCATGAAACTTCTGCATGTAGTCATATCATGCAGTCATTGCATGTAACTCTCGTATGGAGTGAATGAATGCGACGGGGGCATCGTACATTAGCAGATGCATGTGTTGACTAGCGTTCGTCGCAAAACAAAACCACTTATAAATAATTCTATTGACAATTCATTGTGAAACAGCTGTATTCAGTATTCGCGTGCTACGATGGCTTAAACATTAATATACATTAAAAGCTAATAATTATGACCCAGTAATGTGTTTTAATGAACCACATAGCATTCACGGATGTAAATCTGACTTATACCTTAAACACTAGTAGTCAATATTCCTTACAAACCAGGCTAAAAGTCTTTTTATATAATTTTGTATAAATAGTTTTTAACAATGTACAATAAATTATTTACGTAGAAAATTTAATACAAAGATATTTTAGTAACGTTTAAAACGTTTAACATAAACAAAAAAAAATTAATAAACTTTTGTGATAAACGGTTAACGGTTGAGTTTTTAGAAAAATAAATAGTATCTTAGCTTATAAATGAACTGATGTTTTTACTGTACGTCGGTATAGTATCTCCTTAATCTCCTTATCTCCAAACATATGTGAAAGGCAAAGTGTAATCTTAGTTTCAAATAGTTGAAGATACGGTTGAATGGAATAACACAATGTAATGTATTAGCTTTAGATTTTCAGGAACCGTAGGATGCACGTAATTATTTTTATAATAAGCAAAAGTAAATCATATAACTGCAAAGGCTAATTATTAATCAATTTATAATAATAAAGTACATTTCAGTCTTCAACTATTTGAGTACGAAATCATTAATTTCGTTAATATTAAAAATAATTATAATTTCTAGAAAATTAAAGTTTATTTTCTAATATTCCGTTGTTAGCAAATCAAAATATATGGAAACTAAAATTCTCTGTACGCAGTATATGTGTGTGTGGATGTATATAGCCTACATATATATATAAAGTAGAAAGTATATATCACGTACAATAATAGATGCAGAAAACTTAATATGGACTCATGAGCGTCGTGTTATCTCTCTGTCGTTCTTTCATGCCTTACTCCCCCCCCCTCTCTCTCTCTCTCTCTCTCTCTCTCTCTCTCTCTCTATTCTTATCTTTTTCCTACTATGTTTCTGCAACAAATGGCAACTGTATTATATATTCTGTTTTCGTATTTCAATGAAACTCTTTCCAGAGAAGAATATAAAACAGCACGTTCTGAATTAAATTGCCAACTACATTTATTGCATCAAACTACTACACTGTTACTCTTGCTGTTCTGTATTATTGATATATTTTATTCACAAAGAAGCACGGAATTAGTTAACAATGCTAACTTATCCTAACCCTACCTAACAAGACTCTATTTGGATAAGGTTTTGTGGCGTTGCCCAAAATTAACTTGTCTCTATTCGTAAAATGCAGTTATTATCAAACGACTTTCATAAAAAACTAAACGTTTATACGCATAAAACCATTCACAGCTTAACAGACTGGCCTTCCGCTAATATTAAAATTAGTACAAAATCAAACCGATTATTAAATATCTATAATGAAGAGCCCCCGAGTAGGGAGAGGATATTATAAATATTATACAACAAATCCCAGCTTAAGGAAGTATTCAAAAGTTGAATGAAATGATTTTTTTTGTTTAAAGAAGATATTGAAACACAGTTTATAAGTGATGGATATACTCATTAGAAATTTTAAAGTTACATAGTAATACGTAGAATTACATATAGACTTAAACACTAGTACGGACGCATAAAGTATGTGCCCTTGAGTTAAAAAAAGTGTCTTAATAACACTTAGTCGGATTTTGGTTAAATAAACGTCAAAGAAAATCTGATTTAATTTTATGTTATGAAATGCAGACAAATGCTTTGTTATATTTATTTATTTAATAACAGGAAACCAAACACTTGTTTGGCATTTGAGAGCAAATTATTTGTTTGAAGACTTATTTAATACAAATCTTAAATTAGAACGCCACCAAATTATAACTAAATAAATCTTGAACATTTTTAAATGTGCTCATTACATTTATAATTTTATTTTTTTTTTACGAAGCTGTTGTGCATTTTCTTAACCTTCTTGATCTCAGTTGTTAGACGCCCAAAAGACACAATATGTGCATTGTTGGATTATTTCTGTTCATCGTAATGTTTCAGTCATTCGCTGAAACATTAAACTTAAAGCGTATTTTATCGTGCGTTTTATTTGTACACATTTTAAATGTGTCTACGGAACAGAACAGACGGGAGGAGTACATTGCGGAGGATTGGCAACTCTGTACACTTGAGTCAAAATTTGCTAGGCTTGCAGAGTTACTCAAGGAACATTTATCAAACCATTGATCTAATTATTTTATCCTTATCCCACTTTCAAACAATCAAGATAAACGTTCTTTTATTTATTGATTTGCACACTACTTACCGTGCAGCAAGTATCCAATATACCCTACTTAAAGCGAACCATTTGCGGTGCAGAAATAATTCGTTCTGTTTATGATCCATAACGCCTTAATTATTTAATAATGAAAAGCCTTTTGTGGAATGTTCTGGTAATTTAATTACGACACCCATTTGTAATTCTTACGTAAATTCCAACAGTTTACCCTAAAGGTAAACACGGATTGAACTATACAATTACTACTTAAAGTATATTTTCTACACTCTCTACAAGTTTTATTAATTTGTTAAAAGATTCATATTTTTCATGAGTAGCTTATGCCACTACAGAGAATCACTTATGTACCTTTGTGCTATCCACGATTTATATATGACATAAAATGATACCATTTATTACTTATGCAAGACATTAGCTATCAACGTAACAATTACTTACCGATCGTTAATAAAATGTTTATGCAATCTGTAAAAACAATTTACCGCAGATTTGTGTGGTCTATAACGTTAGCGACACTCACGGATCATCAAGTCACGCTGACGTACACATCGTATTGTTTAGCAATACATTCAAATTGATTCTTCTGCACTCCCAAGTATAAACAGCAGAACCGTAATAATTCTATGCCTATGACATCGTTTATGTAGGATTAACATACGGTCTTTACGTACTCTATGAGAAACGACAATATTTTTAAAAAAGATGGCGCATAATGTATTGAAATCAGATTTTCAGGGAAAGCATACTGACTTCGTAAACGTAGTCCACTGTATAATTCACGATTGCGTTATGTTTCACGGAGGCTTTAAAGAGTAAACTTGAAACCCTGTTTGTCTCGAGCACATCTGCGTATCCTTTATCACTATTTACCCATCAACATAATTATTATTTGTAAGTGTGTAACAGGTCTACATAGCACTGAGTTGTTATTATAAAATCATGTCTATTATTTCTTGAATTTACAGTGGTTCATTTCAGTAATCTAGTTCACTTGTCGCTGTATTATTTCAGTATTTCCAGTTGTTTTTTTATAATTATAAAAAATTAAACATGTATTTCAAATATTTATACAGGTTGTCATTATTTACAAAACGCTGTTATCTATTGCTTTACAAGACTTTTTTGAATGCATTCCTTACGCATTGTCAAACACTTTTTAAATGACCTTATATAGGCCTATTGTTATTTTTACATGAGTATTTTAAATATGTATGCACGTGTGTGTACACACACATACACGTAAAAATATATACATACATACATATATATAATATTAAATAAAGACTCGTTGGAGATTTGTGAAATAAACTTAAAAATATTTAAATAGACAAAAACACTTGGTAGTTACACAATTTAATCTTAAACTGTAACAGCTGTTTCAGCTGATTAAGCTGTTCTCAGAAAGCTGTTAAAAACAACTAAATACAAAGAATGTGTTAGAGTGTGTTAAACCGTCACATACATGTGTTAATGGTTTGTGTATTGATGTTGAGGGAATGGTGAAGAGCGAGAGGTGGGGGAGCTACAAAAGGGAAGGTCAAGTGTCTGTCAAACACAAGTATAACAGGTATCCAACTTCTAAAATTAACTAAACTATAGGCCTATGGCTGCTTTTAAGAGAAGAGATACAAAGACTTCTGTTGATTCATTTTTTATATTTTGTTATTCTATATTGCTTTTTTAATTTACACATTTTCCAAAAAATCAGTTTTTTCATTTTTCTATGGTATGCAGTAATGTTATGTTTTATGTTTAAGTCCAAGTTAAAAAATTATAGATAGCATAAATCTTGCAATTAGTTCAACTCCATAGTTCTTTCAACACCAGTTTGAAACACTATGCTTAGTACAAATTCATAACTTCTCCGTGTGCCGGGCAACATAAACTGTCTATGTTCAGTATATAGGTAGTGAGCCCGCTTTTTAAAATGAAAGTTATACTATTAGCTAAATTAAAACACATTTTAAGGGAATTGTGTTTGTAAGTAAACGGAGTCTACAGAACGTCAGTGAACCACTTGTGTACCTTATGTTTAAAATTATGCATCATGATGTATACCGCATTACACAATGTCAAGGATATAAAAGAAATAGAGTATTACGTTGAGTTTGCAATTATTGAAAGAAGGTTTTCTAATATATGATTTACTTATGATCTTATAAAACCTTTTATTACCCTCTAATTAACCATTCCACTAAGTGTCAAATTGAAAGTGAAAACTACAATAAAAGTATACTTACAACTACCCCGCACTACGTAAATCCAAGCATATGTTTTGAACACTTGTATGTTACAAGAAAGGTTTACGAAACTTGGAGTTTCATGACATTCGCTGAAATGAACACGAAAAATTATATGCAACGATTTTAACGTACGTGCTATACCCTAGCGTTTGTATGTCATTATTGTTATCCTTATATATAATCTGCCACTAACAGACACACTGACTTTTTATCCCGTGTATAAGTGTATATATTGTGCATAAGTTCAATATGTTTCAGGCAGGGTAGTCGTTAGTCAAACCTCCTGCACTTTACGATTTTTTCTGTCACTTTCTAAGTTCGACAACATCCATTCCACATGTGCAATCTTCAGTAATAGTAGACACACTTCACGGTAAGTGTTGTATGTGACGCATTATTTCTCTCGTGAAACAGTGCAATCAGTTGCATGAATGCCAGCGGAGAAAGATATGTAAGCAGCTCTTGAAATGTGTGTTCTTTCAGCTGTGTGCAATTTCTCTGTTTTAGTTTTAACAGTGTGGATGCAGTACTATTTGGTATAAAAAGTACCTTCATAACAGAGAAAGCAAAAGTATTACTCTTAAAATTTGGTTTACACTATTAGCAAGTCTGCCATACATTAGGGACCAGTATTTATGACAATATCTGTAGTATTACTTGTTACTTCGTTGAAACATTTCTTACTTGAAACACAGAAATAGCAATTACTTTATGGATACCAAAAATTGTCATTCATAAAATATTCTTCTAAATAGTTTACTTTTGCAGACAAATAAGGTCTCACAATCATGCGTGCTGTGCGTGATGTATTGTTTGTAAAAACTACGATGCGACACACTCTGGAATAAAGACAGAAAGTAAACCTGAAAGACGTGTAACTCGATAAGCCGACAGATTGAGAGAATAGAGTTTACGATAATACAAAAGTCAGTTTAGCAAAGACAACGTATTTGCAACCTACGTAAACTACGCGCAAAACAATAAAGATTCTTCAGCTGAAAGGCGTATACAGTAGTGTAACAAGGAAGGATGACAAATTGCTTATTACCGAAACATTTCCATTTGCGTGTAGCTTAAGCAAACAATAAATCCCATCAATAACAAGGATAGCCTTTATATGTTCATCTGTATCCAATGTAAAGCTGTGTACAGTCTGTGAGGCGGTAAGCTGAGGTTTAAGTTGTGGTATTTATAAGTCACACCTATTCTTATAAAATCGTTTAATTTATTTTTATATTACGATGTGTTCAATCAACGAACGTCTAATATAACTTAATTTATGAACAGTAATAATGATGAACACAGATTTTACTTATTGCAGTCCACTCTACAGGGAAAAGTACTTGGAAAGACGGGAGTTTGGCAACCGAGAATATCATGACTGAGAAATTTGAGGACCTGGTGTGGCATGAATACAACTGACTTATTCCGTGCAGCAGTACAGAGAGTTAAAATAGTCTATATGATATCCAACATCCGAAAAGCGCAAGAACTATCAGAAGAAGAATAATGCTGACAGTACCAAAGGTGTAACTAATAATTATTAGGAACGTATGGGAATATACATTATTATTAGCATAGGTAGTTAGAACATTGAATCATATGATATGTGAAGTGGCAAATGTTAGGAAAACATTATATGTTTTTTGATAAAATGACATTAAAAATATATACTTTTTGGATCGGCAACTAGCCAATTTATTTTTTGATATCGTTACAGAGATAAAATTATTGATTAAATTGATTGATTACTTTTAATACTTACTGACGGATACAACAAATGTATTTACTTTTTAAATTTGCTGATTACAAACTTTAAACACAACACTAAAGAACTAACTAAGTAACAACATGTTATTAAATAAGCAAATTAACAGAAAGTATTTCTAAATATTAATTTGTTTCTTGGGAATTGATTAGTCGGCGTGCTGTAAGCTGTTAAGACATAAGAAACAATAGTTCTTTATATTAAGTGTCAACGCAATGGTACAATAACCTGATAAATGATAAATAACTTGTATCAAGAAAGTGTATATTATACAAGGTGGGCAGTTATCAACTTGTTTGTTTTCGTGTAAGTCAGTGTAATACACTGAGTATATATGTGAGAGAAAACACTCGCGAGTAGGGAGGCTAACTCTTGAAGTCTCCAGGTACATTAAGTACTTAGCAAGTACTTTCAAATATTATGGGTCTGTCGCAGAATTTTCTTCAAAGATCTGCTCTGTTGTTTAGAAATGTGCGAGTGGAAACTCAAACGTGAAAAAAGAAATTCGTATTGAGCTTCATTTGGATCACATGCTCAGGACCCTGGACCCTGAGAAAAATGGAAAGCAGCTACTTTAAAGCTTTTGAAATGTGGAAGATGAGAAATTCAAGAATACCGGGAGAGTAAGAGTGTGTAATGATGTTGTAGTGAAGAAAGTAAATAAAAGAAGGGTCCTGCTGAAAACCACTGTGAAAGGAAGAAGCTGTGTCGTTGGGCACTTACTATGCCCTTCACACTGGTTCACTAATCTGATTAAGGGAATTATTGTAGGATTGTCGGTGGCCAAGTCTGTGAGTAGAGTTTGTGGGTGTGATATGGAAGGAGGAAGAAAAGTATGTAGAGACTAAGAGACTATCTTCAGAACGGAAGAAACTGTAAGCCTACTAACCTCTGGTTTGAGAAGAAGAAGAAGAAAAAAAGAAGAGATAGCAAAATTAAAGGCCTCGTCGATAGAGTACGCTATACAAACTCCGTCTATATTTCTGAAAAATATTGTATTGAGTAAACAATGTGCTCTAGAAATAAAATGCACCTAATTTTGACGGAAGTGCTGCAAAGTATTCTGTCAGTTTCTGATTCTTCAATCTTCACATAGCCTTCAGAATACCTATAAGAAACCAAAAAAGTAACATACTTTCCTGTCGTTAGAAAAAGTTAATAAAAAAGACGGCAAAATTTATTTTTATAGTTTGTCTTTTCTTGGTATAGAATTCAACAAAACCATATATTAGGGTACAGGTAGTGACTCTTCAGGATTTTAGTACGTTCTCCAGTATCTGGGGTAGACCTATTTATGCCTGTCATTATTGGCTTAATTATATTTCTTAGAATTTCTTAAATACAGTTTGATTCTTTAAACACGAAATATAACTTCTAAATCGTAATACCGCCCGTCCAGCATTCTGAACGCCATTACGTGTTTGCACTGAACAGGTTTTTTTATTTTTATTAAGAAAATCATACGAATTTTCAGTCATGCCATATGTTCAATATTGTCGAGCTGACATTTTTAGTTTATAGACATGTTTGATATGTTAGTGTAATGTTGCTTGGTTACAACAATTATAACAAATTGTATTATCGTTGTGTACATTTATATAGAGAATATACAAATGCGTTGTGTATTTCAAGAGTTGTGGAATAAATGATTTCAAGAGTTCTGTGGTTCTGTGAGGGTAATTTGTTTACCGTTATGCATATGAATCAACAACTACTGTATATTCAATATTGTAGCCTTTGTTCATCTTGGAGTAGTTTTGTTTTATAAACTATGACTTGCGATAAACATATAAAGCCTAGACTGTCACAAAAGTAGCTTAACTTTTCATTTGTCGGGACATGCTTAAGTCATGCAATATTTTCGTAAAAAAGAAATTTTTTGTCGATTTCCATAAACATTTCTCACTTTATAGAATTCAATACATAATTTTTCTATCTCTGTTAGAGTAAGAGAGTTAGTAAGGGGTGTTGCGAAATAAGAAGGCATACAGAATGTAAGCGAGGGATAACAAAAGTACAATAAGATGTGCGAACATGGTATACGGGTGTCAATCAGAATCTGAATGAGCTCCCTGATTGAAGCATTATTAGTAGAACAATATGCTGATTCTTCTAAGTAGCGTCATTACTAAAAAGCTGGATTTTGATCACGAGGAAATGAAAAATATTAATAAGTGTAACACTTGTTATTCATGTGTATGTGACATGATACTTGATTGTAATTTTACTGCTGTATGGATAACAAACAAATTTATATACGTGTTATTAAGTGAATACATGTTTAACTGTGACTGTAAAAATTATAGCTTTTGCAACACCCTATTTTCTGAATATCTGATTAAGTACAGAGACAGTGATAATTGCTATTAAACTGGCCGACGAAGCAGATGTATAATCATGTTACATTACAGTGGCCACTTCATAGCTGCACGAAAAATGGAGGTAGTGGGAAGACTCAATGTGCTCAGTTGTAACACTTCATTTCAAAAACGTCTGTCTTACTATTGCTACAGCCGGCTTTATGGGTGTCCTTAAATATTTAATTATAACAACTCGGGTTTTACACATTTATGACGTTTCCGGATTTTATTCAACTAACTACTTTTTCTAGCTTTACTCAGTATTATTCAAAATTGTATCAAATATGTACATATTTTTAATAACAAAACAATATTATTTGTTAAAACATAATGCAAATAATAAATAATCACTAGCATAAAGCAAGTAACGAATAAAAGAATTAATGATCTTTTTATTACGGCGGGCCATTCTTTCAAGAACTCCTGTTGCTGCACTATTCGTTTTAGAACCTTTTTTAATGGAATATTAATTCCATTCTTTAACCTTCCATAAATTTACACACATTAGAAATTACTTCCCGAGCCTGGCTATGCACAATCTTTTTACCTAACTTTGATTTAATAGAAAGCATTTTTCCTGATTAAATAAAATATACTGTAAAAGTAACAATATGTTAAGCAAAAGACAATTTAGTTTAACAAAACAAGATATCTGAAAACATAACCATAGACAGTATTAAATAAAATTTAAAATGTAATTAGACTATTTAGCACAAGTCACAGTCCCAAACTAAACACTAGTAAAGATACAAACTAAATAATTAAATTAAATACAAGCCTATACGTTTCACAGTAAATGTTTTTGAAAACGCATCAAGACATACGCACTCAGTAAACTCTGCGCTTACACTGACAAAAACAGGGTTTTGCGCAGATTATTTTACCAAAATTTCCAGCCACCATAAAATACACACGTAGTACAATACATAACGAAAACATAAATAATGTGACTTGTTACACTCTTAAAACATAAAACATTTCTTGAAATATTACTTTAAGTAGATGTTTTTACAACATGGTGGACTCTTATTTATACTGTTTTTCCTTCTCAACATTTAGCAAAATTTTAATAATAATTTGTTTCTACAAGACACTGGTACAAGCAAAAGAAAGGCTGCTTCGTCACAAATGTATGTAACATACCAGAGATTACAGAATTACTTTTCTATTGTAAAATTTGTATTAAAGTATACAAAAAGAATTTCTATAATAGAAATTATCTATAGTTTCTATAGTTGATTATCTGACTGATCGTATCAACTAAAATTGTTAACAAACTAGTTTAATGGACATTAAATACTAGTTTAATTGAACAGCTTGTTTCCATTGCTCGTTGCGTAAAACTGCCGCTCACACAACGCGTGCAATGTGCCACGTAGCCACTCACGTTACTTATCGCTTCAGCGTAGCAGTCCTACATGCCTTAATATATGCCTCAATTATGTAATGGTTCTTAAATTATACCGTATAAAGGTTGACAATTGTATAGTGCGAGAAATTATTTTGATTACCACCTGGTAATTACAAGTTTTGATCACGTATTAGACTTGTTAAGTGAGATAGCTAAAATAAATGAGGATTTAAAAGGGTTTTATTAAGCGTGTACATAGACTTAAAAGCAGAGTCTTCCTGTTGTAAAATGAAGTTCTATACTGCCTCTTTTATTATTACAACGTGTCGAATGCATCGTTAACGTTTATGTCAAGAAAACCTTACAAAGGAACAGAATGTTTACCTTAATGTAGGCCTACTCAAAATCAGCTCTTTAGATATATTTAAGAGTCGGTGCCTATCAGAATATCGAATACATATGTACACTGTAGCATGACAGAAAATCCATCTTATTATAAGACCAAAAAAGAGAAGCAAAAATAGAATATAACATAGATTATAAAAAACCAAACTGGGAAAAAAAAGGAAAAGTACTATAATAATTAATCAAGAATAAAAGTAAAATGAAATCCGAAATTAAAAGAAGTTAAGTTCATTAAAACCAACTTAAGTGATAATCCAACTTATATAGCATATATACCCAGGTAGAATAGGAGGAGTTAAGAAAAAACCAAATATAAACCAAAACCACCGAATAAAAATATAACTAGTAAGCACATAAAAACAAACCCCCCAATAAAGTATAACAAAGAAAAGTACAATACAGTAGAAAAAAAAGAAATTATGTAAATTAAATATAAGTAGAAATATTAGATATATGATGGAAAGTGTACAAAGATAATTTAATTTGATTGTGAAAAAATGACAAACAATAATCCCTTTTAAGTGATGTTCTTCATTCCCCAATGACTAGATAAAATGGCTAGAAATCAAATTTGGGAATATAGTGAATAGTGAGGGTAAATCCCTAAATTAAACCAAAAACAGCAAAAGACTGCATAATAATTGATTTTAATAAACTGTTTAAATAAAAACAGATGAGTTTTGTTTATATTAGCAGTTCATTGAACTCAAAGCATTGAATGCTTGAGATTAAGTTTATTTTTTTAATATAATATCTTTATTATATTTTAATGATGTCAATTAATAATAAAAACGGTTGTAATTAAATAAGGGCAATTTAGTTAAGATTTTACTAGAATTGTATGTCAGAAAGGGTATTAGCAAGCTGAAATAATTGTAAATTTGTAATTGAACTAACTTAAAAAAATAGGCAAATGTTACCTCTCACCAAAATTATAATTAGTAAATAAGTTAACAAAATTAATTAAATGAATGAAAATTGTTGAATGTAAATTACTAACCATGTATAATAACTGTAACAACACTTAGTGAAGGTAATTAAGGAATGTATAAGATATATTTAGTAAAAATGCAAGTGTAAAAACACTGGAGTCTAAAGAAAAGAATAAATTGAAGATAGTATACAAATTAGCTAACCAAATCATCAAATTACTGAGAATTAAAGAACCCAAACCATCATAATTCAATCAATGAACTTGTTCAATGATAATTAGAATCTAACATAAATTGTCAACCATTTAATGTGGAAAGAAGTAATGTAGGTAAAGCCTACAACCAAATATACTGTAATATGACTTTTTGAGTAAAAAAATACTATAAAATATATCATGTGTGGTATTAAATGATGCAGAATTAAACAAGGAATTTGATTATGTAATTAGCATTTAATAAGAATAAATAATAAGCAAAATGTAATTTATAATATAATGTAAAATAATTAATAAACTTCGAGTTGATTGTTAAACGTCGAGATGAACACATCAGAACGATCTCACAAAAATTAAAAAAGATAGAAAATATAATTTGGACAAGAACTAAACCTATAAAAAAAAGAAATTGAAAATATGAGTTACTAACACTGAAATCAAATAAAATCAATTCAACTATTATCTTTACGAAGATTGAAGGTAATCAAGATATTAGAACAGTCCAGGTACTAATCAGAAATTATTTAATGTGAATATCAGCACAACGTTATGGACGAGCTATTTGAACGAGGACACTTCTGAACACTTATTGCCGAACTAAACAGCGGATCATTAATACGGAATCATCAGTCTAAGACGAAGAAAACTGATCACTACTACTATGATGAGGAACACATAAAGAATCAACATTTATTTGAAGGAATTTCGTCGTAAAGATCTCAGTGTACATACGCAGCAAGGAGACGGCCATCTTGTTGAATCTCAGACCAGCATCAGTCAGCTGTGGTGACGTCAGCCTACGTAGAGCCATTGGTTCGAAAAAATCTAATTTTTATTAACCTTTTTATATTAAATATTATTTCTACTTTTGTCATTAAGAACTTGTCAATTGTAAGTATTGTACCTTTTCAGCATTACACTTTCTCTGACTTATGATAACAGCTAAAAGAACCTATAATTCAATGTTAATGATTTATATAAAGAAAACAATTTGCCCTGAGATATGAGTTTTCGAGCTGTGGATTAGTAGTTCGATTCAAAGTCGATTAATCGCAATTAGATTAATAAATTCATTTAACATTCCAATTTTGAGTTTTATTTCTTGGTGAACATATATTTAGAAGAATTTCAGGTAGCACTTGAAACCTGGACTTCAAGGAAGAAGAGAATAACATCGCCAAGGAGTACGATCACTGAATAGCTGAATACCACTAATCGATTATTACATTTCATAATCTATGTAACGCTGGAAACAAATTATTTTTATTATAACACAATATCAACTAAAATAGTAATTAAAAGAATTAAGGAAAATATAGTAAATAAATAACTAATAAATCATTAATAAACAAATAATAATAAAGAAACAAAAATTATTTTTCTTTCCTTAAATTTATACAAAATTTTTTACAAATTCATATATTTATTTTTGTAACCCATAAAGAAGGAAACGTTACAAAATTGGCGCTCCAACTTACGGGGCTGAGATTAGTAATTGATGGGCCATAAGAAATAAAAATAATCTGAATAATTTCTAATTTTAGCTGGCAGCTGTTACAAGCTTAGAAGGGTAATAAAGATGCCAAACAGATCAACATCAAAGAAAAGGGCGTTAGAAGCCGAGAAGGAGATAGGCATGGAGAACAAGGAGGCGACTCCAGTGGAAGAGATGGAGATGATATTACCTCCAGCGGAACCGAACCAACCCACACAACAGGAGGAACAACACAAGAAATCCACCACAACAGAAGATACGAAAATGGATAAGACGATAGAAATGTTCCTACAAATGAGTAAGGAAATGAAAGAGAACAACAAATCAACCAAGGAAGAATTGAGTAACCAAATTGGAGAAACCAGTAAGAAGATGGATGAAGATAACAAGAAAGCAAGGAAAGTGAATCAGAAGAGCATAAAATCAATAAATAAAAATATAGAATCCACAAAGGAAGAATTGGGAGAATTAAGTAACAAAATTGAAAATACCAATAAGAAAATAGATGAAAGCAGTAAGAAGATGTAAGAATTGATAGATGGCTACCAAATGTTAAAGGACGAGGTGAGTAAGAAAATAGATGAGAATTTTCGAACATTAAGAAAAGAATGAAGGGAGGTTAACCAGAAAAATATTGACAAGTTAGACGAAAGGATAGAGTTGTTGAAAGAAGAGTTGAGCAAGGAAATCAACGATAATAATGAATCCACAAACAAGAAATTAGAAGAAGAAACAATCGGAATCACACAACAAATTATAGAGGCTGAAAAGAAGTGGAGTCAGACTAATCAAGAAGTACAAGATTTTAAGGAAGGATTAAACACCATAATTACTAATATCGAAGAAAACAATCGGAACAAATTGGAAGAAAACTGAAGAGAAACACAGGAAGAATTGGGGAATATACGGAGCCAATTCAGGGAAAAGTATGATGGTATCGAAGTTGCAATGACCAATATAACTAACTGGTCAAGTACGTTAGAACCAAGAAGAGATAGAATTAATTCGAAATCGACCAACTAACATTACCAGTATCCCTACTAATGAAAGCCGAGAATGGATAATATTCGACAATATAAAAGAAAACCAATGGAATTTTTGGCCAGAATTGAGGAATATTTTGCTAAACATCGGGGAAATAGATGGAGCACAAACCGTGAATTGTTAGATGAATCTTTCAGAGAAATGACATACAATTGGTGGATGGCAATCAGGAGTGAAATAACGGAATACCAACAATTTAAGAACCTGTTCAAGGCAAAATATTGGTTAGAGTCGACACAAAACTTAATAAGAGATAACATCTGTCACGGAAGATATAATGCCCACATAGGTACTACCTTGACCGCATATTTCCTAGGGAAAGTGTGTTTAGCGAAACATTTAGAACCAAACATACCAGAGGAGTCCCTTGTAAATAAATTATCGTATCACTATGATGAAGATATCATAAGAGCACGGAGGGGTAGCCAGATAAAAACAGTACAAGCCATGGCAGAATTGCTTGAGAACTATGAACATGAAGACTACTATCGCCAAAGTAGGAGGAGAAATGATAGACCGGATTTAAGAAATAATCATCAGTACCATAATAATTTTAGTAATAATAATAATAACTACCCCGGGAACCGCAACAACTCTAATTATTATAATCATAATAATAATAATAGTAATAACAATAATAATAACAGAAATAATAATAACCACCCCAAGAATAGAAATAATTACTATCATAATAATAATAATAATAATAATCATAACATTCAGAGAAACTCCAACCAAGTTAATACAGACCATTATTCTAATACTATCAGGAATTATCAATCAAGTAATAATAATAATAACAATAGAAACTATAGACCAAGAGTAAATTAAATAAGAGCAGAAGAAAATGGTCAAAGAAGGTATCCGCATCAGAGACGGAATAGTTTTCATGATTATGAAAATCGGCAGATGAATAGCGAAATGATAACTATGTACAATAGACCCAGACGAAGTACCAGCTTGGATGATCGAGACAGACAAACAAACCACGAACCACCATTTGACCATCGTACTGAGCGGCAGGAACCGACTCAAGGTTTCCAGACCGACATCTCTGTCTGCCCAACGGATAACAATAATGATAATTTAAACGGAAGGAGGCAGTGATAAATTTTCACGACCCTTCACTGCTCC
Organism: Magicicada septendecula; assembly: GCA_034769895.1. Taxonomy (NCBI): domain Eukaryota; kingdom Metazoa; phylum Arthropoda; class Insecta; order Hemiptera; family Cicadidae; genus Magicicada; species Magicicada septendecula. The sequence goes on from CM068368.1 coordinate 162,512,416, forward strand.
TATATCCTGGGTATGAACAAGAATTGCAAAATGAAAGTAACTTTAATAACTTTACCATTATTTGTAGTAATTATCTAAAAAATATACGAAATGAACTATTAGAAGAGAACACTACAAGTTTCAGTAGCCAGAATAACGAAATAATTTATATAAACGCAGAAGTTGAAGGAATTTTAGATCAAATAATGATTGATACGGGCGCTAATGTATCCATAATTAATAGTGTTGAATTAGATAGAATACAAAAAGAATGATGTCGAACACTGCCAATATTACAGGTCAATAATATTATATTAATAGGGGCCACTGGTCGCCAAAACAAAACTATAAGAAAACAAGTGTCCTTAAATGTTATTAGCAAGGGTGTAGCTATGAATGTGGTGTTTTTAATTGCAACAGGATTGCCATTTATTATATTGGTAGGATGTGATCTACTAAGGAGAAACTCGGCTATTATTGATTTGAGCAAAGAGAAAGTATCGCTGTTCTTAGAAGGGATCACTAAAAAGATATTACTGCTATATACCGGACCATTTATAGTCACAAGAGCAAATAACAATAACACCTATGAACTAAAAGAGATTGTTTTAGAAAAAATCAAAGGCGTTTATAACCAGTCATCAATCAAAAAATATTACGATGATTAGATTAAAACTTAAAAATTCTAAAAGAAAAGTAAGGTCAACTTACATCAATTATTTACAGGACTTAATTTTGACTTGAAGTGTAAAACTTAAAAATTCTAAAAGGAAAGTAAGGTCAACTTACACCAATTATTTACGGGACTTAATTTTGAATTGAAGTATAAAACTTAAAAATTCTAAAAGAAAAGTAAGGTCAACTTACACCACTTATTTACAGGACATAATTTTGAATTGAAATAAATTTACTAAATTCTAAAACTAAATAAGATCAACTTACATCAATAATTTACAGGAATTAATTTTGAAGTAAAAAATAAATCAACAAAATTGTAAAGGAAAAATAAGAACAACTTATATCAATAATATGAATAAACTAGTTTCGGAAAGGAAATATTACAAAATTTACGGAATGCAAAGGGAAGTAAAGACCACTTAAATAATATAATGTTAATGAAATAATTTGGATGAAAACAAGAGCGAAATAATAATTTTTGAAGAAAAAAAATATATATAACTAAAATCACTACTTTAATTTTAATTATAATAAGAACCATTGGAAGAATGACTGTCATAACATAAAACCAGTAGAACAATTAATTAGAACAAAGATGAAAAACAAGAAAAAAAAATGCTATTAATATTGATAACCAGAAGAAGATTGTGCGAACAACAGAAGACATAAAGAGAATTCAGACGGAAAGGTTTACACATCATAACTAGCAATAAATTATATCAACAGAGCTTCCGACCATGAGAAGAATAAATATATCATCAGAGCTATAAAACATAAGAAGAATAAATAATAAGAAGAATAAATGAGATAGAAAATATTAGCAAATCTGAGCAACCACGAAGGTATCTGAGGTATCCAAGGATGTTCTTTATTAGTCGAGAAATAGACTATTTTTTAATAATTTTATTTAATGACTCTCTGTAGATGTATTCCAGCAGTATTATATTTTTAGCAGAGATGACGTTCCTCTGATCTCAAAAAAGTGTAGTATGGCCAGCAGAGTATATTTAGCCACAAGTGCCTCTCTGGACTGCCCCAGCTCACGTGTTAGGGAATGAATATCCCATGGATAAAGCACCAAGTAAAGGAATACATATATATAATAATAATGATATACCTCAGATTACGATAACTATCAAATAAAAATAAATTCAATGAAAAAAATCTAAAGCTCAATTACGAAGAAGCAGATACAGAAGTGGGTAGTGAAACCCCCCTTTTATTTTATAAGTTTTTGTAATTTTTAATTTTTTTTAATTTTATTTACTTATTTTTTTTTAATTAAAGGGGAGAGACATAATATTTAAAACTAGGTGATGAACATAGAGGAAGCATAAAGTGTGCAAAGACCCAAGCTACAATCACAGACATGTCCACTGGATGGATGACAGGACTTGCAAATGAAAAACTCTATTGACAAAACAAGTGTGAACTTTATTTAACGTGCAGTCACATACATAATACAACAAAGCATAATTTAATAATAGCCACTGAGTAAAATTTAAATACTTTCACCTCTATATGTTATACATCACTTCATCACAGACTGATAATAATTGACTATAAATAACTAAGGGGGTATCCACAATCCCCTTAAATCAAAATTGACTGGCATACATCATTACATACATATCGTTATTCTACACAGTACAATATTGTGATTGACTTCTTAATTCGGTGGCTGTAAAAGAGTGGATGCAACACTATGTGAAAACAACATTATAATTCTTTTTTAATATGTGATATTTAAAATTTAAATTTAAATTTGCTACACCCTGCAACACTATGTCCAAGATAAACATTATAATAATTTTGTTTTAATATATAATACTGAAATTTTAGAGTGATATTTAAAGTTTAAGTTAAATTGGCTAGCCCCTTTCTATAATTCCTTCAGCACATGTGCTATCACATCATTAATTTTGTCACATTCCCCCCCCATTGAAAATTACACACAAACACATACAAATACATATAACACACACCCACAATTCCTGTACCCACCCTCTCACAATAACCCTTCGCATTAAACGAACAAAAAAAAAAAAATATATATATATATATACACACACACATAAAACAAAACCGAGCTTAGGAGTTCACACAGTTAAATCACCTCTAAGATGAGAATTCAAATAACACAGGAAACTGAATTGCCCCCAACAGAACAAATGACACGAGAATTTATAAGTAAATACAACTTCAATAATTTTGAAGCAAAACTCCGAGAATTAAATCATGATCATAGTTTAAGCCACAATACATAAAGAAAATCAGACACCCCAGTCTTGAATTATGCCCACACGGCAGGACATGACCAAGCAGGACATAACTAACTCTCAGATACATAGAACGCATTAAAAAAAATGAAAAAACTTAGAGCGGTTCATGCAGGTATATGTGTGTGTGCAATTCCCTTACATAGTATAAGAAAGTTATAAAAGATCACATAAGGCTTAGTTGTATGCAAGGTCCACACATGCAGGCACAAAACTTAACGTGTGTGTGTTTGCAGATCTTGTGCAAGTTAAACGCGGGGTATCATAAGTCTGTTTCTGAGAGCGTCTGCCGATTTACAGTATTGTGGTAGATGAAATAGTATAATGTAAATACAGAAAGATCACACCTGGATAGTCCGATTTAACTAAGTGTCACTGTGGCTAAGCTGTAGCGTGTAGTTTGAACTGGTAACTCCTGGGGGCAGAATTCCTCCAAGTGTGTGTCTGTGTCCCAACTGACGGCATCTCACGGTTCATGTAACATCTCTGCACGAGGGGTTGACAGATGTTCGTCCAACCCCGACACCCATCTCGCCATTGGTCGAGCACCTGGAGCTGACTTTATTCTAGCTTCTCATAGTGTAGTACTTCGAACAGGCAGAACAGATTGTGTGTCGTCAATTGAGACCAGAAACTTCCTTGATGAGGGTTGGAACAGAAATGAGAGCGATTACATGGTAATTTCCACCGATAAAAGCTTGCCTGAATGCAGGTTAGCACACACCACAGCTGGGCCGGCCAACTGGATCCTCGTCACCGCTACTGACAACCCGTTTACATACACTCAGCGACGACGCGATACAGTGGCATTGCATGACGTCGGGAACGCGCCAGTGTTTAAAAGAAAGTTACCTGCCCCTGCAACCGAGCTTCGCGTTTCCTGAGCCGAACAAAGTACGGCACACCCTCACCCCAAAAGGCAACATGGTTGCCTCAAAACTAAACAAGGTCTCGACCACGACTGCTGTGGGATTCCTGGGAAACTTCAGATCTCTATTCGCTCTTTGTGGGTTCAGTGTCTCAGGAAAACCAAAGAAGTAGAAGGAAGAGATGTAAGCTATGCCAGCGTGTGTCTGAAAGAGAAGGTGTAAATGTGCGTACTGCATGCTCGCCGGGCCGTGGTCCGCATGCAGGGATAAGGAACAGAAAAGAAAAGGAGAAAGACAAGAATTGCTGCGCCAGCTCTGAGTACTGACCACCAAGCCCCCCTTACTCAACAACTGAGACCCAAGAACCAAACAACATCTACAACGGAACAACCCCTTTTGCCACCAGGACCATTGACTTCTATCTCCCCCTTCCCAGGACTGAAAATCTCTACCACACTGCGACCATACCCACGCGAGTCTCCCCCTCCGCCATGCCAAACTCACGGGACCGCCCCAACACGTCACCCTCTCTGGTGACCACCACCTACTTCTACTGGTACTCACATATTCATGCCCGAAGGCCAACAAGGTGCTACTGACCTTGATATGTGAGTACCACTTCGACAACCGTCCACCTCGTGGACCGTCCAGCCATGTTCAGCAAAACAAGGCATCCTCAATCCTTGACACATGACTGGCCCACCTCCCCACACTAGGGTGGGCGGACCCGATTAACAAGGCAGAGAAGACCGCGCAGAGGGCACGCGAACATCAATCCCAACAATTACTCTTACTTCAAATACCGTAACTAACAGGGGGGGTACTTCTCCACGGCACCGTCTAAACAAACCACTGTCAACCAAAAAACACACCAAGAACATCAACTGGGGAATGCGACATGGCCCGGACTCTACGATAATCAGCAAACAACTACAACAAAGAAACAATAGAACAACACCACATAACTTCTCCAAACGGGGACACTGACGATCTCCAAGACCACGACAATCTAAGGGGACACTCTCTAACTCTCTAACTTTCTCCTTTTGCTTTCTCTTTTTTCCTTTCTATAATTTTTTTTTATTAAGGGGAGGGGTAGGAAAATTGGGAGGATGAAAAGGGCAAGGATCATTGAAAGGTCGATAGCTAGTACTAAGGGTAAGGTCATGGCTCCCTCCGGAAATAAGGATGAATGGAGGAAACCAAGGCTCGCGTGGGCAGGGGCGCAACCCTGAAGTAGATGAACACCACTGGGGCTGTAGGAAACATCCACCCGCTACCCGTTAACCGCTTCTTCTCACCTTTCTGTGACGGACTTTAGGTACTCGTTCCTTTCGGACACCACTCTCTGAGAAATTATCTCGTGTTGAGCTGTACTGGCTGGTTTCCTCTGAATCAGAATCAAGGCAACTTACATCACTACTTTCACTCCGCTCTGGATTATCCTCACCATCTAAATCCTCTGCTTCTCTTTCTTCCAATCCTCCCTTTTCTTCCGTTTCCATTTCTTCCTCATGCCCTTCTTCCACTTCTACCTTTTCCATAATTTCGTCCCCATAATCCAAATCGCCATCATGACACGGCACCTCCTCACCATCTTCCAGTTGCTCATCTGATCCATCTTCAACAGCATCTTCCCTCAGCTTCTCACCAATTTCTTCATCACACTCGTCACCAGCCGCTTCACAAACTTCTTCACTAACCTCTTCTCCAATCTCATTTTCATCCTCCTTTTCATCAACACATTCATCATCAACCTCATCGCCATCACGTCCACTACCACCATCCGAACACTGCACATCTTCCTCATCCTCTAGTTGCTCCTCTGGTCCACATGAAACTTCTTTCCGTTCTTCGGAATCCTCAACACTACTTACAGAAGGCGTCTGCACATCTTCACACACTACATCATTCTCACTCGCACACTCCACAATGCTGCCACCAAATTTCTCCTCAACTTCTACCTCATCTCCTTCCACCACACTTGCAGCATGGACATCCCCTTGTCCACCTTCAACCTCAGAAACTTTTGCAGCCTGGACATCCCCGTGTCCATCCGCAAACTCAGACTCTTCAGTCTCCCTAACACCTACAACAGTAGTATATGTCTGTATGCGCCAGGACACAAAAAACAGGCATGTATGCGCTGGGACACAATACCCACTATGTATGTATGCGCCAGGACAAAAAAAAACAGGCATGTATGCGCTGGGACACAAAAAACAGGCATGTATGCGCTGGGACACAATACCCCACTATGTATGTATGCGCCAGGACAAAAAAAACAGGCATGTATGCGCTAGGACACTCGTGTCCGCTGACCTAGTAAAAAATGTAAATATAAACAGACGGCCGGCGTTTGTTGACACGCCGCGTACACATAAACATTCCGAGTTCGTTGACGTGTTTTTTTTTCTTTTTGCAGTGTAGATAGCGTCGTCTTTACCTAAATATATTACATTTTATTTGTAATCGTGATCGTGTCTTTAACGATTGTTATTCTATAGTAAACCGTGACCTTGAAACACACTGACCTAGTAAAAAATGTAAATATAAACAGACGGCGTTTGTTGACACGCCGAAAACTTTGATGTACACATAAACATTCCGAGTTCGTTGATGTGGACGTGTAAACTGTTTTTTTTCCTTTTTACAGTGTAGATAGCGTCGTCTATACCCTAAATATATTAAAATTTATATGTAACGATTGTCTTGGTATACAGATAAGATATGAATTAGCTTAGTCGGTAACGTGCAACTGTGTTATTCTAATAATAGATTATATGTAAGGTAAGTATCAATTGTTCAATCCCTAGTTAATTCATACTTTTTTTTTTAAATATATTTATTCATTATTTTTATACTTTTTTATTTTCACGTTTTAACATGAATTTGTTTTTAGATATGTTAACCGATAATAACGTTTATATAATACACGTTTGCAGTTGGTTTATTAGTGTTCCAACGTGAATTCTGAAAGTAACATCCTAGTTAATAACATGTCGGTAGTTAAAAATTTACTATATATAGTAATTGTTCAAATATTACTAATAAATTCTTTAGCCGATAATACAACACAGATTGAAGTGGATAAAGTTAAGCAATATTTATATGAGTATGGTTATCTTCAAACAGATGATGAATCTTCGTTGCAAGCGGTAAATGAATCAGATATTACTAATGCGTTACTTATATTTCAAGAATACTATAAATTACCTACTGATGGTAAATTAAATAATGAAACTATAAATTTAATGTTAAAACCTAGATGCGGTAATAGTGATATTATTTTTGATTATCGAGTATCCAGTTTTAAATGGAACAAGCCTGAAGTAACATGGCATTATTATTTAGCGAATCAAGAGGTGTTAGAATTGACTAAACAAGCTTTTGCAGTATGGGAGGAAAAGTCTGGTATACGTTTTAAACATGATAGAGTAAATACAGATATTTTAATTTCTAATAAACGATTGAAACATATGATGCAAAAAGAATCGTGGCAATGTACGAGAACGTTTGACGGTAAAGGTGGAACATTAGCACATGCATATTTTCCTGATTATAATAATTCAAGGCGAGAAATTCATATTGATGAAGACGAAAAGTGGTCATATTCGACTGATAACGTTGTTCCTCTTGGCCACACAAGTTTGTATGCAACGTTGTAGCGTGACAGATGTATGCATAATATTGAATGGCAATTGATCATTAAAATAATGAAGTTATAATGTTTAAATTTGGAAGAAAGCATTAAGTATAATATAAATTAATTAATTCATAGCAACTGTGGAAAGAAATCATTATTATAAAGAAAATACAAGTTAAAATAAAAGGAGTTACTAGTGATGAGTCATCCAAAACCAGTCTCATAACTAAAGGTTTTCAAGGTATAACCCAGGAAGGTAAAATAGTAAATAACAAAGCAGTACACAATATGACCAAACCCACAACGAGGGAGAATAAATAGAATAGAAACCCTAAAATAAGCCAAGATCAACCAATACAGGTTGTGTATTTCTGAAATAAAGAAGAAGATGGAGAAGATCCCAAGAAACCTGATGGCAACAAGAAGAAGATGGAGAAGATACCAGTCCCAGAAGGCAGGAGAAAAGAAGACTGAAGAAAGAAGAAGAGGGCAGCATCCTGAAGAAGATGTCATGCTCTTATAAAAGACACCCAAATCCCTATATCCCCAAAATAAATATCTAAAAACAAAAGTATAACGAAATAAAAACCACATGTATATAAATTTAAGAGAGAGAAGTGAACAAAGTAAAAGTTTCCTGTGAACTAAGATGAAACAATAATATAGTACCCATGGAACAAATCTCCATTGAAAAACGCTAACCAATTTATTATGTTGATAAGACTATACGACCATTTAGCATTAACATAATATATAAGTGAAAGTGAACCAGTGATAGTTTTGGGTATTATAAAAAATGAACCTTGTGTTTCATTCTTGGCAATCACAAACATTGGATGCAATGAAATATGCATTTTTCAATGACTTAAAATGTGTACTGTGACAATATGTTGTTCATAAGACATGAATCTGTTTAAAATAACATTTTGTTTTACATGAAAAAAGAAAAACAGATTTCATAGTGCTTTTTGAACGGTTCATACTATTTATTTGTTAATGACAGGGTACAATTCCCCAAAGACAATGTATAAAAGACGGTATAAAAACTGTAGAATCCTACTTATAATAATAGTTAGAAATAAGAATATAAATATAAGGTTTTTTATGTATATAGTACAAGAATGTTTAAAAATGTTTTAGATATAAGGCCATTTGTTTGGGTCTGAAACAACTAACATCAGAACTATAAAAATAGTTACCACTTGTAAATAGTAGAGGGCAATTAAGATGTTAGTTAGTAAAAAACCTTTTTTGTAAGCCATATTTCCATGTTTGGAAATGGGGATTTTGTTGCAAAATGTCTGACTTGAAGACAACCATTTATTTAAAAAAATATTCTTTATTTTGTTTAACTATTATTTGTATTGTAACCAATACTAATTGTTTTTGTGTAATTTGAAAACATGTTTAATTTATAATACTATTTGTAAAAGTCAGAGAGGGTATCACACATCATATATTGTTTGTAAATTATTTTGTAAGAAAAATTGTTAAAAAATCATAGGCCAAAAGAATGGAAACCAAACTTCATCAAAACAGAGAAATTACTCATTTAAAAGCAAATAAACAAAAGGGGTTTAGACAAAATAAACTTGAGATCATGCCATATAATTGCACATACCATTTAGAGAGATTTTAATAAATTATATTCAGAATTATAAATAAAAATGAGAATGACTAAACTCAGAAATTTAGACATGGGAGTCATATATTCCAGAATAATGTTTCAGAATACAACTAATTCAATTAATTACCAGAAAATAAGGGAATATGAACCTTTTAATACAATATAGGATTATTAATATTAAATATAACTGATAAAATGGCTGAATTTATATAATGACAGGAAGTAAATTTTGATGTTTTGACTCTTCAGAGTATACCAAACTGAAAATGAAATTACTATTTTTTGGACAGAAAACACTATAAAATGGCATTATTTAATCTGAAAATAAGCTGAATGAAATGAAAGATTAATTTAAATCACATCTAGTGAATAAAATTGACAAATAACCAAAGTTTAGGCATTCATATAGTGAAATAGTAAAGTATACACAGGATGTGAAAATATTTTTGAACAATGTTAAGGATAATATTATATGGGCTAAGAGTTTAATTGAAACTGAAGGAAACAGTTAGTTGATTATTGGTATTTGAACGGATAACATAAACGAGAGTTTTGTGACGATCTAACCTACACCAAAGGTGAAGTTTAGTGGCGAACAGTACGTTACTGTAAAGTCGGGAGTGAATTATAAAATCTTTCCAGAACCTATACATTGTGACAAAAACGATCAAGAAACACTAATTAACACTAAACAATACATTTCTACTCTGAAAAACACCACAAAACACCAGAAAACTGTATAACACATTAACCAAATTAGTGTCGGAATTGGGAAAAGTGTTTTGACTTATAATTACACAGACATACTAAATACAACCCAGAATCACTACACCAGTCACTACACAACATTTAACAAGAGATTTGCAGAGACAAGAACAGGAATTTTGCCAGAAAATACATTATTTGGAACACTGCAGGAACGAGCAACATTTTGATCAACTTGACGGCGGCCATTTGCTTTGACGATTCCAGTGCCTTCTTCTTAGTACAACTCAGCTGTTTGGTGAAAACAATTATTATATTTACAAATTATTATTCAATGTCTGTGTTTATTAATAACTATTAATTTGATTGTAACGTTATACTTTTTAAATATTAGCCCGATTTCTCTGACTTTGGTAATAACTGGCTGTTTAAAGAACCCTATATAATTTTTATATCATATACTTGTAACTTTTTTCGATATCCTGAGAATCGATACTAATCGATAAGAGTCAATATTGCTATTACTTAATAAAAAACATTAATACTTTTCAATACTTAATAGTTCTTTATTTCTTCAATAATACTAATTACCAATAATATAATTCTAATTGATAATCTACAAGGACTTTACCACCCGTAAGTGAAGATAACCTAAAATAAAAAGGTAAACAAGTATCGATTGGTTTACAGACAGTCTTATGAGTGGTGATAGATTATTTAAAATATACTAAAACTTTAATAAAAATTTTCAGAAGAGCATTACACTGTTTAAAACTTCACAGCCCTATATTAATTAATTGATCATAATTAATTAATTAATAAAATTAAAAAAATTTTTTAATTATTTTTTTTTATAAACATAATTTTTTTTTTTTTAATTTCCTTCAAAACAATAAATTTTGTTTTGAAACTTTCGGCGAAGCTGAACATATATATTCCTTCATCAACTTTACGCTACTCGACCGATCTTGCTACCATTGGGACTCGACCAGCTGGGAAACTTAAGGAAGTGTTTCAGGCCAGTAAGACGTCGAGAGCCACACCAATTTAAACACCAATTAAACACATTACAACTTACAACTTATTTTTTATATTTATTACAAATTAGTCCAAACAGTGGGGCTTGATTACATCGGAGTCGAACTTCACAATCTATTATCATCAACACATCAACACACATCAAATCTTATATTTTATTACAAATTGGCGCACAACTTTAGGGGCTTTAATTAGCGATTGGAAGGCCAATACATTCTGCCCAATCACTAGTTGGAGCTAGGCAACAGCTACAAAGCCAGAGAAAAGGGGAGAACAACAAGCAAAATGAAAGAACCTACACCAGAAGAAATGGTTGAGATAAGGAAAATGTTCCAACAATGGTTGAAGGAAATGAGAGAGGATAGATTAAAAAGGGAAGAGGAGAGTAACCAATCCTTGAAAGAAGAATTGGGTGACCAACTGGACAATATCAATAAGAAGCCGGAAGAGGACATCAAGGAAAAGAGAGAGGACGGATTAAAAAGCGAAGAATTAAGAAAGGAGAAGACCGAAGGAATAAAAAATGAAAGCAAACCAGAAACAGAAGAAATACCAAACGAGAAAAGGGTACAAATAATCGCGGCATCATTGAATGGACAAATGAAACGATGGAGAAAAGAAATAAGAAGGGAGCGTAAACAGATTAAGAAGGAGGAGTCAAAACTAAGAAGACAACAAAGAAGGGAAGAGCTACAGGAAAAAATAAAACGAAAGACTGAAGCACTAAAGGAGGTCACGAGAAAGTGGAGAGAAGTAAGAACAAGTACTCTAAAACAGATGATAGAGGATAACAATAAAAGGGTGGAAATTATCATAAAGAATAATAAACTGTGGGAGGAAGAATTAATAAGAGATAACAAAAGAGAGTTAGAAGAAATACCAAATGACAAAACGCAGGAACAAGTAATGGTGGTACCTGAAATTGAAACTAACCGAAACCAGGAAAATATTCAACAAAGGAAAAGGAGAATCTATCCAAGAAATGTAATAAAAACGAAGGAAGAGTTGGAGATGATGAACCATGGGTTAATTGATGGCAATAATATCCCAATTACCTATGACAAAGACATCATGAATCCCAGGAATTATAGAAGGAGAATCGAAGTAATTTCAGAAATAATTTACCACAAGACAGTAGTCTACCAATGGGAAAGGACCAGAGGTAAACAGAATACCACAGGTGGACCAGATCAATTTCAGCGCAAGACTGGACAGTGGATTTCAGAAAGATGGAAATGTGATATCGTACCAGACTGTAATGACGGCACAAATGAATCACCAGAATGTATTCCATTAACGTGCCATCTAGGACAGTTCCAGGGTACGGTTAGACTAAAATATATTCCTTCAGAGTGGATATGTGATGGTAAACCAGCTTATGGTGTTTCAGATAAACAAATAATAAGTGATAACCCAGATGAAGATCCTCACATATATTTGTCAGGTAACACAAAACATGGACCAGAAAAGTATTGGTGTATACAATACAATGATAGAGGGAACCAGCCCAGTAATTACAACGGCCCTAACAACCCGCCGCATAATAACCAGTTTATCGGTAATTTTAACGGCGTTAGGAATAACAACCCCTATCCATACAATAGAAACAATTTATACCAACATAATAATGTCCCATACAGTCAGAGAAATCCATATCCCAACAATAATGGTAACAGACCTTACCAACCTAACCGAAATTACTATCATGATAAATTTAGTAATAACAATAATAACAGTAATAATAACCGAGTGTCGCGCCCTAGGGTAAATTTTATAAGAGCAACTGAGATGATGGACCCTGGTTGACACAAATACCACACGACATCAAGAAAAGGGACGGATCATGATAACCGACTACGGCGAAAAAACAACGTTGAAGGAGACGAAATAAATATCATTGAAAGGAAATGATACGAAGAATAAACATAGAAACAAAACTGGGTTTTATGAGTGAAGACTATTTAAGAAAATGCACATTATAAATAAAAATATGAACAATGGAGTGACATAAAGAAAATCGTCCATCTTCCTGGGTATATAAAAGAAAAGAAAATTTATAAGGAAAGAAAAAGAGAAGATCAACTTACAAAAGTATAAATAATATGGGCCAGTGTAGAGTACAATATAACCCCATATGTTGTGGTAAATGATAAGCATAACAATACATATGAGTTGAAGGAAATCGTTTCAGGAAAAATCAAAGGAGTGTACAATTAAGCTTCTATGAAGAAATATTATGAAGAATGAGTTGTGAGATTTAGAATTTGGAATTTAATTTTTAAAAATTCGAAAATAATGTAAGTACATCTTACAACCTAATATTTTGAAAAGAACATTTTGGAGAATTATAAGAAGAAGGAATTTAGAATTTTTAAATTTAAAAAAATTCGAAAATAATGTAAGTACATCTTACAACCTAATATTTTGAAAAGAACATTTTGGAGAATTATAAGAAGAAGGAATTTAGAATTTATATTTTAAAAAATTCGGAAATAATGTAAGTACATCTTACAACCTAATATTTTGAGAAGAACATTTTGGAGAATTATAAAAAGAAGGAATTTAGAATTTTTATTTTAAAAAATTCTAAAATAATGTAAGTACATCTTACAACCTAATATTTTGAAAAGAACATTTTGGAGAATTAAAAGAAGAAGAATTTTTAATAATTTAATAATTCGGAAATAATGTAAGTACATCTTACAACCTAATATTTTGAAAAGAACATTCTGGAGAATTATAAGAAAAAGGAATTTAGAATTTAAATTTTTAAAAAAATTCGAAAATAAAGTAAGTACATCTTACTACCACTGATAATTTTGAACAAACTTTATGAAAGAATTAAGAAGAAAGGAATTTTGAATTTATTTATAAAAATTTAAAATTGAGTAAGTACATCTTACTACAACCTGATAATTTTGGAACGAACTTTATGGAAGAAAGAAAAAGAAAGACTTTTGAATTGAAAGATAATTATGAAAATTTAAAATTGAGTAAGTACATCTTACTACAACCTGATAATTTTGGAACAAACTTTATGGAAGAAAGAAAAAGAAAGACTTTTGAATTGAAATATAATTATAAAAATTTAAAATTGAGTAAGTACTTCTTACTACAACCTGATAATTTAGAACAAAACTTTATAGAAGAAAAAGAAAGGAACTTTGAATTTAATATACGAAAAATTTAAAAATGAAGTAAGACCAACTTACTATAACTAAGTTTATGAGAAAATTTTATGGTAAATAATTAAGAAGAATTTGAATTTGGAGAAATACCAAAACATTCAGAAATAATAGTAAAATCACAGTACTATAAACAATTCTGAATGAAACAATTCTGGGAATAAATGAATTAAACAGAATTTGAATGTTGATAGAACGTCAGAACTTTGAAACAAGATAAGATCAACATATTACAAGGATTTATGAGAAATATTTTTCAATTAAATAAAAAGAATAGTTTGAATTTTATATTAAAACTAACCAAGTTCCAAAAAATAATTATGTGTCAATTATGATTGAATTGAGAAGAAAATAAAGTGATTAATTCAGAAAAAAGAATTAACGTTAATCCAGAATAAATGCTAGACATTCACAACAGCATTTGAAGGAGTAGAGAAGAATAACAAAAAAGAGTGTAATATGCCAGAGAAGGAAAAAATTTGGAAGCAACGAGACTAATTACCTATGAAACGATAATGAAAACAGTTAATTAAGAGCGAAGAAGAACAACTCATACCAAACAGATGGAGAAGATGATTTTGAACAAATGATAATAATAAGACCTATATCAAATGCAAAGAGAAGAAATACCACATGAAATATAATATAAATGAATTAATGCTAATGAATGCGAAGGCGGATTAATAACTTTCTAAGAGAAAGGAAAGAACCAAAATGTTTAAATAAAATGATCAATATAACAACCTGTATATCTAATGTAAAGATACAATGTCAAAAAATCAAATATAATATATTAAGACCATTCAAATAATGAATACGAAAGACTATTTATAAAGACCATGCTAATACTATGAATAACCAGAAGCAAGTATAAAGAGAATTCAGATGGAGAAGAAAGAGAGTTACACTGTAAACAGTAACCAGAATTATTAAAAGAAAGGTTTTCAACCATAATTAAAATAAATATATCAGACAAGTTAAGAGTTTTGAAAAAATATATATATAATGAGTATAATAATGATTATGAAGATTTATTAAGATAGAAAATGCGAGATAATCTGAGAGACTACGAAGTGGAGAATCCAAAGATATTTTTATTAGTCGAAAATGAGACTACTTTTTATTTATTTATTCGATGACTGACTGAAGATAATTCCAGCAGCATTATGTTTTTTTTGAGCAGGGATGGATATGCCTCTGTACTCAATTTATAGAAGTGGTGTATGGCCAGCAGAGAAGTAGCGTACAGTGCCCCTCTGATCTGCCCCAGCCCACGTGATAGGGAATGTTAGGGAATTAATATCCCAAGGATACAACACGAAGTTGATATAGAAAGAAAATGTATTACAATTATAATATATCTCAGAAGACACTAACTATCCGAAAAGGATCAGTAGTAAGACAAGTAACCATATATATAAAATCAATAAAACTCTAATATAAAAAAGTCGATATAAAAATGGAGAAGAAAATGAATTATAAGAAATGATGAAATTATCATAAGAAATTATTTCATCCATAAACATGTCTGAAATAATTACTTCTGGAGGGGAGCAATCTGTAGCGTGACAGATGTATGCATAATATTGAATGGCAATTGATCATTAGAATAATGAAGTTATAATGTTTAAATTTGGAAGAAAGCATTAAGTATAATATAAATTAATTAATTCAAAGCAACTGTGGAAAGAAATCATTATTATAAAGAAAATACAAGTTAAAATAAAAGGAGTTACTAGTGATGAGTCATCCAAAACCAGTCTCATAACCAAAGGTTTTCAAGGTATAACCCAGGAAGGTAAAATAGTAAATAACAAAGCAGTACACAATATGACCAAACCCACAACGAGGGAGAATAAATAGAATAGAAACCCTAAAATAAGCCAAGATCAACCAATACAGGTTGTGTATTTCTGAAATAAAGAAGAAGATGGAGAAGATCCCAAGAAACCTGATGGCAACAAGAAGAAGATGGAGAAGATACCAGTCCCAGAAGGCAGGAGAAAAGAAGACTGAAGAAAGAAGAAGAGGGCAGCATCCTGAAGAAGATGTCATGCTCTTATAAAAGACACCCAAATCCCTATATCCCCAAAATAAATATCTAAAAACAAAAGTATAACGAAATAAAAACCACATGTATATAAATTTAAGAGAGAGAAGTGAACAAAGTAAAAGTTTCCTGTGAACTAAGATGAAACAATAATATAGTACCCATGGAACAAATCTCCATTGAAAAACGCTAACCAATTTATTATGTTGATAAGACTATACGACCATTTAGCATTAACATAATATATAAGTGAAAGTGAACCAGTGATAGTTTTGGGTATTATAAAAAATGAACCTTGTGTTTCATTCTTGGCAATCACAAACATTGGATGCAATGAAATATGCATTTTTCAATGACTTAAAATGTGTACTGTGACAATATGTTGTTCATAAGACATGAATCTGTTTAAAATAACATTTTGTTTTACATGAAAAAAGAAAAACAGATTTCATAGTGCTTTTTGAACGGTTCATACTATTTATTTGTTAATGACAGGGTACAATTCCCCAAAGACAATGTATAAAAGACGGTATAAAAACTGTAGAATCCTACTTATAATAATAGTTAGAAATAAGAATATAAATATAAGGTTTTTTATGTATATAGTACAAGAATGTTTAAAAATGTTTTAGATATAAGGCCATTTGTTTGGGTCTGAAACAACTAACATCAGAACTATAAAAATAGTTACCACTTGTAAATAGTAGAGGGCAATTAAGATGTTAGTTAGTAAAAAACCTTTTTTGTAAGCCATATTTCCATGTTTGGAAATGGGGATTTTGTTGCAAAATGTCTGACTTGAAGACAACCATTTATTTAAAAAAATATTCTTTATTTTGTTTAACTATTATTTGTATTGTAACCAATACTAATTGTTTTTGTGTAATTTGAAAACATGTTTAATTTATAATACTATTTGTAAAAGTCAGAGAGGGTATCACACATCATATATTGTTTGTAAATTATTTTGTAAGAAAAATTGTTAAAAAATCATAGGCCAAAAGAATGGAAACCAAACTTCATCAAAACAGAGAAATTACTCATTTAAAAGCAAATAAACAAAAGGGGTTTAGACAAAATAAACTTGAGATCATGCCATATAATTGCACATACCATTTAGAGAGATTTTAATAAATTATATTCAGAATTATAAATAAAAATGAGAATGACTAAACTCAGAAATTTAGACATGGGAGTCATATATTCCAGAATAATGTTTCAGAATACAACTAATTCAATTAATTACCAGAAAATAAGGGAATATGAACCTTTTAATACAATATAGGATTATTAATATTAAATATAACTGATAAAATGGCTGAATTTATATAATGACAGGAAGTAAATTTTGATGTTTTGACTCTTCAGAGTATACCAAACTGAAAATGAAATTACTATTTTTTGGACAGAAAACACTATAAAATGGCATTATTTAATCTGAAAATAAGCTGAATGAAATGAAAGATTAATTTAAATCACATCTAGTGAATAAAATTGACAAATAACCAAAGTTTAGGCATTCATATAGTGAAATAGTAAAGTATACACAGGATGTGAAAATATTTTTGAACAATGTTAAGGATAATATTATATGGGCTAAGAGTTTAATTGAAACTGAAGGAAACAGTTAGTTGATTATTGGTATTTGAACGGATAACATAAACGAGAGTTTTGTGACGATCTAACCTACACCAAAGGTGAAGTTTAGTGGCGAACAGTACGTTACTGTAAAGTCGGGAGTGAATTATAAAATCTTTCCAGAACCTATACATTGTGACAAAAACGATCAAGAAACACTAATTAACACTAAACAATACATTTCTACTCTGAAAAACACCACAAAACACCAGAAAACTGTATAACACATTAACCAAATTAGTGTCGGAATTGGGAAAAGTGTTTTGACTTATAATTACACAGACATA
The DNA here is from genome assembly GCA_034769895.1 of Magicicada septendecula. NCBI lineage: Eukaryota > Metazoa > Arthropoda > Insecta > Hemiptera > Cicadidae > Magicicada > Magicicada septendecula. The sequence goes on from CM068368.1 coordinate 162,530,397, forward strand.
CTAAATACAACCCAGACTCACTACACCAGTCACTACACAACATTTAACAAGAGATTTGCAGAGACAAGAACAGGAATTTTGCCAGAAAATACATTATTTGGAACACTGCAGGAACGAGCAACATTTTGATCAACTTGACGGCGGCCATTTGCTTTGACGATTCCAGTGCCTTCTTCTTAGTACAACTCAGCTGTTTGGTGAAAACAATTATTATATTTACAAATTATTATTCAATGTCTGTGTTTATTAATAACTATTAATTTGATTGTAACGTTATACTTTTTAAATATTAGCCCGATTTCTCTGACTTTGGTAATAACTGGCTGTTTAAAGAACCCTATATAATTTTTATATCATATACTTGTAACTTTTTTCGATATCCTGAGAATCGATACTAATCGATAAGAGTCAATATTGCTATTACTTAATAAAAAACATTAATACTTTTCAATACTTAATAGTTCTTTATTTCTTCAATAATACTAATTACCAATAATATAATTCTAATTGATAATCTACAAGGACTTTACCACCCGTAAGTGAAGATAACCTAAAATAAAAAGGTAAACAAGTATCGATTGGTTTACAGACAGTCTTATGAGTGGTGATAGATTATTTAAAATATACTAAAACTTTAATAAAAATTTTCAGAAGAGCATTACACTGTTTAAAACTTCACAGCCCTATATTAATTAATTGATCATAATTAATTAATTAATAAAATTAAATTTTTTTTTTAATTATTTTTTTTTTATAAACATAATTTTTTTTTTTTAAATTTCCTTCAAAACAATAAATTTTGTTTTGAAACTTTCGGCGAAGCTGAACATATATATTCCTTCATCAACTTTACGCTACTCGACCGATCTTGCTACCATTGGGACTCGACCAGCTGGGAAACTTAAGGAAGTGTTTCAGGCCAGTAAGACGTCGAGAGCCACACCAATTTAAACACCAATTAAACACATTACAACTTACAACTTATTTTTTATATTTATTACAAATTAGTCCAAACAGTGGGGCTTGATTGCATCGGAGTCACATACTCCACAATAGCAGTATATCATCAATAACATACAACAGCAATCGTTTATTTTTATTACAACGTTAATACATGAAATCGGTCATGTTATAGGTTTATCACATTCAGATGTATCAGATTCTGTAATGTATGCTTATTACAACGGTAAAATAGAGTTAGGTGATGATGATGTTTTAGCCATTCAAAATTTATATGGTAAGGCAGATAACACTTCTGTAATATCTTTCATACCGGAGTCGCCATCTTCTTCGGTACCAAAAATACAAAACGAGCATCCTATAGATACAAATAAAATCGATCTTTGTAATTTTAAAAATATTAATTTATTTTTAATTGCTGATAAACGATTATATATATTATATAAAAAATGGTTGTGGATAATAAATCCGGCAGAAATGATATATACCAAACCGCTCATAATAGAACATTGGTTAACGTTTCTTCCAAAGAACTTCACAAAAATTGTAGCTGTATATCAACGACCATCTGGTGAGATAGTTATGTTTATAGATTCTTTGGTATTCATGTTCGATTTAATGAGTCTTAAATTAAGTCATGGTTATCCGAAGCATATCCAATCTTTATTTAGCATACAACCGGATAATTTACATGCGGTATTCAACAGTTATACAGGTAAAACTTATATATTTCATGATGATAATTATTATAGAGAAGTCAATGAGTGTACGTTCACTACTAAATCATGGGGTTATATATCTGAAACATTTCCTGGAATACCGCCTAAAATCGATTCATCATTTAGATTTTCTGATGGTAATTTATACTTTTTTAAGAACAATACTGTGTATGTCTTTAATGAATTTACGGGTGAGTTAGTTAGAACAGAAAAAAAATAATCTATCGATATTCGGATTGAAATGTGTAAATGATGATGTACTATACAAATTAAAAGAATTAATATTACAATTGATAATTCAAAAGAAAGACCAATCGATATCAAATAATAATCGATAGTAATGTTGATGAACAAGAATAAAAGTTCAGTTTCCAAGAGCATAATGATTTGAACGTATAGTTGTGAAGAATACGTGAAGCGGTTAACATGGAGAAAGGAAATATTCATGCTTTCAATTGGTGTATATATTGCATAGAATCTACTGATTCAACGTTTAATGAAATATGTTATTTTGTAAATAATGAATTTTCTGAAGCAAATGTTACTATAATTGAAAATGAACAAATTATCAAGATACAATCCCCAACGATTTGCTTCTATGACGATATATTACAAAGGTTAGAAAAACATCGAAACCAATTAATAATCGATATTGATTTTGAAGAAGAATACAAAACTCTCCGTTGGAAGTAGTTAGTTAGTAGAGGCTCAACAAGTTGGACGCAATGTCAAAAATGGCGAAGTTGTGCGAAAAATTGAACCCCTGTAAGTTATTGCAAGATTTTTTTGAAGAAGCAGGATTTATTTTTAATGGTGATTTAGACAGTATTGTGTGTCGTGAGTGTGGATTTAAAACAAGAGGATCTTTATCTATTTCGCATATTCAATTTATGCACAAACTTTTTAATTCAGAATGTAAAATGGTATGTTATATATATGATAAATATAATAATTATGCACTATACAGCATATTATTACATATTGATGATATAATGAATGCGAAAAAATGTATATCAGAAACTGAAGAAATCATGAAGTTAACATTTTGCTGTTGGCCTAAACGTTTACCACGAGTTGATAATTTAGTATCGGCAGGTTTTTTGTATACTGGAGTGGACGACGATGTAATGTGCATAGACTGTAAAGTTATACTTCACGATTGGCAAGACACAGACGATCCATGGTTTGAACACGCTAAGGCATCTCCAAATTGTTTACTTGTTAAATTACACGGAGTCATAAAAGATGGTTTCATTAAGTGACAAAAGTGGAAAATGTATTGAAGACTTTTTTAAAAATCAAAGATTTGTTGATGATTCGGATAATATTGTTTGTTCTAAATGCGGTTTTAAAACTATATGTTTTAATACTATTACGCATATTCAATTTATGCACAAACTTTTGTATCCGACATGTAAAACTGTACGTTATATATCTTATAAATATGAAGACTATATCAGATCAAAAAAGTGTGTTGCTAATTTTGTTAATATATTAAAGTGAAAATAAAATTTATAAAAAACAGAGTTGATGTGTTTTTGTTAGATATTTGTTTAACCTTATTACATTTTATATGTAACGATTGTCATTCTATAGTAAATAATTATACGTAAGGTAAGTATCAATTGTTCAATCCCTAGTTAATTCATACTTTTTTATTTTTTTAAATAAATAATTACATTTATTTATTCATTATTTATACTTTTTTATTTTCACGTTTTAACGTGAATTTGTTTTTAGATATGTTAGCCGATAATAACGTTTATATAATACACGTTAGGAGTTGGTTTATTAGTGTTCCAACGTGAATTCTGAAAGTAACATCCTAGTTAAATATGTCGGTAGTTAAAAAATTTTACTAACGAAACCGTCATTGATAAAGAGTACAGCAGATAATTCCATTGAACCTTTTTAATCAATGTTTACCTCAAGATTAACACTGACCTATTAAAAACATATAAACATATACAGACGGCGTTTTTTTGTTGACACGTATACGTTCTTGTGATAACGTTGTAATCAACGTGAACATGACCCCTCGAATACATACTCCATTTTTGATAATTCAGTCAAAATGAAGAATTTAACACTGCAAGATGTCTTATTTCATCCTATGTTTGATAGATTCGTCATGAATAAAACAAAAGTAGAGATTGAATTTATGCGAGATATATTGTTGGTACTTCTAAAGTGTCGTAAAGTGTTGGAATTTTATAATTCAGACGGACTGAAAGAGATTACACCGGAACGTAGAGGACAAAGCGGTGAGGCGTTTATACATTTTCTTGAATGTCCATGGGCACATGAATCTACTGTGGATGGGCCGGATACATGTGTTTGTTGTTATATATCTACACATTGTGGTGATATCATTAAGCTTCTCGATGAACGATTCAAGTGACTTTTATATAACGGTAAGTACTCCAAGACACTATTGTACATTACAATTTTTGTGTAATTAAATATATAGAATGTATAAAAAATAAAAATATGTAATTACCTGTGTGTGTATGTCTCTCTTTCGCATAAAAAATCTTGAAATAAGGTATTTTCAAAAGTTTTGTGTACACATACAAATCGCTATCGGGCGATGTACGTGCTGCTCACACACACACACACATTGATGAAATTAGAAAGTTTATATTTATTCGACAAATATTAACGTCCTCTCTCTCGCTCGCAGACGTCGAAATAGTAATAATATTTTTAATAAAACAATTATCAGTTTAAATAATAATTTTCATGATTGTAAGATACAATCTGCAAATTATTCAGCTTCACAGTAAATGTTAGCCTATTGTGTGTGTGTGTGTGTGTGTGTGTGTGTGTGTGTACGTGTGCTATGTAAATTGTTTGTACATCAATGAATATTTGAATCTTTCGATGTAGCATTTCACATAATTTAATGTACTTTACAAATAGAGGTTTACAACGAATTAAATTAAAATAAACTATAATTTGTTTAAATGGCCTTCAGTAAGAAACTATGCTAAACCATTGTAATACAAGAGGTCATTGACACGACTTTACACTGACACAATGCAGTCTCTCTCTCTCTCTCGCTCTCTCTCTGAGTTAAGCTGGTGTTAAGTGATATTTACAATGAAACTATTTTCAAATAAAAATGATGTTGGTTCGACAACCTTTTGTTTTTAAGACTATAACAAGAATGAGACAAGGATCAACTCTCTCTCCCCCTCTCTCTCTCTCTCACACACACACACACAAACACACACACACACACACACACACATTTAGTATGAACAGACGTGTCTTTGTTAGTAAAATGTACAAATCACATGACTTTATGTGAACTTCAAAGGGTTCAAATGTTTCAAAATAAAAATATATAAAACAAAAAATACAGAATATATGAAATGTATATTACAAATAAAATATATATTACATATTATGATTTTTTTTTTTTTTAATTTGTGAAGCAATCTTCATTTGGTACTACATTAAGCTGATCCTCGGACTTTACTTTTCTGGGTGCTTCATAAAACATAATATCACTACCATCAATAACCTGTGGTACAATACTTCTATTCAATGGTAACACCTAAAACAAAAAAAGCATTAAATAAAACATGCAATAAGTATTAATAATAATACAAAATCACTGTTTTATTATTTTAAAATACTGTAATTTTCATCCAAAATATATTTAAAAACAAAATACAGACTATATGAAATGTATATTAACAAATATATATTTACAAAATAAGTATATTACAACTCAGGAAAGAGTGGTACGTAATTTTCACTCACCCAATCTTTTATAAATTTGCCATAATTGGCACCGCCAGCATAGGTGGTAATAAACTGAGTGTAAATTTGTGATAATTCTTTTTTTACTTCTGTCTCGCCTTGAGACTTCGTGGAGCGACGTTGTAATAGTTCTCTATCTCTATTATACTTCACTTGAGTGGAGCGCCTTTCTATCCAATCTACAATGTATCTTGCAAAACTGTCTCCAGACATTATACTCGACTAAAACAAAGACATTCACGTTTATCACTTAATATATTATCATGATATTTTCATTATTGAATAAATTTTCTCTCTACATAGCAGTTGTAAAAGTAGTCATATACATTATGTGCTATATATACAAAAGGCTTTCAACAGGTTATCTATGATTATACTTACAATTTTGTACAAAAAATATTCATATCAGTTCCATATTTATAAAAAATAATTGTTCATATATTTTTTTGTTAGCGTGTTCTTTTTGAATAATTGTTCATATATTTTTTTGTTAGCGTGTTCTTTTTGTGTGGAATATGTATTTGTTATAAAACGAATAATATTCTTAGTTATTTAACTAATGTAAATTACAATAGAAAGATAGGTTATCTATGATTATACTTACATTTTTGTAAAGATCCGATGTATTGAGACCTATGCTGGCTAAAAACCAATCTATTGCTATAAATTGTTTTTTATTGTATGGCTATTTATACTGTCAACCGATCGATAACAGGAAAACAGTAAACAATGTATTTTGAACCAATACCGTGCTGTTGTTTAAATTTTTTTAAAACTGTTGTCAATAAAATGCGCTGTGACTGATACTGAATAATCGGTAATTATTTAACCTCTTGATCTCGTATTTTTGTTGTTGTCGGTAAACAAATTATTTACTTGATCTTTTAATCTTCTACTTACGCGTATTGAGAAGGTGTGAAACTGATAATGTATTTTCTGTGTATATAAACCGATTGAAAATTGTGGTTAAATTTTTTTAAACTGTTGTCAATAAAATGCGATGTGACTGATAATGAATAATCGGTAATAATTACTTGACCTCTTGATCTCGTATTTTTGTTGTTGTCGGTAAACAAGTTATTAACTTGACCTTTTAATCTTCTACTTACACGTATTGAGAAGGTGTGAAACTGATAATGCATTTTCTGTGTATATAAGCCGATTGAAAATTGTGATTCAGCATCCAGAAACATACCAGCTACTACAGTCTGCGATCGTCATTAAGGTAATATTATTATTTTTATTTTTTGTTATGTTCTACACAAGAACATGTACAGTAATTCTTGGTTACCTGTAAAATATGTGTTTTTCCTATGTTATTTTAAATATATTATTATAAAAGTATACAAAAAAATTAATTTGTCTTTGTTATAAGTGTTAACTATATTATTTTTGTATAATGTGTTCTATACGTTTATCTATTAATTTTATTTTTTTATCTAAGTTATTAAAGGTTCCATTTTAGTATTTAAAATATATTTTCTATTTTTTCTGTTTTATTTAATTTATCTTTGTTTAGTTTTGTATAATAATTCTTAGGTTACCAGTCACAAAATTAGTAATTTAACGAAAATTTATTTTTGTATGTTATAGATTTTGATAATTTAAAATCTTATCATTGTAATGGATGCTCAGCATGAAGAAGGTCTTTTATTTAATTTGTGTTTGTTTAGTTTAACATATATAAATAATATGTATAACAATTCTTAGTTACCAGTTATAAATTAGTAATGTAATGAAAAATTATTTTTTGTATGTTATAGATTTTGACAATTTAAAATCTTATCATTGTAATGAATGCTCAGCATGAAGGAGGTCTTTTATTTAATTTGTCTTTGTTATAAATAATATGTATAACAATTCTTAGTTACCAGTTATAAATTAGTAATGTAACGAAAAATTATTTTTATATGTTATAGATTTTGACAACTTAAATCTTAAATCATTGTAATGGATGCACAACATGAAGGAGGTCTTCATCATGAAGAATGTTTGTCGTTAGAAGACATTTTAAAATCAATTTATTATCTGGGTCTATCTTCCTACGGTCAATGGGAAGATATGATGAAAAAAATTCAACCAGACATTATCTCAATAGATAATGTTAATGTTTTTTCTCTATATATTCAATTACGAGATGTAACCAAAAAAATAAAATTTGCTCTCGAAACTACAATTGTTAATTCACAAAAAGACTTGATGTTTTTAAATAATTATTTATTCGATATTGAAGAAATATATAACTATTTGAATACAAATATTGTTCATTTTAAAGAAAAAAATATATTAAGAACAACGTTTTCTATAATCAATTCTATTATAAAAAATAAAATGATGTATAGATTTGAAGATGAAGAAGAAGAAGAAGAAGATCCGATGAACATTGACATTGTTAATAATGACGATGATGATGACGATGGTGATGTTGAATTTAAAAGATTATTTAAATCAGTTAAACGTTATACATCTAAAAACGAAAAAACTGATGAATTGTATGATCAGTATATTTCTTTTAAAAAAGATGATTCAACTAAAACTTTAACAATACCCGGAGAAAAGGGTCGTTACTTAATAAAAATTGATATAACTGATGTTAACGATTTAAAAGGAATAAATAAGAAAGACAGATGGACTAAAGCTGCCTATAGAAGTCAATTTTTATTGCAAAGTAAAGATTCTACTTATATGCAATTGCATAAAATTGTATTGTCAAAATCACGCGAATTGGCTAAGATAAAAAATATTAAAAAACAAACTTATAAAAACTAATCTTAATGTTTTTGGTTAAGATCAAAAAATGCTTCCTATAAAAAAGACATTTTTAAAAGTGAATATTTTTGTTTTAAATATATTCCTACAGATTATGGACAAAAAATCTACCGTTTTAAAAAAAAACGACAAATTGTAAGAAAAATGCTGTCGAATAAGAACAGATGATAATTCATCATCACAACCTGGTTCATATGTTCAGATTTTTATAAAAACTGATCTTAATATTTTGGTTAAGATAAAAAAAAATATTTTCAAATTTTTGTTGTATGTATTTTGTTGGTATTCACTTTGTATTTGTTGTAGTATGTAATCTATACACAATTACAACAATGTTTTGTATGTAAATTAATAAAAAAAGTATGTATGTTTTTTAGTATGTAACTAAATGTATTATTTATGAATGGTATGTATGTATGTATGTATGTATGTATGTATGTATGTATGTATGTATATATATATGTATGTATGTATGTATGTATGTATGTATGTATGTATGTATGTATTGCTGGTATAAAAAAAGTATGTATGTTTTTTAGTATGTAACTAAATGTATTATTTATGAATGGTATGTATGTATGTATGTATGTATGTATGTTGATGCTTTTAAATAATTATTTATTCGATATTGAAGAAATATATACCTATTTGAATACAATTATTGTTCATTTTAAAGAAAAAAATATATTAAGAACAACATTTTCTATAATCAATTCTATTATAAAAAACAAAATGATGTATAGATTTGAAGATGAAGAAGAAGAAGAAGAAGAAGATCAGATGAACGTTGACATTGTTAATAATGACGATGATAATGACGATGGTGATGTTGAATTTAAAAGATTATTTAAATCAGTTAAACGTTATACATCTGAAAACGAAAAAACTGATGAATTGTATGATCAGTATATTTCTTTTAAAAAAGATGATTCAACAAAAACTTTAACAACACCCGGAGAAAAGGGTCGTTACTTAATAAAAATTGATATAACTGATGTTAACGATTTAAAAGGAATAAATAAGAAAGACAGATGGACTAAAGCTGCCTATAGAAGTCAATTTTTATTGTAAAGTAAAGATTCCACTTATATGCAATTGCATAAAATTGTATTATCAAAATCACGCGAATTGGCTAAGATAAAAAATATTAAAAAACAAACTTATAAAAACTAATCTTAATGTTTTTGGTTAAGATAAAAAAAATGTTTCCTATAAAAAAAGAAATTTTCAAAAAATGAATATTTTTGTTTTAAATATATTCCTACAGATTATGGATAAAAAATCTACCGTTTTAAAAAAAAAACGACAAATTGTAAGAAAAATGCTGTCGAATAAGAACAGATGATAATTCATCATCACAACCTGGCTCATATGTTTCAGATTTTTATAAAAAACTGATCTTAATATTTTGGTTAAGATAAAAAAAAATGTTTCCTATAAAAAAGAAATTTTCAAATTTTTTGTATGTAAAATATGTTGATATTTTATATTTGTTGTAGTATGTAACTTATACACAATTACAACAATTTTTGTGTATGTAAATTAATAAAAAATGCTGGTATAAAAAAGTATGTATGTTTTTTAGTATGTAACTAAAATGTTTAAAATCTTCTATTTTGTATGTAAAAAAATCAAAACAAAGTTTCCTATAAAAAAAGAAAATTTCAAATTTTTGTTGTATGTATTTTGTTGGTATTCACTTTGTATTTGTTGTAGTATGTAATCTATACATAATTACACAATTACAACAATTTTTGTGTATGTAAATTAATAAAAAATGCTGGTATAAAAAAAGTATGTATGTTTTTTAGTATGTAACTAAATGTATTATTTATGAATGGTATGTATGTATGTATGTATATATGTATATATGTATGTATGTATGTATTGTAACCTCTCTATGCTTTTGGTATTTATTTTATTTCCTTTTAAATTTCTATCTCCTTGCTTGTTGGCTTTCAAAGAGAGGTTACAAGTTATTTAGAACTAGGCAGGAGCCTAGAGAAGCAAAAATTATGCTGGGTCCAGTATGACGGGACTTGCAATGAACTCAGCCATAATATAACAATAACAGATTTATTATGTCTCTGGAATTCATACATGTGTACAAGATAAATATGATCTATATAAAAACTACCAAAAGGTACATCATGGCAAGCATGTATAAATTAAGTGTACATCAACATAAGTGTGCACAAAGTAAATGTGTATACATATATATAATAGAAAAATTTGAATCACAACTAGCATATATAATTCCAGTCTGCCTAAGAACAAGTGTATATAATTGAATAGAATTACATCAGAACAAGTGTATATAACAGCATATAAGTTAAATGTACATACATAAATAAAATATAAAATGCACAAACACATGTAAAATTCTCCCCGTCGTGTGGCTAGCTAGACACATAAAACACACATGCAGAACACAAGGTACACAACTCACAGTCATTTACTTTCAACACGCATGCCCCTGTAACGCACCCACCCACTGGGTAAAGCAACTATCATCTTATGCCCCGGCAGTGATAAAATATACGCTCGTCAGCAACCCGTTCAGTAGGACAACCCAAACTCCAACCCCTTTAAAGACGAATAATTCATGAAGCATAAATGAAACTGGACCACCCATTTGTCTAGCATTCCGTTTATTAATGACCCATGATGAGTGTGTGAACCTTTGTTCCGTTCACAGCACCAGGTAATGTTAACAAACTCCTCACCTACTTCCAGACAGTGTTTATAAAATTCTAGACAGTATTGACTTCACAAAATCTCAAAAAGGAATTAAATCCTTATGTACTTTAATAACAGAAATTAATTGATTGAGGCTTTACAATTTCAGAAGATTTTGACAATATGTATATCTATTTAATTTACCCAAAAAGAAGAGGATGAAAACCAGATAATATTCAAAATTAAACAGCAACTTCTCTACGTGTGAAGTCAACCCATATGTGTTTGCCAGTTAAGAAAACAATCAGCTTAGCCCTTGTGCAAGGGGCAAAATCGGCTAAGATATTTCAAGAACATTAATAAATCGTTTCGATGAGCCTCAGATAACTGTATAAAATAATTAGAAAAAGAATACAATAAGGTGGTTGTGCTCTGGCATCTGTGGGAGCGCGCCCACATGTAGTGGACAAAAGTTGACAGGCAATCAACCTGTCTGAAGTTGTACCAGCGTGTCAGAAAACTAAGTCCCATATTGTAAACCCAGAAAAGTCCCCAAGAAAAACCCCCGGAAAGTCCCCAGCCCTTAAATATGAAATCCCTAGTCAAATTAAAAAATTTATACGCAGCTGTTCCAGCCGGAACAGAACTACTGGGCAATAATTAAATTTTGAAAGAGTAATTCAGATGCAACAATAAAAATGGTACAAGATTAAAATCTCTCTATGGCGCGCTCTCGCAGTGCAGCACGCACTTACAGACATAGCATTTAGTGTTACTTAACTGAGTTATAAGAGGTATATGAAATTTTAAGTTAAAGTGTTCAGAGTCATGATCACAGTTCACTTCCCAAATAGAGTCTGGACACGTGGTCCCCGGGCATCTAAGTTATTCTCATAAAACAGGCACACTGCCGGTTCGGCCCCCAAAAAAAAGAAAAGCATAAATGTCACCTCATAAGTGCTGGTGAGTGCAACGTGGTGCTCCCGTCTCCATCTCCCTCTTCGTAGGCGGTCTTGATATGGTTCACAGCTTGAACAGGTGATCGGCTCACAGCCAGCCAGGAACCCGACTTAGGGCAAGAACCCTAAGGAATCAAGTAAATTAGAGAACAGTCTAAAAGAATGTACACCCGAGTTAAGGTAATTAACCTCTTAACGGGCCGCCAGCTAACTCTCACCAAAGGCACAAAAATAATTAATTAAAGTTTTTTACAACCTGCTTAAATAGTCTACATTCAGCTATGGAATAAGTGAATTTGCATTATGAACAGAACTTATTACATTGTGGCATCATATAAAGTGAACTGTACTCAGTCAACATGCTTCGACAAACTTTTGCAGGTTAAACCGGCCACGTGCAGAGCAGTAATCATAATTTAGTCAGAAAAATTTTAACAGCAAGTCACTCACAGCTTTGAGAATGTTTTACCTTCAATTAAGTTTCATACACAGAAGCTCTCACACTTCATTCTCTATTTGTGAACATAATTAACAAAGACGGGGACAGTATGCTACATGCACCACACAGTTCACTACCTGACTGCACACCAAGTTTTGTAATTAAATTTTTCTTTATGTGAAGCACTTTTACCATGAGAATGACTCTTGAAACTTCTCGCATTATAACAGAAAATACTAAGGCATGGCAATACAAAGGGCGTAGCGTACAACAGAAAAAAAAATTATGTGTTACATAATTTTGTCAGGTCGCACACACACATAAATACGTACTTCACAAGATAGCGTAAATCTTGTTATTAAATATCCACACAACTAATAAAATAATTAAATCTTACCGGGGTGTCGTATATTCTCTACTCAATCATGTAGAAAGATCCAACTGCGCAGAAACGAATACAAAGAGCGGAGACGAAGGGGGAAGAACTCTGTGAGCAAGGACGAGCGTTGACTGAATCCGGCAGAGAACAATTTCCACCTCACTGGCCGAGCTGCGCGCGCAACCGCACACCGCACCGCTCCCCTCATACCGTCGACCAAAGTCCGCGAGTGTATCACGTTAAGTTACCGTAAACTGACTTGTTTCAGAATATGTTGTAAAAGCCGGCTCCGCGCCTCACTCACGCATATTACAACCATGAAAACCTTCTAGAATTCATATTTTGCAATCGCCGGCTTCGAACCGGCACACCCCCACCCCGAAAGGGCAACCCGGTTGCCCCACTCTGAAGCTCGGGAAAGTACCCTGCAGTGTACTCCCAACTGAAAAACCGGTGGACATCGTGGGTAAGGTGGCCCGATGGCACTTGCTCTCAGGAGAAAACCACCAATCCCCATGCGACCCTCTCCGCCACGCCAACCCCACGGGACCGCCCCAACACGTCACCCTCTCCGGTGACCACCAATTACTCCCACCGGTCCCACTCACATATTCGTCATACGACCAAGCAAGGTATCTCCCACCTTGATATGTGAGTGACCGAACTACTCCCGTCCGTCTCTCGGACCGACCAGCCACATGCACCCACAAGGCATCTCCAACCTTGCCATATGGCTGGCCCACTCCCCTACACAAGGGCGGACGGCCCCGCTTAGCCAGACAGAGAGGACCGCACCAGGGGCACACGGAAGTGGGTCTAGAGATGGTTTGGAGGACCTTGCTACCCAAAGACTTGGGACCTACAACTGGCCTGGAGGCGCGTACCTTAGAAGACCCGCGACAGGTAGGGGAAGACCTCCGACATATCTTCCCCTCATTGAGCCTTTTCTGAATGACCTTGGGCGCCCTGGGGAGGGACATTGGACTCGACCCAACCCCGGTACAAAATCGTCTGACGTGGCCCAACCTACCACACTTAAAACAAGTCACAGTAGGCGAACGACGGCGCCTCTCGCTACAAGAATTTGCAATACTATTTTCATTACCGCATGAGGGTGGAACAATTCGCCCCCCATGCCTCTCGTGTCTTAACTTATCATGGGTCACGTGCTCACGGGACTCGTCAATCACCTGGATTGTTTTAGAAAACGCACATAGCCACGCTCTGCTACCATTTGTAACCTCTCTATGCTTTTGGTATTTATTTTATTTCTTGTTAAATGTCTATCTCCTTGCTTGTTGGCTATCAAAGAGAGGTTACAAGTTATTTAGAACTAGGCAGGAGCCTAGAGAAGCAAAAATTATGCTGGGTCCAGTATGACGGGACTTGCAGTGAACTCAGCCATAATATAACAATAACAGATTTATTATGTCTCTGGAATTCATACATGTGTACGAGATAAATATATGTATCTATATAAAAACTACCACCATCTGAACACTGCACATCCTCATCCTCCTCTAGTTGCTCACCTGGTCCACCTGCAACTTCTTCCCGTTCCTCGGAATCCTCAACAATACTTACAGAAGGCGTCTGCACATCCTCACACACTACATCACTCTCACTCACAAACTCTACAACGCTGCCACCAAATTTCTCCTCAACTTCTACCTCATCTACTTCTACTACACTTGCGGCATGGACATCCCCTTGTTCATCCACAACCTCAGAAACACTTGCAGCCCGGACATCCCTGTGTCCATCTGCAACTTCAGACTCTACAGTCTCCCTAACACCTACAACTATACTCACCTGCGCAGCATCTGCAGACCGCTCTTCTGACTCTTCTGTCGATTCCACTCCTTGACCACCTTCAGCAACCACAACGTCCTCAACATCTTCCACCCTGGAATCCAGCTGTCCAGGTTCATGTGCAATGACTGAATTAATTTCTACTGGCGATGGTAAAGCGACACTCTCAAGTGACTTCTCATATCCCTGCGTAGACAATGACGATATTACCGGATCTGGATCCCTCACGAACCGAGATGTAAATACCGGAACAAATTCTGCGGCCTCTGGATTCAACCATGACGTCCTCTTCGAGTCCGGTAATTCAGTATTAACTGACGCGTTCTTGTCTTCTTGTGTTGATCCCACGAAGTCATTTCGCTCCTCTACTTCTGCTTCCTTTTCTTCATCTACTACTCTATTAGGCCCTTGTACTTCCTCTGGAACTTTTACTCTCTCACTTTTCTGCAAATAGGAATAACGCCTAACTGCAGGTTCCCTACTTGCCGATGGCTGTTCCCTAACATAATTTCTTTTTCCCCTGTTAATTTCATGTTTCTTTGTTTTCTGTGCTGTAGCTGTTGTTACCGTCTTCACACTTGCCACCCCCTTGTAGCCTCCATCACTTCCGGAATATACAGGCTTTCTAAGCGTCTCTTGGGTTTTCCTCCAACCTCCATGTTTGTCCCTTTTGGCTCTTCCTGATGAACCACTGGAGGATTGGACATCTGTGGCATCTCTTCCTCGGGACTCGTCAGCCGCCTGGACCGTTCCTGAAAGCACACACAGTCGCTCAAGGTCCGCAAAACAACGTGGACGATCTGCAAATGCCAAACGAGATCTCTCCTGGGGAGTCAGTCCTTGCAGAATTGCTTGGATAACTTCTGTCTCGGGCAACCCCAATCTTAACACCCGGGCAGCTTTCCGTATATCGCGCACGAAATCTCCTAACGCCTCTCCGTAGGCCTGTGGGCGATAGAATCTTTCCAACTCAAGCTTGAAGCGTCGTCGAGTGGGTATGAAGAAGTTCAACACCTCCCCATGGAAAGCATCAACACTGTCACCCCGACGCAGGGCCTTGGTGACCAGACCAGCCAACGTACTCCGGCAATACGGGTATATAACAAACAAGACCTCCCCATCGGACACCCCTGGGAAATCTGCCACCTGCAGGACCAGGTCCAAGAAAACCAACAGCTGATCCTCATCAAATCCATCCACCACCGGAAATTTCTGGAGAACGCCTGTAAGAGGGTGGGGCAATTTCTCGTAGCATATCCCCGCCAGACTTACACAATTCAACACAAACAATCATAAAACAAATCCCCACTAAACACCTAACACAAACATAACCTACAAAAACATATTAACAAAAATCGGAAAAACTCAAGTACTGTCCTTCCTTTGAGTAGACCCCCGGGTTCTCTAGCGCTGCGGAAACCTGGCCTATTCGGAACCATGCACTCCACGACGGAAGGAGACAAGAGACAAACAACAAAACTAAACACATATAACATCAACCAGCAACTCGACACACACGCCGTACCAACACATAAATCACAACAACCCACTAACAATCAAGTACAAGTCCTAATTCGGGAATACAGAATCATTCAACATCAACCGGACGCAAATCGGTTCCGGTACCGATTTCCGATCGGGCCATACCGCATCCCGTCAATTTACTACGCTCAACACCGACCCCAATGAACATTCCATATTCCAGGCCACATTTAAGACTCCCCGGCAATACAAGCTATCAAAATTTTTTAACACTATTAACCGCCTCAGTGGTGCGACCCGACTCACAAATTTAAACAACTTACAATTAGCCTACACTGGCATCTATCCACTATTTTACAACAATCATTAATTTACAACTGCCTTAATATTCCCGAGTCTGCAAGCCCCGTCACACACCAGGACCCAAGGGTTCAAGCCTAGAATGAACCACGCTCTGCTACCATTTGTAACCTCTCTATGCTTTTGGTATTTATTTTATTTCCTTTTAAATTTCTATCTCCTTGCTTGTTGGCTTTCAAAGAGAGGTTACAAGTTATTTAGAACTAGGCAGGAGCCTAGAGAAGCAAAAATTATGCTGGGTCCAGTATGACGGGACTTGCAATGAACTCAGCCATAATATAACAATAACAGATTTATTATGTCTCTGGAATTCATACATGTGTACAAGATAAATATGATCTATATAAAAACTACCAAAAGGTACATCATGGCAAGCATGTATAAATTAAGTGTACATCAACATAAGTGTGCACAAAGTAAATGTGTATACATATATATAATAGAAAAATTTGAATCACAACTAGCATATATAATTCCAGTCTGCCTAAGAACAAGTGTATATAATTGAATAGAATTACATCAGAACAAGTGTATATAACAGCATATAAGTTAAATGTACATACATAAATAAAATATAAAATGCACAAACACATGTAAAATTCTCCCCGTCGTGTGGCTAGCTAGACACATAAAACACACATGCAGAACACAAGGTACACAACTCACAGTCATTTACTTTCAACACGCATGCCCCTGTAACGCACCCACCCACTGGGTAAAGCAACTATCATCTTATGCCCCGGCAGTGATAAAATATACGCTCGTCAGCAACCCGTTCAGTAGGACAACCCAAACTCCAACCCCTTTAAAGACGAATAATTCATGAAGCATAAATGAAACTGGACCACCCATTTGTCTAGCATTCCGTTTATTAATGACCCATGATGAGTGTGTGAACCTTTGTTCCGTTCACAGCACCAGGTAATGTTAACAAACTCCTCACCTACTTCCAGACAGTGTTTATAAAATTCTAGACAGTATTGACTTCACAAAATCTCAAAAAGGAATTAAATCCTTATGTACTTTAATAACAGAAATTAATTGATTGAGGCTTTACAATTTCAGAAGATTTTGACAATATGTATATCTATTTAATTTACCCAAAAAGAAGAGGATGAAAACCAGATAATATTCAAAATTAAACAGCAACTTCTCTACGTGTGAAGTCAACCCATATGTGTTTGCCAGTTAAGAAAACAATCAGCTTAGCCCTTGTGCAAGGGGCAAAATCGGCTAAGATATTTCAAGAACATTAATAAATCGTTTCGATGAGCCTCAGATAACTGTATAAAATAATTAGAAAAAGAATACAATAAGGTGGTTGTGCTCTGGCATCTGTGGGAGCGCGCCCACATGTAGTGGACAAAAGTTGACAGGCAATCAACCTGTCTGAAGTTGTACCAGCGTGTCAGAAAACTAAGTCCCATATTGTAAACCCAGAAAAGTCCCCAAGAAAAACCCCCGGAAAGTCCCCAGCCCTTAAATATGAAATCCCTAGTCAAATTAAAAAATTTATACGCAGCTGTTCCAGCCGGAACAGAACTACTGGGCAATAATTAAATTTTGAAAGAGTAATTCAGATGCAACAATAAAAATGGTACAAGATTAAAATCTCTCTATGGCGCGCTCTCGCAGTGCAGCACGCACTTACAGACATAGCATTTAGTGTTACTTAACTGAGTTATAAGAGGTATATGAAATTTTAAGTTAAAGTGTTCAGAGTCATGATCACAGTTCACTTCCCAAATAGAGTCTGGACACGTGGTCCCCGGGCATCTAAGTTATTCTCATAAAACAGGCACACTGCCGGTTCGGCCCCCAAAAAAAAGAAAAGCATAAATGTCACCTCATAAGTGCTGGTGAGTGCAACGTGGTGCTCCCGTCTCCATCTCCCTCTTCGTAGGCGGTCTTGATATGGTTCACAGCTTGAACAGGTGATCGGCTCACAGCCAGCCAGGAACCCGACTTAGGGCAAGAACCCTAAGGAATCAAGTAAATTAGAGAACAGTCTAAAAGAATGTACACCCGAGTTAAGGTAATTAACCTCTTAACGGGCCGCCAGCTAACTCTCACCAAAGGCACAAAAATAATTAATTAAAGTTTTTTACAACCTGCTTAAATAGTCTACATTCAGCTATGGAATAAGTGAATTTGCATTATGAACAGAACTTATTACATTGTGGCATCATATAAAGTGAACTGTACTCAGTCAACATGCTTCGACAAACTTTTGCAGGTTAAACCGGCCACGTGCAGAGCAGTAATCATAATTTAGTCAGAAAAATTTTAACAGCAAGTCACTCACAGCTTTGAGAATGTTTTACCTTCAATTAAGTTTCATACACAGAAGCTCTCACACTTCATTCTCTATTTGTGAACATAATTAACAAAGACGGGGACAGTATGCTACATGCACCACACAGTTCACTACCTGACTGCACACCAAGTTTTGTAATTAAATTTTTCTTTATGTGAAGCACTTTTACCATGAGAATGACTCTTGAAACTTCTCGCATTATAACAGAAAATACTAAGGCATGGCAATACAAAGGGCGTAGCGTACAACAGAAAAAAAAATTATGTGTTACATAATTTTGTCAGGTCGCACACACACATAAATACGTACTTCACAAGATAGCGTAAATCTTGTTATTAAATATCCACACAACTAATAAAATAATTAAATCTTACCGGGGTGTCGTATATTCTCTACTCAATCATGTAGAAAGATCCAACTGCGCAGAAACGAATACAAAGAGCGGAGACGAAGGGGGAAGAACTCTGTGAGCAAGGACGAGCGTTGACTGAATCCGGCAGAGAACAATTTCCACCTCACTGGCCGAGCTGCGCGCGCAACCGCACACCGCACCGCTCCCCTCATACCGTCGACCAAAGTCCGCGAGTGTATCACGTTAAGTTACCGTAAACTGACTTGTTTCAGAATATGTTGTAAAAGCCGGCTCCGCGCCTCACTCACGCATATTACAACCATGAAAACCTTCTAGAATTCATATTTTGCAATCGCCGGCTTCGAACCGGCACAGTATGTATGTATGTATTTATGTATGTATGCATGTATGTATGTATGTTGTATAGAATGGTAAACTGTAAAAATTGTAATTGTAATATAGACTATATGTTTTGAATATATGTTTTTTAGTATTAATAAATCAAAAAATCAAAATGTTTTAAAATTTTTATTTTTTTTAAAAAAAAAACTTTATTTTACATATAATTACAATAAAGAGTTAAGTAATCATACAGTCCCAACAATTTATTCTTTTAGTGTCTTCATCATGTTCATCACACAAACAGTTCCAATATTGAATTATCCATTTAGTAATATAAAACACGTTACTTAATGCACAGTTTGTTGAAGAGTGATCATACGGACAACGTATACTATTTAAAGACTGCTTCTTCAAGACGCTTAGAGACGGACACTTGAGTGATTCAATATCCACTATTTTTACATGACAGTTCAATTCTTTTTGTAAAGCTATTTTTTTTTCACGTCCTTTTACATAAATGCACTTTCCATATATATATGAATTTAATATTACTGGAAGTTCACTATATTCTGTTAATCCACAATTCCAACTAAGTCCCAGATAATTATTGTTAATCCAGTCATTAACTTTTTTTTTCTTTTCTGATAGATGTCTGTAATCGAATGGAGGTAAGAATAAGTATTGATTACAAACATCAGCGAATTTAGTGTTTACTATAGGTTGCACGCACAGTTCTTTAATAATATAATTATTTCCATCATCGCGAAAACTTTGAAAGTCGATAACATATTCCATTGCGTGCAACAGCAGAACTGATATCAGTTTTATCAGCGTAGTAATGTCACGTTCTCAGTACGCACGCGTAAATAGGAGATCAAAAGATCAACTACGTTAATACAAATTATACAGTTAAGCAATCATACAGTCCCAATATTTTTGTCTTTCAATTTCTTGTTCCAGTATTCGATAATCCACTTAGTTAAATTATGTACATTATTTAAAGCACAATAATATGAATTATGTTTGAAAGGACAGTGAATAGAATATGAAGACTGCTGTTTTAACACTTTTAAGGATGGACAATCGAGTGTTTCCATATCTAATATTTTTACATAACAATTAAATTCTTTTTCTAATGCTACTTTTTTTCTGATCCTTTAACATAAATACATTTACCGTTTATATATTTATTTAATATAAACTGTAGATCATTATAATCTTGAAGACCGCACTTCCAGCTAAGTCCAAGACACTTGTTTTCAATCCATTTATTAACGTTTTTTTTCTTCTCTGACAAATGTTTGTAACTAAATGGTGGTAAAAACAAATACTGATCACTAGCACCAGAAAATTTGTTATCTTGTATACACTGAATACAAAGTTCTTTAAAAATGAAATTGTTTCCATCATCGCGAAAACCTTGAAAATCGATAACGTATTCCATTGCGTGCAACAGCAGAACTGATACACTTTTTATCTACGTAATTATATTTTAAATACTTTTCTTACAGTACCAGATAAAGGCGTATATTGCATAATTGTATCGTAAAAAATGAGACAGTAGATAGTAGTTTTTTCCGGTATGTCTGTTGACGTCTCAATATCCAGACGGATGTCTATTGAACCAGTTTTTAATGATTCATTTTGTTTTGAACAATCAATTACACAAAAAGGTGTATACGTTAGAAAGTTTGAACGATTTATCATTGGCGCATTTTCACTTTTGTAATAATACGAGGACTGAAATATTGAATAATACTCATGTAGAATCGACGTTTCACCATTAAAATTATCATACGGATAGTATTCTGAATTTAAATATAACTTTACATTATAAAATGAAGCAAGATCAAAATGTGCTGGGTTTTTGTGTCCATTATTTTTTCTGTCAGTCTGAAAACCTACAATAACGTAACGAGGTTTATCTGATTGTGATGACGTTTTAACAGTCCAAGTAAGTTTGTTTGCTTTTGGCACAGACGGATACTCGTAAAGTTCCCATTTTCGAAACGGCATTAATAAAGGTCGATCAATTTGTATTATCTTCAGTAAATCTACCTTTACTACGTCATTAACATAAACATACGGAATTCTCCATGATATATATTTTATTTTTAATTTTGTATGTGTTTACTGATTCAGGTAAAATTATTGCATTATTATCAGTGGACGCTCTAATTAAAACTAATTCTTGCTTTATATTTAACAAAATATTTTTAAAATCTTCAGCAAATCCGAACAACCTTTTTAATGGGATACAGAAGCTAATATCTTTCGATGATGGTGCCATATGACTTATTAAATCTGAAGCCCATCCACTATTTTCTAAAGTGTTAATTTCATGTGGTTTAATTGTTAACATATTCTTAATTGTTGATGTTATTCCAACATTTTTAACTCTATCGATTTCTGATCCATTTATTTCGTATCTAATTTCATCAAACAAAGATGCTAAAGCATTTGAACATAATTTTAAAGTTTGATCATGTATACCGTTATTATTAGTGTATTCTATTTTTATATGAAGGTAACTTTCACACGGTAATGTGTACACATCTTGTTGATTAATTGGAATTCTAATTTCGTCATTATTATTGAATGTAGTAGAAGTGTACGGTAGATGAGTGTGATAAGCTAATCCTACTATCGAGTCATCTGTATACACAAGATCCTCTATAATGTTTAGAATGCTAGCGTTTACGTTTTGAATATTAAGATTCATTTTTTGTTTAAATAATCCTTTATTACTGTTAATCCCAATGACTGTAGAAATTTCAGGTTTTGTGGTGTTAACCGGTCGATATTCATATCTTTACTACTTATAATTGGCTTATTTGCAGTTGTTTTATTGATTCCGTAATAAAAAATAAGACCCATTATTATTGTTTTCTCAAATACAAACGTAACGTTATTATTTCGTTTCGAAAATTAATCAATCTTCCTTGTTGATCTTCTAGACTTACTACAATAGTATGTATCCTAGATGTGTTTACTGGTAAATATATCACGTTAGTCGGTTTTTCAACAATTTTAAAACCTGGCGGAACACTAGGATAGAATTCGTGTATTATGTGATCTGGAATTCCGTTGTTAAACGAACCATTAATTAAATTAGTAATCAATCGGATGCTCTCTAATCGAACAATACTTATCGGTAAGGTTGAACTGTACCATTTATTGGGATTTATTATGCATGTTTCAAATCCTAATATGGTTGCTAACGAATCGGGTTTACTAAAATCAATTTGAACGTTAGAATAAATTTCACTTTTTAATGTATTATTATTCGCCTTTATAATTATTTTTACATTTTCATCATGTTGAATTAAGTAATCGTTTATAAACGTTGCGATATCTGAAATTTCATAAGAACCAGTAGGCAATACTATTTTCTTATCACTACCATAATATAATACATTGTTAATTCCTTCCTCTATATTAGGTATTGAATGATATGTCATAAAGTCAATTAATCCTAGTTCCCATTTTTCATCACTTAACTCGATAGGTGGAAAAATATCACATGTTAATACGGATCCTTTACCGCTTAGACAAAACATTATTGCTGAGAAACTGTAAACACAAATGACCGCAGTTGACTGCATCCATATTTTGTCTTCGTGTATAATTATAAACGATTTCAATAGATCGTTGACTTGATGAATAAAAGTAATTAATTAGTTCGATAGGCGGTCTTAAATTACCAAAACTATCAAAATAATTAACTTTATTTTTACGTTTAACATAACATACCCAGTGAGTACCATGGCCATAACTATTATCTAAATTAACTATTCCGGTTTCATTTTGCCAAATTCCAGTGTGTAACGGTAATGTATCACGCATAAACACTCCTCTGAAATTAGGAATCTTTAATTGTTTAACATACAGTAGTAAATCTGGAATTGAAAGCGGACGTATAGGAATACTCTTCATTATTTTCGCCGTCGTTGTTTCGTTTTTCTTTTCTTTGTTTTTTTTTTTAGACCTCCTCCTGTTTTTTTATACGGTCTCAAATATAAACCTTTTCCACTTTTACCAGTAAAACGTTTCAAATAATTATAAACTGTATTGGAAATAGTTTTTTTTTTCTTTTTTATTCCCCCACCAAATTTACTTTTAGCTTTCATTATGTTAGTTACTGACCACGCTGCAGCTTTCTCCCCGAACGATGCGTCACTTGATTTAACACGTTCCCAAGCTCTTTCAGCTAATTCCTTATCAGCCTTAGCGCGATTTATAGAATCTGAATACTTTGAATATATAATATCGTGTTGTTTACAAGCAGCGTCAAGCTTATTAATTCCTGGATCACCTCTTTGTAATCGTTTCGCTAAATTTGTACCGGGTCCACAATACTGATAACCGGGTAAATGAAGTTCAACAGGTAATAAATCAATTGACTTGTTTATAACATTTCCAAGAATATTACTCACCAGACCACCACCTTCTATCTTGTTTGGATACAGATGCATTTATGACGCTTCATATAAACTTTGTATTATATACACAATGCGAAATTCGTTTATAGTTTTAACAGGATTGTCTTTAGTGCACTCCTTATATAATTTGTATAATATTCTAACTAAGCTACTGTCAACTTTATAGTCTTCTAGATCTAATTTAAATGCATTCATAACTCTTATTAAAGTCTTTTGGTTTATAACGTCTGTATCATCTTTAGAATCAGCAACATTAGTCAATCTGCTTCCATTAAAATCTGTACTATTTTCCTCTTCACTTCGTGAATAATATATTTTATCATCTATATATTGTTTGCATTCATCTTTTGTATTATTTATACCTGTTAATAAAGTCTGTTTATTTATAGCGTCAAGCAAATTAATAGGATTTGCTACATTAATTAACCTTTTTTGCTTGAAATCACAACAATTAGTTTGTGTATTTTCATCAGGTAATTTATTATCAACATAAAGTTTATTGGCAGCATCAAATTTATAAACAGGTGGTGCGATATGAGCCACACGATTATTCTTGAATGAATACACTGGATTATTATCCACCTTAATTGGTATTCTATCAGCTAAATATGATTTAGTAGCATTTTCTAAATAATTTTTATTTACAGCATCACAAGGTTCGTCAGGATCGGCTAAATTAATAACTTTTTTCATCTTAACATCGTAACAATCGTCTGTATTTGTTAAAGTAATCGAATTTGTTCTCATATATTTTACATTTACGGCATCATCATCCAATTCAGGATCGCCCACATTACATAATCGTTTATTACTTATATTAAAATTTCCGTCGTCAGTTAATTTAAATCCTTCTCCAGGCGGTCCACGCTGAACGTTGGAACTAGCCACTAGATCACCACTATAGTGTCCGAATTTATCGACACTCATTTTGAAAATATCGCTTCAAACGTTGCTGCATCTTCTTTTATTATACCGGCCTCCTGTAGCTCTTCAATAATTGATAATATTTCATTTTCATGGCCCGAATGACCTGCACTTTGTGAAGCAATCAATAATTTTAATCTATCGCATAATTCATTTACATTATTCCAGTACACAAAAACTGGCTTACTGTTACTGAAATTTAACAAACCGCGACCTTCTGTATCACTATGCAATCGGCTACTTCTAACTTTTGATGTGGATGATTGTAAAAGCTTATTAATAATAGGCTTAATTATATTTTTATATTTGTAACTAGTACTGCTTTTAACTCTGTTTGTCTTTAAACTTAAATATGCCGCGGTTTCACTTATTATACGCGAATATTCGTCTAAATCTTCTTGAGAATATACATATGCATTGGGGTTTTTCATAAAAATAAGATCGTACAAACCAGGTGTACCTTTGTACATAACATTATTAATTGTAATAATATCACTTTCATCAGTCTTTAGGGTGTATTTACCTAACATTAAAATATTATTATCTCCAAAATATGGACTAAAAACGTGATCAATATCATGATTACTGTCATCAAAAAATTTACGCATATAGTGTCTTATTAACGGACCTTTAAACCATATATCGATAAAAGGTTCAATTGATTGTCGTCCTTCTGATGTTGACATTAATTCATCAACCGTGGGTAAGGTTTCATACGTTATTTCTTCTTCACGCGGCAATGGTAACGGCGTTTCTACTGTTCGTTTGTTCGATATCGGGATGTTTTCGGCCTCTTCTGAAAACCTTTCGTTTTGTAAACGCGACTGAATATCGTCCATTTCAACATCTAATTGTTTTTCTTCTTTTTTAATCAATGACGAATTTGTTTTCTCTTGTACTAACTTTTGTAACGGAGTGATAATAGGTTTCAACGATTTTTCTGCAAACTGTTCTTCATCAATAACATTTTGTGTTAGAGTCTGATGTTTCTTTCGAATATTTTTTCTTATTTTTTTAATTTCATTAACGAGCTTCTCTTGCTTGTCAAGGGAACGTGACTTCTTCGATGACATATTGATAAGTAATAAAAAAAATTTCGATTACAAATTAGTAATATAGATATCAAAATCAAAACGATAACGACCGCCACAATTCATATCACTTTCTTTATCTATAACAAAAAAACCCTTTTTACGTCTTGTCCATGCTTTACAACAAAGTTCTTTAAACATTTCAAATGTCATATCAGTATTAACGTGATCTCTGTATATATGTTTTAAATTTAGTTCGTCTTGTTGAAAAATAATTATTAAATTCGCGTTATCACGAATTAAGTGTTTCGGAATTCGAACATACGTTTGACATATATAAATAACATTATTATTTTTATGTCTACATATTGTAAAATGATTTCTTATATTATCTTGTTGTTCACATGCTACGTCATCAAATATAATAACTGAATTTTGTTCAGTATCATCAGGATGAATGACTTGATCATTTTCTGAAAATTTATAGTATTGTATTGATGGTATACCTGATAAAACTGTTTCTAAAAATTTGTACTTTGACTGATACAACGATTTTGAAAAAACATAAACGTTCTCAAAACATAAACCATTAGGACTGAACAAAAGATTAAGCATTAGGTTTGTTTTTACCTGTATTACTTGGCCCAATGATAAGAGACCTGACATTATTTGGTAACAACTCGCTATGGACTCTTTCTTTTTTCTCCATAGATTTATCAAAATTACAAATACGTATTTTTTTTGTTTGCTGTACTATTTTCATGATTGAAAAAAAAAATAATTCAAATGATTTGGTTTTTATCAATCCAACTGTTATGCGACTTATCGTATCCTAACCACTGAACAAGTAATTTATTACCTTTACGTTTTAATATTTTTTCAATTAAAAATATATTGTCGTATTTTGTTTTACTAATTTCTTGTTCGTAAAATCCGCCATCTAATACGGTTCCTGTATCATCTTTTAAAATATATGTTCTAGGTACTGTTTGTTTAATATTATGAATTGTAAATATTTCATTTGTCCAATTTGGTAAATAACCCTTGGTAAAAAGTTGTTTGTATTTACTAATTCTCACTCTATCCCCAACTTTATATTTTGCAGGTTTCTTATTAACAGGTATTCGTTTTTTATTTATTTGTGTTAATACCCTTTTCTCGTTATTTATATTAACATCTTTAGGTTTCATACTTATAGTTCTATGTACAGTATTATTATATTTTTTCAATAACTGAGGAAGTACTTCGATCCATGTATACTTTCCACTGGTAGTAAACCACTTCCACATATGGTTTTATAAAGTACGATTAAAACGTTCAATAATAGAGGCTTTTTTATCTGAATAAGTTGAATAATGATTTATATTATAATGATTAAATAATTGCTGAATCGGTAAATTGTAAAATTCTTTTCCTTTATCAGTTTGCAAATGTTTCATTTTGTTTACATGTAATATAGGTCTTAGAGCTTTTACAATGTCGTGTGAGGTTTTTGATTTTAACGGAACTGCAAATGCAAATTTACTAAAACAATTTATCACTGTTAGTATATATTTATAACCTTTATTCAAGTTTGAAAAAGAAATCATTTCTACAAGGTCAGCTTGATACAAATCGTGAATACCTTTTAGTTCGACATTGCGTGTAGGAAAAGTCCTTCTCGCTTGTTTATGTAATTCACTACTTATCGCCTGTCTGATGCTCATTATTCAAAGTACAACAATTAATTAAAAACTGTTTACATCTATGACCTTAGTTATCAGAGATTACTTTGTATAGTACGACAACTAAAAAGGTTATCGGTATCTTATATTTAGGTAAAGACGAGTTGCACGACCGTCTGTTTATATTTACATTTTTACTAGGTCAGTGTGTTTCAAGGTCATGGTTTACTATAGAATGACAATCATTACAAATAAAATGTAATATATTTAGGTAAAAAAAAAAAAAAAACACGTCAACGAACTCGGAATGTTTATGTGTACATCAAAGTTTTCGGCGTGTCAACAAACGCCGTCTGTTTATATTTACATTTTTTACTAGGTCAGTGTGTTTCAAGGTCACGGTTTACTATAGAATAACAATCGTTAAAGACACGATCACGATTACAAATAAAATGTAATATATTTAGGTAAAGACGACGCTATCTACACTGCAAAAAGAAAAAAAAACACGTCAACGAACTCGGAATGTTTATGTGTACGCGGCGTGTCAACAAACGCCGGCCGTCTGTTTATATTTACATTTTTTACTAGGTCAGCGGACACGAGTGTCCTAGCGCATACATGCCTGTTTTTTTGTCCTGGCGCATACATACATAGTGGGGTATTGTGTCCCAGCGCATACATGCCTGTTTTTTTTGTCCTGGCGCATACATACATAGTGGGTATTGTGTCCCAGCGCATACATGCCTGTTTTTTGTGTCCTGGCGCATACAGACATATACTACTTACAACTATACTTCCCTGTGCAGCGTCTGCAGACCGCTCTTCTGCCTCTTCCTTCGATTCCTCTCCTTCACCACTCTCAGCAACTACAACGTCCTCAACATTTCCCACCCTGGAATCCAGCTGTCCAGCTCCATGTACAATGACTAAATTAATTTCTACTGGCGATGGTAAAGCTACACCATTAAGTGACTTCTCGTATCCCGGCGTAGGCGATGATGATATTACAGGATCTGGATCCCTCACGAACCGAGATGGAGATACCGGAACAAGTTCCACGGCATCTGGATTCAACCATGACGTCCTCTCTGAGTCCTCTAATTCCGTATTAACCGACGTGTTCTTGTTGTCTTGTATTGATCCACAGACGTTATTCTGCTTTTCTTCTTCCGCTTCACCTTCTTCATCCTCAACTCTATGAGGCACTTGCGATTCATCTGGAACGTTTAAAGTTTCCTTTCTCTCCAAACAGGAATAACGCCTTGCTACAAGCTCCCTACTTGCCAATGTTGGCTTACTAATATAATTTCTTCTTCCCCTGTTAAACTCATACTTATTTGCTTTCTCTACTGTAACCGTTGTTACCGTCTTCTCACTTGCCACCCCCTTGTAGGCTCCATTACGTCCGGAATATTCAGTTTTTCTTACAGTTTCTTGTGCTCTCCACCAACCACCATGTTTGCCTTCTTTAGCTCTTCCTAATGAACCACTAGAGTATTGGACATCTTTAGCAGCTCTTCCCCGGGACTCATCATTCTCCTGGACCCTTCTGGCATGCGCACACCACCGGTCCAGGTCCGCAAAACAACGTGGAGGATCTGGGAAGACCAGCCGGGATCTCTCTTGGGGAGTCAGCCCCTCTAGAATTGCTTGTATTACTTCCGTCTCGGGCAACCCCAACCTTAATACCCGGGCAGCTTTCCGTATATCGTGCACGAAGTCCCCTACCGCCTCTCCGTTGGCCTGTAGGCGATAGAATAAATCAAACTTTAGCTGGGAACGTCGTCGATGGGGTATGAAGAAGTCCAACACTTCCCCCATGGAAAGCGTCGACACTGCCGCCACGGTGCAGAGCGTTGGTGACCAGCCCTGCCAACTAACCCCGGCAATACGGGTATATAAGGGATATACCCCCCTTTTATTTTATAAGTTTTTGTAATTTTTATTTTATTTTATTTTATTTTATTTTGTACAACATCAAATTTGAGGCTTAAGAGTCAGCTGATTTAAAACAATGAAATTTTACTAATAAATCAGCCAGGACCTTTTGTATGATGAAGAAAAAAGAGAGTGGATTGTTAAACGTCGAGATGAACACATCAGAACGACCTGACACAAATTAAAAACGATAGAAAATATAATTTGGACAAGAACTAAACCAATAAAAAAAAAGAAATTGAAAATATGAGTTACTAACACTGAAATCAAATAAAATCAATTCAACTATTATCTTTACGAAGATTGAAGGTAATCAAGATGTTAGAACAGTCCAGGTACTAATCAGAAATTATTTAATGTGAATATCAGCACAACGTTATGGACGAGCTATTTGAACGAGGACACTTCTGAACACTTATTGCCAACCTAAACAACGGATCATTATTACGGAATCATCACTCTAAGACGAAGAAAACTGATCACTACTACTATGATGAGGAACACATAAAGAATCAACATTTATTTGGAGGAATTTCGTCGTGAAGATCTCAGTGTGCATACGCAGAAAGGAGACGGCCATCTTGTTGAATCTCAGACCAGCCTCAGTCAGCTGTGGTGACGTCAGCCTACGTAGAGCCATTGGTTCGAAAAAATCTAATTTTTATTAACCTTTGTATATTAAATATTATTTCTACTTTTGTCATTAAGAACTTGTCAATTGTAAGTATTGTACCTTTTCAGCATTACCCTTTCTCTGACTTATGATAACAGCTAAAAGAACCTATAATTCAATGTTAATGATTTATATAAAGAAAACAATTTGCCCTGAGATATGAGTTTTCGAGCTGTGGATTAGCAGTTCGATTCAAAGTCGATTAATCGCAATTAGATTAATAAATACATTTAACATTCCAATTTTGAGTTTTATTTCTTGGTGAACATATATTTAGAAGAATTTCAGGTAGCACTTGAAACCTGGACTTCAAGGAAGAAGAGAATAACATCGCCAAGGAGTACGATCACTGAATAGCTGAATACCACTAATCGACTATTACATTTCATAATCTATTTAACGCTGAAAATAAATTATTGTTATTATAACACAATATCAACTAAAATAGTAATTAAAAGAATTAAGGACTAATATAATAAATAAATAACTAATAAATCATTAATAAATAAATAATAATAATGAATAAAATTTGTTCTTTAATTAATTTTAAACAAAATTTTTTACAAATTCATATATTTATTTTCGTAACCGATAAAGAAGGAAACGTTACAACACAGAAAGGTCTGTGTTGGAAATGTTGGTGCTGGAGTGTGGAGCACACCTTTACCCTTCATGAAAACTTGACAGATATTGAAGTAACGTTGCTGATGACGTTCAAGCTGTAACCATTCTATCTGTAACTGCCGATGACTAGAACAGCTCTATCTTTTGCAACACATTTTCAGAAATCTGTTGTACTGATCAACTCAAAATCCAACCTACAACTAGTAACATTACTTCTTTATCCAAAGTTACTTACTTAGTACAAGCTAAATTTGTTTGTGACTTGAGTTGTTACTAGAAAAAGGGAAATAAATTTCAAATAGTTTATGTTTATAAGTATCGCGGGGTATCGTACGTTAGGACCCCGCGTTAGGTTTGACTAGTTTCATCTACTGATGATGGCAGCCAGTGATGCTGCTGAAACTTTTGTTTTAATTGAAAACCTTGGACCACTGCCAAACAGCTCGGCAGGTAGTTTATATTCAAGTGAGACCCGCCGTGAAAGCCTTCGAACAATAATAGGAAAGTATCGGTATTTTAATAATATTTCTTACAAAAGTAAAGTTGACACATGTAATATATATACTTTCAACAAAATAATGCACGAGTTTTGCAGCTCAAGGAGCGTATTAGTTACCTTTTGTTTGAAATGACGACTACAAATAAATATACATATAGTTCATACACTATAATATTATAGCTGTATTTAAAGGTTGACAAATGTTAAACTTGTATCATAAATAAAAGTAATACACGATACAATTAAAAATACAGCTGTGCTGAGCAAACATACAAGACGAAGCTGAGCAAGCTACTCTAGACTTAGGAAACTCTGCAAACACTTTGTACAATCGTCAGTTTACGATAATGGAATTAAATGCCGCTGATAACACTGAAGCAGGACCAGATAACATTCCAAACCACATATTAAAGCATCTGTCGCAGACAGTAAAGTTGATTTTGTTAAACACATATAACAATGTGTGAACGCAAGGAGTAAATTTAGTAATAGCAAAAGTGGCAATTGTTACTCTCTTTATTAAATCCGGTAAATACCCGGTGTAACCGGAGAATTATCGTCTAGCGTCTATAACATGGTGCTTAGCAAAGATATTAGACAAAACGACCAACAATTAGCTTATCATCTGAAACGATACGACCTACATTACGTTCATCAGTTTGGGTACAGAAAATATCATTCGATTACTGACTAAGTGTTACATTTGAAAACGCAGTCAAACCTTGTTTAGAGGGTAAAAACACATGCTTCCCGTTTTTGTTGTCTTAGAAAAACCTTCCATAGAACATGGAACGACTCAACACATAGATATTTCCCTACCAGCGATATGTTCAAATGCACTGAAGCAAGTGTAGGAAAATTTCTAAACGTTAATGACATACCTTCGTTTTACTTGGCTTTATCAAAATCGATAATAAAATGTTTATTTAAACATTCATTAATAAGATTGTAGAGAACGCCGAAAATCAGGGTTTTTGTTTCTCAGTAACAAAGACAGCCTGCGTTAATTTCTGTGCAAACATGTGAGGTTCTCCAAACTGAGTGAAGTAAAAGCAGCTGAGATTTAGTATCAAAGAGAAGTGTTCTATTTCAAGGCTTCCTCTTGGACAGACAGTTACCATGTAAAACGCATATTGAAGTTCTGGCAGCAGTATGTAAACCAAAGTTTAAACCAATTAGAAGCATCACCCATATCGTGACATTGGAGTGGAGGAGACTCCACGTGTGTTGAGTAGATAGACTAAACCTGCTGCTCTTATATACAGACTTGATCATTTTAATAATGGATTATGGGTGCGCAACCTACTCTTCAGCTTAAAAGTCTAATCCAAAACTACTGGACATACAGTATGACGCAGGAATCCGTTATGCCACTGCAGCTTTTTGCACTAGCTCAACAGATAGCCTTTATTGCGATGTACGGATGATAACTTAGACGTCATAAATTGTTACTGTGCTACGCTTCAAAGATCCGCGCCTTGCTAATTCATCTGCACCACTCGGAATTTACTGAAAACAGACGGGCACATGTGTAGATCCGGCGGTGCATAGGCACTCTTATTCGCACGTGGGAGCAATTTACCAAAAAAGAAGTTTACTCCATGCACATACATCCGATTATGCCATGTAAAGAACGACCATGGCTGCTTATGGAACCGCAGTGCTGTTTCGAGTTATGTGTGAGCATCAATTACATTTGGTGACTATCGTCTACAAAAATCACGTCCTGCTTGTAATGAAGAGCACACGGAGTAGGAAACGCCGAGGACTGTTGAGTATGTACACCAATAGGCCTATATGCTGTTTGGCTGTTTGGTAGGCTTTCGATATTGTGAACTTGGAGGCCTAAGTGGTCTTGCGTTTGCACAGATTCGCGGTGTTTCATCATTGCTTTGTGAAATGCTGGCACAGACGCTCGCTATTACAATAGACAGATTCCCTGTGCTATGCCTTGCAACACTAGGGTTTACAATTTACTTCTATATGGGTGTTAAGCCACGTAAACATCAAGGATAAAAAAATGCTGCCTCCGCAGCACGAACCGCTGCTAACAGTCCTAAAGTAGAAGATTTTAAAATGAACCCTCCGATTTGAAGATTCCTGTTACATTAGCAATACTAAAAGTATCAGGAATACAATATTGTATCAGCAAATATCACATTACGCAGAAACTGAAAGTAGTAAAAGAGAATATGGGCAAGTGGCATCATGCGGAAGAACGTAGTCGACGAGAACAGGCATGAAAATGACATTATCGTATCTGCTACAAAGAGAACAATGTCGAGTGTGTACATGTGGCGAAGTACTCAACATTATAGAGCGATGCAGATTCTTAAGCCAGAAATGCGAATTCAGGAGTGATCTGAAATGATACCTCGCTGAGGAGGCGATATCGATTGAGATAACTCTGTGGTTCTTAATAGACGTTGGGTTGACCAACCAGTTATAAAACAATATCACTGGGTAATATCCTATATTAACAGTAGATGATGTCTATTCCTTTTTTAAGGAAGGGATTACAGATTGGCCAGCAAGAGCTTAAGACTCTGATTGACGAACCTACCACCAGAAACCGATTTTTCAATGTTATTATTGAATAGGAATAAAAATTTCCTATTGCTGTTCCCGACTATGTAGAATAGTTGTTTTACGGGTTACTTGACTGTAAAATAATACTAGTGAGTGCTTGCTATCTGTAGTATCAACTATTTGCTTATATTAGGAATTGTTGGATACAAAACAATACAAGTGCCAGTGGTACAGACGGGATGACAATTATAATTACTTTCAGTATTTCAATTTGTTTAATGCTTTCAGTGTTTACAATATAGAACGTGTTTTACTAAATGGTCAATTTGTACTTTTACACCTACAATAACATCTCTCTGACTTTCAATTTTCCACGGCCTAACTACGTAGAGCTCAGAAACAACAAGAGTTTTCAAAGTAAAAGCGCACACGTGTTAATAAAAATTGAGTATCTATGAGAGACACAGTAAGTGGTACAAAGTATAGAGGTAAAATATATAAGGTTTTATTAAATTTTGTGGTTTAGAATATGTATAAGTTATACAACTTGTCATTATAATTTTATTTAAAACAGAAATTGAGCCTTTGCTCAATGTGGAACTACTTGTAAACAAAACTATTGGAAATAATGTGGGATCTCTTTATAACACCATAAAGATTATTACCGCATAAACCCTGAATGACATGTTTGGGTAAATAAATAAACTGCCAAAGGGTGAAGCGAATTATGGCTTTCCGATAGACGCTCATTCCACAGAACACAAGTGATTTTTTACTCTCCTCTCGCATCAAGAATATTTGATTTATTAAAATTGACGCTAAAATAAAGTGACGTCAGTTTTGGAATAAGTGAAAACCAACGTGTAGGTTGTTTATACAAACAAGGATGCATAAACCTTATAGTTTGGTTTTTATGCCAAACGAATGAAGAAATTTTAATTACTTGTTGTGTTGTTCAACGCTATGATGTCAACAATGGGCGTCAGAATTTTTCAAGATAAGTATGATTAATTCCAGTTACGTTATACCGTATGATTTTCTCATCATAAAAGGCTTACCATAGTCACATTAACACACATACCAAGCATAAAGTGTAAACAAATATATCAGCATATTCTTTATAAAAATGTATAAAGATTAAAAAGCATGTACTATTCACATACACAATACAAAGTACTATCTAAACAGCAATGTTCAAAACATGCATATTGCATATAATATATTATATATAAATATTGTAACGCAACAGAAATGCTAGCATCCGTGTTACATAAAAACAAGGTTAACAGAATAATAAACAAGTCAATATCTAACCCCATGATAGAACAAAGATCTAATAATTACATTTATAATTATAGATAAAGGTAAATAAGGATGCAAGGTAGTATTAACAAGAATAAACGAACCTGTAAGTTAGATAATAGTTGATGATATATGTTTAGTGAAAAGCAAACAAAAAATGGAACAATAATTTACTTTATAGTAATAGCAAATAAGAATTTTGAGTTAAGAGATATTATTTTGTGACAACAAATATTATGATAAAGTTTATGTTATGTTATACCAAATATGTGTTGAGTTAATGAAAGATAATGAAACAAGATGTATTATTCAATGACTGTTGTAGAATGAAGTGTGAAGCAGCTAATTGACGTTAATAGATTTGAATTTTCTTATATGTGATCCATAGGTCAAGATAAAATTGTTATTAGATATGGAAAAAATAATTGTTTATGTAAATGTTAATAGTTAAGATTTGATTATATGTATGAATTTATGTAAAAGGGGCTATAGATGTTTACCAGTTATAAACACAGGTAGATCCGTTGACAATAAAAGGCCTAACCGCAAAAACCACTATATAACCAATCATAACATAAAGGTTAGGTACATCAATTAATAATAATTAATGAATACGATTTGAAGAGCTAGAAAAAAACATTAAATTAATAATGTTATATAATAAAATTTATACAAATCATGATAATGCCATAATGCCATGATATCGATTAATAACGTTTAATATCGAAAGGGTATTAAATATAAAAAAGAAAAAAACAGGCTTATATCAAAAAACCAGCAGAATATGTGTAGAAAATAATAAACCAACTATCGGTAAAGTTACATTCCGATAGGATAGCAAATTGATAAGGAATAGACAAAAAATATATGAAATAAACACTATATTCAAAACATGTGGAAGGAAGAAAAATCATGTGTTGCTAGGGACGACAGGAAAAGAGGAAGTTGTTGATTTGACAATAATTGCTTTGATGATCTGAATGTGATGAGATTAATAAAAAACCAAGAAATATCTATTTAATTGGAATATACTAAATTAGTAAATACTATCATAAAATACAAAATACTAATGATAATATTTATGACTCTTGCCAGTATAAATTAACCAAACAAGACAATAGTATGAAATCACAATAGAAAATAAATAACTGGATTCTACAAGGAAGGACTGGAACTGTCCCATATCCGAAGGGAATTGATGATATATTAAACCAAATAGAAAGAATTAACAGTATCACAATTAATAATATACACTACACCAAAAAAGTTATAACCTTTCAAATACACGGAACAACACTAATTGCTTCAACCGAGAGAAGAACGTATTTGGATCCTGGAGTTGCAGAAGAAGCATCAATCGGGCTGTAAATCAATCAAGAGAGCTGTATTTCCGAAGTGGACAGGACAAGAATTCCATTTTATTAAACCGAAGAAAGAATATCGTACGGCATAATTGTCCAGAACAGTAAATTTATCAATCAACCGCCTACAAGATTTGCTTCGTTCTAGTCTGGTAAATTTTTATTATATTAATCATACTAACTACACAACACTTCAAATTTGTAAATCTTGCATTCTTATCTATTTATTTTTAATCTTCCCCACAGTTACAAGAACCTTCACACCCTGAATTAAATTAATTACAAATTAAAACACACTATATAACTGAATTTAAATAAAGGATCGGAATAATCAACAATCGATTCACGCAATCTATAGCCCAAGCATATGTTAATTAGAACATATCTTATTCAATGTTAAAGAAGTAAACAAATAAAGAACCTTTATATATTTGCAAAATCTTGTCATTTGGAGTATGATTTAATGAGTTGGGAATAAAAAGTAACTGAATAAGTATAGAATAATTGGTTAACATAAACAGTGAAATAACCTATAAGTTTCGTTGAGCCGATACTACAGCGCTTATAGCGGAATTATCTGGCACCAAAGAGAGAGCGTAAAAATACAAAATTAGACATAATTCTCTTCAAGGTATAACAGGGTTGAACGAAATTACAGAATAACGCATTAATTATTTAAGTTTCAGGTACACTAACACTGATATTTTTTAGAGAGCTAAGTTAATATTCATTAATTATATCAATATATCCCACAACTCCAAATATCTCAGATACTTAAATAATTAAGTAAACTAAACGACCTAAGAGAGTAAAACAGGGGAACATATCCGTTCATAGCAACGAATAGTCTTACATTGCGTGACACATCATAAGACGCAAGTCCCGTCTGCCAAAGTTCGGGATCCTCGTCCTCATATTGAATGACTTCTGGTATTTTATTTTTCTTACAAAAATAGCTTTTTATGGCTCGACATCTGGTGTTAACTGGAATGGTTCTATTAGTGTCAATTAATTCGGCTGTCCATAATCCTTCTTCGGATGTTAAAGATATTATACATTTATGCAAGTCAATTACTGCGGAATGCTGGCGCAATACATCGCATCCAATCAATACATTGAACGGTAATCCCGTTGCGACCAAGAATCCTATTGGTAGGGTCATATTATTATTGGTAAGATCGAGCGATACTTGTTTTTTAACTGTTTTATTTTGTCTCCCAGTGGCTCCGATAATTATCACATTATTGACAGGTAATGTCGATATGGGTAACTGGACTTCTCGCTGGATTTTTTCAAGTTCAGTACTGTCTATCAACGATATGTTAGAACAAGTATCTATCATTATGGTAGATTTTACCCCATTTAACTTTGCCGTTACATATATGATTTCGTTATTACTATTACTGTTTACATGTTTCTTATCCTCTTCCAATAAATCTTCCCTGATAGTCTTTAAATAGTGGTTATTAATTATGGTTATTGCACGATTATTCTTAATTTTGTTTATAAGTCGTTGTTCCCCAAGATTACGGTTCAGTGAAGGGTATTCATTAATTTTCACTGCCTCTATTAGTTTAAATGAGGGCTTACTCCCTCTTCTCTATTTTCATTTTGATTACTGTGTTGATTTTGTACGGTTTCAGTGCGATCCTCCGTATTAGGTTCCGTTATCCTATAATTTCCTTCAGGTGGATAGTTGTCTTCACGCCGGGACTGGTCATAATGGTTGTCATATCGGTGACTCCTTGGGTAATACCGTCGCTGATTACCTTGAGGCCTGGAGTAGATATAATTGACGTTATGCCTATAATTATTGGGTAGTCTGTCCCCATCTCCTCTATTATTGCGACTATCGCGGTAATTATAATTATTATTGCCACGATAATTATAGTTCCTGGAATTATTATTCGCGTGCTCATTTTGTGTTCTATTGGCATTAACGTTCTGCGCAGGTCGATTGTGATCATTATTATGAGAATTGGTTGGTGGCGCGTTATTATTATACTTCTGATATTTATAATTTAACATTCTATTTCTTTGGTATTGGTTCTCGTGCTCATAATTCTCCAAGAATTTGGACATGGCTGGAATCGTTTTGATTTGAATACACATACGTGCATTTTTTATCCCTTCCTCGTAATGGTAGGATAGTTGTATCACCAAACATTCTTC
The DNA here is from genome assembly GCA_034769895.1 of Magicicada septendecula. NCBI lineage: Eukaryota > Metazoa > Arthropoda > Insecta > Hemiptera > Cicadidae > Magicicada > Magicicada septendecula. Next base: position 162,568,899 of record CM068368.1, read on the forward strand.
GGGAATTCTGGGCTCTAAGTTCCGCGCCATACATACTTTTCCTAGAAAGTATGAAGTAGGAGACTGGCCTATGTTTGTTTCGTATCGACCGTTACTCAAATTATTCCTAATCATGTTCTGGGTTGATTCAGACCAATATTTCTCTTTAAACTGTTTTTTGAACTCAGTCATGTCCAGTATATCCGGGCGCACCGCTGTCCACCAATTATCATAAGTATCTTTAAACGTTTCATCAATCATACTGCGTATAATACTCCAGCGATTTTCTCTATTTCTTGCGATCACCTCTTCCAATCTCTTAAAAAATTCCATCGGGTTGCGCTTGTAATTACGAAAATTAATCGACTCCCGGTTCTCGTGGTTATTTGTATGACTATGTTGGCATGTCCTATCCCGCCATGAATCTACTTCTTCTTGTAATTGTAATTCACGTCTACTAATTTCCTCTATTTTATTTTTACTGGTATTAATTTGACCTTCCATACTGTTTAAATTGCCATAGACTCTTTCGAGTCGTTCGCCCATGTCTGTCTGTATTTGCGTAATACCTTCCTTATTCTCTTCCCGTACCTGATGTACTTCGTTTTTAATTTGCTCATATTTTCCGACAGTTTCCTGTTGGATTTCTTCGACCAATGTTTTATTCTCAATTTTTATGTCATTAATTTTATTTTGTAGTTCTTCACGAACCTGTACTATTGTTTCGTTAGTTTTTTCTAACCCTTCATTTGTTTTGGCTATTTCTAATTTTCTTTCCTCATTATTTTGGTCTACCTTTTGGTTAACTGTTACATGAATATTCTCAATTTTTTCATTAATTTGCCTTAAATTTTCTTCATGTATTTGTAAGATGTCTTCCTTCATTTGTTTTATACCTCGTCATTCCTATCTAACCTTTCGTGAATTTGGTTTAATCTTGCGTTCATTTGTTTTGAGGTTTCTTTAATTTCCTCATTTGTTTTCCTGGAGTTTTCCTCCTGTTTCCTAAAATCCTCCTTGTTTTCTTCATTTGTTTTATCGTATTTTTCCTCCAGTCTCTTTGAGTTTTCATTAATTTCCTCTTTCTGTTTATTAAATTATTCTGCCATAAATTTCATCATCTCCTGCCAATTTGGTATTTCTCTGGCTCCCGCTTTATCTATTTGGTCCCCTTGGGCATCTTCTTCCACTGGTTCCCTTTCCTTGTCCACAATAATTTCAGTTTCCGCTATTTCGTCTGTCTGTTGTTCCATTTCACTGTCTGTTATTAGTTCTATTTCCTGTTCTTGTTCATCTATTTCCTTCTCCGTTTCTCCTGCCCTAATCCTTGATCTACCTCTGGTATGCATGTTTATTCTCCCACAGTTGCCTGCTTTGGTTAAGTAATATCAATATAGTTATCTTTACTTAACTTAAGCCCTACACTGGTTGAGCGCCAATTTGTTATAAGACGACGACTTGCGTCTTATAATGTGTCACGCAATGTAAGCCTATTCGTTGCTATGAACGGGTATGTTCCCCTGTTTTATTCTCTTAGGTCGTTTAGTTTACTTAATTATTTAAGTATCTGAGATATTTGGAGTTGTGGGATATATTGATGTAATTAATTAATATTAACTTAGCTCTCTAAAAAATATCAGTGTTAGTGTACCTGAAACTTAAATAATTAATGCGTTATTCTGTAATTTCGTTCAACCCTATTATACCTTGAAGAGAATTACGTCTAATTTTGTATTTTTTCGCTCTCTCTTTGGTGTCAGATAATTCCGCTATAAGCGCTGTAGTATCGGCTCAACGAAACTTATAGGTTATTTCACTGTTTATGTTAACCAATTATTCTATACTTATTCAGTTACTTTTTATTCCCAACTCATTAAATCATACTCCAAATGACATGATTTTGCAAATATATAAAGGTTCTTTATTTGCTTACTTCTTTAACATTGAATAAGATATGTTCTAATTAACATATGCTTGGGCTATAGATTGCGTGAATCGATTGTTGATTATTCCGATCCTTTATTTAAATTCAGTTATATAGTGTGTTTTAATTTGTAATTAATTTAATTCAGGGTGTGAAGGTTCTTGTAACTGTGGGGAAGATTAAAAATACATAGATAAGAATGCAAGATTTACAAATTTGAAGTGTTGTGTAGTTAGTATGATTAATATAATAATAATTTACCAGACTAGAACGAAGCAAGTCGTGTAGGCGGTTGATTGATAAATTTACTGTTCTGGACAATTATGCCGTACGATATTCTTTCTTCGGTTTAATAAAATGGAATTCTTGTCCTGTCCACTTCGGAAATACAGCTCTCTTGATTGATTTACAGCCCGATTGATGCTTCTTCTGCAACTCCAGGATCCAAATACGTTCTTCTCTCGGTTGAAGCAATTAGTGTTGTTCCGTGTATTTGAAAGGTTATAACTTCTGGTGTAGTGTATATTATTAATTGTGATACTGTTAATTCTTTCTATTTGGTTTAATATATCATCAATTCCCTTCGGATATGGGACAGTTCCAGTCCTTCCTTGTAGAATCCAGTTATTTATTTTCTATTGTGATTTCATACTATTGTCTTGTTTGGTTAATTTATACTGGCAAGAGTCATAAATATTATCATTAGTATTTTGTATTTTATGATAGTATTTACTAATTTAGTATATTCCAATTAAATAGATATTTCTTGGTTTTTTATTAATCTCATCACATTCAGATCATCAAAGCAATTATTGTCAAATCAACAACTTCCTCTTTTCCTGTCGTCCCTAGCAACACATGATTTTTCTTCCTTCCACATGTTTTGAATATAGTGTTTATTTCATATATTTTTTGTCTATTCCTTATCAATTTGCTATCCTATCGGAATGTAACTTTACCGATAGTTGGTTTATTATTTTCTACACATATTCTGCTGGTTTTTTGATATAAGCCTGTTTTTTCTTTTTTATATTTAATACCCTTTCGATATTAAACGTTATTAATCGATATCATGGCATTATGGCATTATCATGATTTGTATAAATTTTATTATATATCATTATTAATTTAATGTTTTTTTCTAGCTCTTCAAATCGTATTCATTAATTGTTATTAATTAATGTACCTAACCTTTATGTTATGATTGGTTATATAGTGGTTTTTGCGGTTAGGCCTTTTATTGTCAACGGATCTACCTGTGTTTATAACTGGTAAACATCTATAGCCCCTTTTACATAAATTCATACATATAATCAAATCTTAACTATTAACATTTACATAAACAATTATTTTTTCCATATCTAATAACAATTTTATCTTGACCTATGGATCACATATAAGAAAATTCAAATCTATTAACGTTAATTAGCTGCTTCACACTTCATTCTACAACAGTCATTGAATAATACATCTTGTTTCATTATCTTTCATTAACTCAACACATATTTAGTATAACATAACATAAACTTTATCATAATATTTGTTGTCACAAAATAATATCTCTTAACTCAAAATTCTTATTTGCTATTACTATAAAGTAAATTATTGTTTCATTTTTTGTTTGCTTTTCACTAAACATATATCATCAACTATTATCTAACTTACAGGTTCGTTTATTCTTGTTAATACTACCTTGCATCCTTATTTACCTTTATCTATAATTATAAATGTAATTATTAGATCTTTGTTCTATCATGGGGTTAGATATTGACTTGTTCATTATTCTGTTAACCTTGTTTTTATGTAACACGGATGCTAGCATTTCTGTTGCGTTACAATATACATATATATAATGTAGCATGACAGATTATCCATATTATTCTAATTTAAAAAAATGATCATATATAAAATAAAAATAAAATGACATCAATGAAAACCACTATAAAAATTAGTCAAGGACTACAAAGTAGTGAAATAATAGTTAGGAGAGATAAAATAATTAAAATCAACCATGCAATATATATAAGAAATTATACAAAAATAATGATAGGCCAATATATAAAGTAATTAGAGCCAGTTAGTAGAGCAGCGGGTCAGGAAATGCCCAGTATAGACAAACATCCAAAATAAATGAACAACTGTTAGAAAAACAACCACAAGTAATAACATTAAAAACTTCCAAAAAATATGAAAATAAATAGGAAAATTACAATGCAATAAAATATGAGTAAATGCAAAATATGTTTAAGTAAAGGTTCTAGATATAAATGTAAAAATGTACCAATGCAATTTAACTTTGTAATGAAAAGTGAATCCTGATGATCTCATATAAGTGAAATTCTTTATAATACAATACCAGACAAAAAGACAAAAAATAATATAAGAGTATACAATAAATAGTGGAGTGATCAAGGGTAAATCCTTATAGTAAAACAAAAACAGCAAGGACTGCATGAAAATTAATTTTAAGGAATAATTTATATGATGAAAAAACAGATGTGTTTTGTTTACATTAGTAGTTCATTGAACTCAAGGCTTAAATGTTTAAGAATGGATATAATTGTTTTTTTGTTATAAAACATTTATTATGTTTAATGATGTTAATTAATAATAAACCTTACTGTAATTAGATGAGGGTAATTTAGTTAAGATTTTATAAGAATAATATGTCAGAAAGGGTATTAGCAAGTTGGAATAATAATAAACATTGTAAATGAACTGTGACCCCTCTTTCCTTTTTATGCTTTATAAAAAAAAACCCTTTTTTTGTGTATTTTTTTTTTGTATTTATTTTTTTTTATGAAAGAGAAGCCACTAGTTATTTAAAACTAGGCGAGAGCCTAGAGAAGCCAAAAATGCGCTGGGTCCAGTATGACGAGACTTGCAATTAAACTCGGCTGTTAAGTAACAATAACAATTTTTATTGTTGCCCCCATAATTCATTACATGCAAGTATCACAATCAGCAATAAATAACAAAATATATAATAAATAAGTAGTGTACACATGTTCCTTAAATTACATAAATAGACAATATATACATATATCGAATAACATCCCATAAATTATATGAATTCCCCCCCCCTTAATAACACTTAACATTGACATCACATATAGAAACACAAAGACACATAGACTCATAATAGCATCACAATACTCATGTTCGACCTGGCCGACAGGCAGTATTTCTATAAGCCCCAAAACTAGCAATCATAAATATTTAGCTCCCAGTCACAATTGGAATTAATCCTTTAAGACCCATAATTCATTTACTCCATTAAATGAAACCAAAAGTTAAATAAAACCCCAAAAGGATGATAATGACTAACAAAAGCATAAAGATAGGCCGGACAGCCCATATGAATTGATAACATCTGATAAATTGCCCATTTTGAGCATATGAAAATCTTTAAGTTTCTTGAACAGTATATAAGTGGGAAAAACCCTCATCACCTGAGTTTAAGCAATTGGCATGATTTTCTAAAATGTTAATTTTTGTGTTACAAATCCCGATGTATACATCTATCAGGAAATTGTTCCTTAATGAAAATGATTTAATTCAACTGACAAGAATCAGTAGCATCAATATGCTTTTACAATGTCCAAATTATCAGTATATGCCCACAAAATATAAAATTTCTTTTCTCTTAAAGTCGGACATCTGTGTATAATTGATTTTATAATAACCGCCTGTTGTATCCTAGCAGACGTGGAAGCACGCCAGCCTGTGCCAGACTATATGAGACAGGAATCAGACCTACCTAAAACTGTATGAACATGTGCCTAACTTGAGAGAAAACTATGTCCATTTTTCCCCCAGAAAGCCTGAAAAACGAAACCCCCAGCCCTTACATGTTAAACCGAAAGGAAGATAAAATATGAACCCGTTCTGAACCAGCCGGAACAGAACCCATAACATATGACTTAATTTTATATTGAATAGTGTAATGACTCTAAGGCTCTTGTATATATAAAAAAATATTTAAGGGTTAAAAAACTCTGGCACGCTCCCCCAGTGCAGCACACAATAACAATCATAGTACTTTAGATTTATGGAGTTATATTATAAAAGTCAAATAATGTTCATAATGATTGTTCAGTTGACACACCCTAGAGCGGACTGTCTAGCAGCGTGGGCACATGGTTTAAAAAGCAAATAATATGTAACTCAGATGAACGGCAGGCCAGGCCAACGAAAATAAAAAGAGTTCATATCACCTTAATAGTGTGCGTAGGATGCATCTTGTGGCTGGTCAACAAACTCCCTCTTCCCAACAGGTGCGTGTAGGATGGCTCATAGCTGGTGAAGGTGTCGGAACACCAGCAGAGACCAGAATCTCCGACTAGGAGCGAGAACCCTAAGAATTCACACAAGATTAGAAATTCTGTTCGCTAAAATGTGCACCCTAGTTCCAGGTAATAACCTCAGAACGGGCCTTCCAACCAACTCAAGATAAATGCATAAGTTTTTGTTTCTGTATTTTTTTGAAAATGGCCTGAGGAGTAATTAAGTCTGCAAGATGATAATGAATGCATTAAATAAAAAAAAATTAAAGAGTGTCTAATGAAGAGTCACTTGCACTTGCTCTGACCAGTGCCGACATAACCAAACAAGTGGGCCTTGCCACGTGGCAACACAATTATCGTAATTTGTCGGAAAATGACCACATTAAAGGCACTTACAGTTACACACAAACAAAATATAAATAGTGTTTCATCTGAGGGTTGTCTCGCAATTTATTTTAACTGCCATAATTAATTAAAAAAGAACACTCTTGCAGTCTAGTGCATGCACGTGCATAACTTGCACAATCAACTCCGTCTATACGTACTGACTTTAGCTAATAAATTTATATAATGCTTTACCAAATAATTACAGTGACTCTTGTATAATAATTGAAAGAAATATGGGCTGTATATACTGAACATCGAATAAATCTCTTACAACCTACACACTCGTCCGATCGCACCAAGTACATTCTTTTTTGCATTCGCCTGAATATATTTAAGTTTAATTATTTAATTATTTTTGAAGCATTCTATAGCGTGCTTTAGATTACTTACCGGGAAGTCTCGAAAATCTAGCTTGCCATTAGGTGTAGAAGAAACTACGCAATAATGTCTGTCCGGGTCGGTGAGCCAGTTGATTCCTTTTTGAGAGCTGAATTCGAACTGAACTTGCACATACAATGCAACAAACAGCGAAATTTCGACGCGAGATGGCGCAGGCAGATTCAACAGTGCAGTCTAGATATAGCGTTCTAATCGACATTATGTTTATGTTAAACAAAATTTATAAAACCTTCCATTGCCGGGTTATGCAAACACCGGCACAGAACTAACATAAAATCTAGGCCAAATGGTAAATCTTACAAACCTTGTAATTAGTAATGAAATAAAGGAAATTAATAAAATTGAAGAAAATTATATAATGTAAATCAATTACTGTATATTATAACTGTAACAATACTTTGTAAACGTATTCTAAAAAGGTAGGAGATATTATTAGAAAAAATGCAAGGGTAATAACACTGGAATATTAGAGGAAAGCCTAAATTAATGATAATATTTAAATTAATTAACCCAAATCATAAAATTACAAAGAATTAAATGAAAATAACCATTTTAATTCAATTAGTAATCTTGCTCAATGATAACTAGAACATAATAGAAATTATTGTAAACCATTTGAGGTGACAGGAAGTACAGTTAAGGGCTACCTTCTAATGTACTGTAAATTTGACTTTTCGAGTTAAAAATACTATAAAGTATATCATGTTTGGTATTAAATAACGCAGAATTAACTAAGGAAGGTAATTATGTAATTAGTATTTCTTAAATTAAGCAATAGTAAAAATGTAATTAATCACATAATGTAAAAGTCAATTATTTAGGCGGAAATGCCATCTGGTTGAAACTATGTAGATTTAATATTAAATCGGCTAGGATCTCTTGTTTGCATAGAAAAGCGAGTTTAGTTGATTGTTATACGTTGAGATGGACACTTCGAAATGAGATCAGACAAATAAATTCATTAATAAAGAGAGAAGATAATTTTCGGATATAACCAAACCTATAAAAAATTACCCAGAAAAATTGAAAAATATGATTAATCTACAGTGAGTTAACCTGGAATCAACCAAATTAATCTAATTGTGAAGATTTGAAGTAGTCATTCAGATAATCGAACTATATGAACGTGAATTCAAAATAATATCGACAGAGAATTTGACATTTTAACGTTTCACCTCCATTGGAACAACAACACATTTAACACTGATTGCCGTGCCGGACAACTGACCACAACTCCCGAATAATTACACAGTGATGAAGAATTATTAACTACTACTACTTGGAAGAGGAATAAACAAATAACCAAAATTTATTTGGATGAATTCTGCAGAGAAGACGCTCCGTTTACATTCACCACGGAGGCGGCCATTCTGGACTATTCCCATAAGGCTGTGCGGTGTCGGCAGAACAGCATCACCAGTTTGGGTTCGAGAAATTTATCTTACTAACATTGTCTATTCAATAACATTTTGTATTTTTAGATATTTAAGCAGTTTTTATTGTACGCATTATACTTTTCAGCTTTGCCCTTTTTCTCTGACTATTATAATAACAGTTCAAAGAATCCACAAATTAATATTAATATTTTATATATGGAATTTACTCGCCCTGAGAAACGCGTCTGTAATTTGTCGACTGACTAACCGATTCAAAATCGATCATTTATTATTATGTTAATAAAATCATTGAATTTTATAATTTTGGGTTCTATTTATTTGTAATTATATAAATAGAAGAATATTAAATAATATTTAATACCTGGACTACAAGAAAAGCAGAAATTAACCACGTTAAAGGAGTACACACTTAGAATAACGAAGGACCGCTAATCGATTATTACAGGAGATAATCTTATTAATGCTGAAAGACAATTCTGGTCATTCTAAACGAATAAATTGATTAAATTAATAATTAAAAGAAATAAAAATTACATGAATAAATCAGAAATAATTAAATAATTAATAAATTAATAAAAATACAATTTTTTCTTCAACAAAAATTTTTTTATTATATCATAATTTTTTGGAACTTCGAAAACAAGTACTAAAATTTGAATTTTGTTACAAAATTGGGGAGCCCAACAGTGGGGCTGAAGATAAATACTGAGGAGGAAAATTTTGATGTAATTCAATAAATAATCTATATTAACTGTAATAAGGCAATAGGCAATTTTACATTTTGTTACAATAAATATACATACACATACATACATTATATATATATATATATATATTCCATCACTTTTTGCAACAGTTCGTTTCTTGATGTATATAATAAATTTAATATTTATAATGAATTTACCTCAAGATATTTGTTTCCTCCTTCTTAAGAACATGTTTCGGGTACCATCCTCAGTCTTCCGGTTTTTGTGTCTGGTGAAGTACATATGTGTTGGTTGACTATTATTATTGTGGCTTCCTGTTGGCTTCTGGTATTTCAAATTGGTTTTATTGTGTGTGATTGTGGTGTATATGTTAGTTTTTTGTGTATTTTCGATGTTGAGAGCTTTGAATATTGTGTCATGATGCAATTGATTTTGCATTGATTTGTATTTGTTCAGGTATTAGTTTGTTTTGTGTTTTATGTTTGTATATTTGTAAATTTTTCCAAATGTTCATTATGGTGCCTTCGTGTGGTATACGTTTTATTAGTGTCACATTGGTTATGTCTGGGAATTTATGTCCTGTGTTTATTGCATGTGTGGCTAAATTGGATTTATATATTTCTGGTTTTTGTATGCGTTTAGGTGTTCAAAATAACGTTTTTTCCGCTGTTTTTTGTTTATTTAATGTATACTTTTGTTAATAATTTAAAGGATGAGTATTTTATCAGGGTAATATTTGTTGAGCCCCAATTTGCAATCACAGGTTGCAAATAAAATTTATTTGTAAAATAGTAATTATTATTTTTGTTAAAATATATAAAGGCTTCTATTTTAGCTATAATTCAAGCTTTTTTCATCTTTCATTTAATAGACGAATGTGATAACTAAAGCTCATCAAAGCAGATTCGAATAGTCTGCCATATTTCCAAATGAAGAGTGTTGCCAACTTAATCTAATTGATGAAGCAAATTCACAGATCCTGATATAGTGTTTATAATATCATACACATTTTGTATTCATTAAATAAAGAAACGAAAAAAACCTTTTATCTGTATTTATTAAACTCAAATCCTTTTATTATTTTCTTTAAATTGTTTTTAAATAACAAATATAATCATTACCAAAAATCTAACCGGCTGTTCTTTACATATGCTCAGTATGGCAGCAGTAGCAGTAAGAATTCCTATATCTCCAGGCCCACATTTATATTTCTATATTTTTTAAATAAAATACAAATAGAATGTGTTACGTTAGGTCCTTTTGACTACGATATAAACGACAGATATGTTATGAAAAGTACCAAAATACATGGGATTATAAGTAATTACAAAGTGCCTTAACAAGATTATATTAATAGTTTTACAATGTACAGTGTTTAGGTTATGTTGAGTTAAATGTTTTTAAGACTTAGTTCACTTAAGATGAGAGTATTCCTCTATATTAATAGTTTTTTTATAATGAAAATAATGTTATTCATAGATTATTTTTACAATGACGGTTCAAAATTGTTTTAATGGCAAGTGTAAACAATGTCTTTGAGAAGTTAGGCCTATGCTTTTGAAGAAAATTGTTCAGTTTAATAATTTATCAAAAACTACTTCTCTTCCTGGATAGGTTGATGGTATTTCTTCAGAGATTCCTTGGTTTACTTCTTCAGAATATTGTGGTACTTCTTTATTCTATTTATTTTGTTTCGCAGTATTATTTAATTTAGTTTTATGTTCACTGATCGAAAATTTCAATTTATTAGGTTAGTCACTTATTTTAATGTCAACCTTTCTCATTCAGATCCAATAATCAACTCCTTATTTCATTTATTATAACATTTTAGTTGCTAAGGCCTGTCTCAGCTTTTATTGATATCTAATGTAACATTTTATGTTACTCTGGTGATATCATAGCATCAACATAAATAAATAATGCCCCTAGCCAAAGTCGAGGGCGCTTTGAAACTTCTTTTAATGCATGACGGCAAGGTGTCCCCAGACCAGGGCAGCGTATGTAATGACCGGCAGCAGATACGCGTCGACGATCATTTTGCTCAATTTCCGTAACATAGCCAAGCTGATCGGTTGTGGAAACAATAGACTCACGGACGAACGGACACTCGCTTCTTAACTGCCGGACCATGGGTACGCTAGGTGAGCTGACCATCACATAGGTACTTCGTAGGACAAGCGCAAGTACGACCTGCCGATGTAAAGTTCTCCTGCAGATCTTTCTAGCGCATAGAGAATAGCGCGGCTACACTCTTAGTTGCGTTAAAAGACACCTTCTAGTTAATAAATTAATTTATCTTCAATAATCCGCCTTGTGACTTCTTGTAAATCTTTTCTATTACCCGTTTAGGAGACTATGGTCCATCATCAGATATTAAAATAAAAATAAAACTATATCACTCTCACGAGATCGTTACTAAATAAAAATGTCAATTTGAACATGAACTGTACGCGATGTTGGGTGCACACACGTTAAGTTCAATCTGCTACTGAGCGGTTGTTACTTTATCGTAGTCTTTGCGAGCAGACTCAAGGCGGTATCGTACAAGCGGTTGGATCCAAAGTTCAGTTGTTCATTTAATACGAAATCGCGACTGTTTAAGTTTGCATATGCACTATAAATTTCAAACTCCTCCAAGTCATTCATGAAACGGCCCTTCTTACATACATGCAACGGTATTAAGTTGGAATTAAAGTCTGTGTAACTATGATTGTGTGAAGTCAGGTGTCAGGGGTAATTAGATTTTATGCTGTCATCATTTCTTATTTTCTTGGGTATATGTTCCTGAAAACGTTTGAGGAAACCTCTCCCTGTCTGTCCAATAGAGAAACAATTGCAATCATTGCATATTAACTTATATATACCCGTTTTTTCTTCTGTAGGTGTGTGTTTCTTCGGTCTGAGAATGTTTAGTAACTTATTATTAGTTCTGAATGAAGTAGTAAAACTGTTATTATTCAATACAGAGGACAAAATCTTAGGCATAAAGCTTGTATAATTAGTGGATATAAAAATTTGTGTGTGTGTCACTGTTTATTCGGGGTTTAAGCTTGCTTTTTCGTGTTTTTTTTCAGTAGTTTGTCAATAGTCAAACTATTGTAACCATTGGCAACCGCGATGTATTTTATGGTATTCAGCTCATCACAAAAGTCATTGTCATCCAGGGGATTGTCAATAATCTGTGAATAAAACTATTATATGCCGCCATTTTTTGTGAATAAGGATGATGGGAGTCCGCGTGTATTGTCGTGCCAGTGGTTGTTGGTTTCCTATAAATGTTGAATTTTAGTTTATTCATCTATCGAGTAATGGTTAAATCTAGAAAGTTTATCATGTTGTCAACCTCTGTTTCGAGAGTATACTGGATGTTTCTATTGACTTTATTTAAACAGTTTTTAAATAACTCGATTTGTCTTAGAGTACCATCAAAAAAGAAAAACGTATCGTCTACATAACGTTCGTAACAATTATTTTATTTGTGTATATATTATTGTTAACAAGTGAGTATTCTCGTAAAAATTCAAATATATATCTGGCAGTAGGCCAGAGAGGGGTGACCCCATAGCCAGGCATTAGCAGCAGACTGAACTTGAACGAGTGCGGACCCAACATCGCGGACAGTTCGTATGCAAATTGACATTTTTATTAAGTAACGATCTCGTAAGAGTGATAAAGTTTTATTTTAATTTTAATATCTGATGATGGAGCATAGTCTCCGAAACGCGTAATAGAAGAGATTTACAAGAAGTAGCAAGGCGGATTATTGAAGGTAAATTAATGTATTAATTCGATCAAGTGACTTGGATACCAGCTTAAACATGAATACCTTATATTCGTCATTCCAGTCCCCGAGCGATTCGAGCTGGCGTTGTAGTCCCTGTTCTGCGTGACATTGGCGGTAAATTCAGACGTGTCATCAGCAAACAGGGCTATTTGGACTCCAGACTGTCTCGGTACATCCTTGACGTAGACTGAGAACAAGAGGCGGCCGAGAACACTTCCTTGAGGGACACCGGCAGTGATTCGTCACTCGGAAGAGACAGAATCGTCTACTCTCACACAGAATGTTTTCTCCGTCATTACCACATAACAATTAATTAAAATATTAATTACGATAAGATCTACAGACTACTATATTTAGATTTACTACAGTTACAATTACCCTAAAAAAATGAAAAGCACGTAAGTTGTCCTGTGAGATGACTGTGTTGTCAGACATTGACTGACTATGTGACACCTCGTGAATTGTAAATAGCACATCACTTGTTTCAAAATTAGACAACCTTGTACATCGAGGACATTTCAAAATATTATGTCCCTTTTTTGCATTGGCTAAGAGTGGTCGGAAGTGGCACTTGTGTTTGTAACTAAGTATGTAACTAATTTGTTTAGGACTGGTTCGTAACGTTTCCTAAACCAACCCCTTGTATGTACATCCACAACATGGCTAGTCACCATGGTGGTTATACTCTTTCTGTCTCCTATTTGAATCCGTCCTTTGCCCAACATTGGATTACGTAATATAAGTTACTGATGATAATAAAGATAATAATAAAAGTAATTGTTATTATTATAATAACATTGATTACTTAACATGAATGAAAACTGTCCTGTGATTGTGAGTATGTAAAATAATTGTTGTTTAACAGGTCACGTGGATAAAGAATATGAAATAGAACTGGCGGTAGCGCTTGGTTTCTATGGTGTTGACTAATTTATTTACTTATATACTGTTAGATATGAATCAACAGGATTACCAGGCTTACAGAGGATGACAATTAGGATTACTTTCAGTACTTCGATTTGTTTTATGCTTTTAGTAATCATAAGATATGAGTTTTAGTGTTGCACAGTCACGTTGAAATGTTGTACCTAAATAACATCTGTTCGACTTTTAATTTGCCAGGAAGGTAATTGTACGTACTTTGCAAATAAGAATACTTTTCAAAAGAAAAAAACACACACACATACACATTTAAAAAATAATACCAGTATCCGTGACATATATTGTTAATACAGTTATCGTTGTTCATACCATAAAATTAAATATAGAGATAAAACATATTTCACAAAAAAGTAAATCTGATTTATGCCTACTTTTTATTGGCTATAAAGTGCATAAATTCTACTATTTACTATACACAATTTTATCTGAAACAAAAGTTTAGCCTTCACTGAATCGGGATACATTTGTAAATAAAACTATAGGAAACAGATTAGGTATTCTTAATAAAATCGTGGAGATTATTATGGCATTAACCCTGCCTGATATGTTTGGGTCAAAGATTAAACTCTCAAAGGGTGGAGTAAATTATTCCTTTCAAATAAACGCTCATTCTACAGCACACAAGTAATATTTTACTCGCGTCAAAAAAATTTTATTTATTAGATTACAAGATAAAATGAAAGTGATGTCACTTTTAAAATAAGTAGAAAGCATATATGTGAAGGGCTTATATGGACAAGGGTTCACGTACTCATCAGAACATGACCTGTCTGATTTCTCAACCCGGTATACTAGATTTACCACATACAATAACTAAAGCACTTAAGTAGATACGTAACAATGACAGAAGATATGTTTTAATCAGTTGTTATATTTTTAAATAATTTACGTAACAAGTATGTATTACTTTATGTATTACTTTATGTAAAACAAGTGTATTATTAACTACTAGTTACACTACATCACATACGTTTTTCGTCGTATTTGGTAGAACTCAATTATGTCAATAGCGTTAACAAAAACTTAGTGTAAATACAAATAAAACTATATTTTGATAAATTATATTTTGTTTACACATATTAGGTAAACAAAAATAAAACTAAATTTTTAAAAGTAGCTACATATCAACGTAAAAAGTACAAAGTATTTTGTACAAATGAATTTTAATATAATGCATACCGTATTTTATGTATACTTATTGTAATACAATGAATGTACAAAGTATATAGAATATATGTATGAATATTGTATGTATACACACGCACACGCACTTACATAATTCACAGCGATCACAGTGTTGATAACGCAATCAAGATTACTGATGACGCACAAAAGAGTATTTTATGTTACAAAAGAAATTCTCGTAAGTAGAACAGGGCTTAAGCTTTTTTTACCGCATTACGCATTACTTTTATGTTTGTGCTTTATCTATAAACTTCTATTCTCTCGTTGTCCTAATTCACCCTGGTAATCTGAACACCAATAGAATGCCCGTAGACTGATTAAATCGGGAACTAAATATTTCAAATAAGAAGTTACATAGTATAACATGAATAGGGAAGTTAGAAGATTTCTTTACGTAAATAAAAATAAACACAACAGTACAAATATAAAATTAAGAGAAAATATAATGTTAAAAGAATTTCTGACAATTGATTTACTCATTAACTTACTTATTTATTTATACTTCTTATAAAAAAAAGTTTTGATATGCGTGGTTAGTGAAGACGTCTGTCAGCTGCGTTCTAAATTACGAGTGAAGAGGGTGAATTTGAAAGACTGTAAATTTATTCAGTGATGTCATTTTTTTTCTTAATTAGATTCTTTTTATCTTCTTCAAAACAAAAAAATATTTCTTATCTCGCCTCTGTTTTCCTGATTACAAAGAGGACTTAAAAACTTTTATACAAAACGCTGAAAAAATGTGCGAGGAAATCTTTATACGTTTACCATCAATTATAAATTATAAAATAAAAGTCACAGTAAAAGAGTTCTCTATAATCATTGTAATTTTAAAACAACTTAACGCATAATTTGTCAGCAAAAAATTGAGTGACAACAGTTTGGTACCATACATGAAAGTAAAAGTCTTAATATTAAAATTAATTCAAATTGATTTTTAAATTATACGCGGGATTTACTCTAAAGCGCTGAAATATATTTTACAATATTGAATACATTTCCATAATCATATTGTGTAAAATTAAATAAGTCATAGGTTAAACACATTTTCCAGTTAAATACTTTGGCGTTTGCATATTAAGAGAACTGCATTTACATGCAATAAACAATACTTGTCTATAAACACACAAACTAATATTTATGATGAAACTTTAATATTCCGTAAGATTTCGGAGTTATGTCACCTATGAAATAATATTTTAAACTAAGCACCATATACTTGTACTGTTTGCTGACTCGAATATTTCCGTTCAATGTACTTTTAGAGATCGATTACTATGGGATATACCTGGAAAATTTTTAATTACTAAGTTAACGTTTCTTGCAGATCAAAGAGTGGTAACGAGTCTTGAAGGTTAAGTAGGTACCCAAAATCTTAGAAAGAAGAAAACTTTGAGAAATACTCACAGTTATTAACAGCTCTGCCACTCAATCCTACTCCTAGGTCCACGAAGCCATGAGTCGTTTGACTTCTGGGCAGTGAGTGACGGATGAGTATGCGTCCAAGCAGGAAAGGTATACGGCAAGTTTCTGGCGCCGTAAAACTCTAACAATTTGGATAAAAGGAAACACCCCCAAAAGAAAAACAGGCATGACAAGAGACTAGAAGATGTCAGCCATTACTTCTTTATTATGATACAAGATAGGTAATCTTTACATACGTGTATGGCACTTACTGTTAGTAAGTACATAACAGAAGCCTTAAAAATACAATGGAAATGAAAAAAGAAACATAGGCTGGTAGAGAAAAGATAGGAGCCGTAACGGATAACAATACCTAAAACGTAAAGATGAGATGATGATGACAACGTTTTTAAGAGTTTAATATTTTCTATATATTTTTAATTTGTACGTGAACAGCTTTAATGGATGTGGAGGGTTAACTCCTGAGACAATAAAACATTCAGAATATTTATTAAGCGTTTTAGTAAAATCAGACTAAATTCAACAACTTTACATACACACAAATATCCATAATGACGTATTTCGAATAATCAATAACAATCACAAAAGTTATAAGATTTAATTAATTGGAGTTAAATAACTTCACACGATTTTGAAAAATTTTCGTGCAACACAAATTGCTGTAAATCACTAAAGTGGGCGGATAGCAGAGTCGTTCAATAATACCCGTTTCAGATAAAACAATGCAGATCCTCCTTCTATATATCAGTTTGTTCTCTAATATTCTGAACCTTTGTAAACTATTTTGCCGGAAGTCTCTATCCCCATTCGCAGTAGCCTATCTCACTCAGCTTACGTTTACTGCTGTTGGCCTACCTGAGGCTCTTCCACCACCACACTAAACTATACATCCCCCGGCAAAGCGCTTCATCTTGTTAGGAAAGTAATCAGGGAACCCCAAATGCTGCCCTAGCAGGACTCCCATCTCTTGTCTGTTTACCGACCCATTCCGCCGAGTCCTACCAACATGAAGGAGAGAGTCGAGTTCAGGCATCACGCCTTCTTAGGACCCATTGAGGATAATATCTTAGAGGCATATATGCTGTATAAATATAGTAATCATATTACTTTTGTTAACATGCCGAACAGCTCACCTAGCAAAAGAATCTTCTTTTCTTTAGCTAGTGCGATTACGAATTAAAGACAACTTTTTTATAAATATTTGAATGATATAATGACTTCTTCACGAATGAAACGCATGCATTTGCCTTATGAAAAATAAATATTGTTCGAGGCAATTGAATGACAAAAACCCAGTTCAGCGGTTTATTGGAGTATGTTGTGTTTGTTTTTTACTGTTAAAAGACGAAAAAATTCAACTCAGCTTTATTTACTGGTCTAGAAAACTTGTTTCGGAAAATAATGTTTATTCCTGAAGTTATTTCTGATTGAAACAATATCAACTTACGCGAGCATTTTGTATCATAGTGTAAATTTAATACCTTTTTTTACGTATTACCGTTAATATTCTGAGACGAGGAGCAGGAAGTTGTTAACTACAGGTTCATTAAATAACTTATGTATTTGCTCTTCAGCAGCTCAAATAACACTTTGTTTTGTCTGTTAATTGTCTATAGAAGGCTTTTCTTGCGGTCCTTACTTGTTTTAGACTTCACAGAAAAGAGATATACTGAACATATCTATGTAAATGTGAGCGTACAAGCTACCAAAAACAGATTTTAAATACGCGCGAGCTTAGGTTCAAACTCGTACGTTGGTCCATGAAAACAGGAATAGGATAATGTCTTACTTTGAAATTGTTAATGGTGTAAATAACTTGAATTAATGTTCTGTATAATATGCTTTACATGACTAAGATATTCACTATCGTTTATTTATATCTCTAGTAATTTGTTATGAAATGTGTTTACCTGTTTGGCAAAAAAAATCAAAAACTTGAACTTATGAAGGTTAAAACAATTACTGTTTCGCTTTGTAATATGGTGTTACATGTTTCTTGCAGACATACTGGAGGAATTAACTAAACCGATAAATTGTCCTTAATTATGTTGTGTGACCACAGCAGACCTGCAAAAACACGTTTGTTGTAATGTAGTGCTGCCACAGACTATATGTTTTAAGATTGTAGGTTAACAATGTACAACAGATTCTTATTGCTGCAGGTTTTAGAAAGAAACCAGGAACATATGAAACTCTAATTCGTAATTTTGATTATTGTCTGCATTCATAGTTGTATTCAAATTGATTAGATTTGCTTTAGAGAAAATTATCTGAAAAATTATACATGCCCGTATATTTGAGAATGGAACTACAGTACTATAAAGAGCGTACCGCAGAAAAGAGAAAACGTATGCCTCTAAAACATGGCTTTCGGTTAATTTTTCAAGTTTTTGTTAGCCAATTTTTTAGTAACACAGTGTACTTTATGACTATAGAAGATGGTATTGTGTTTTGATTTGAACAGCGCTGCAAAACTAAATAACGGCTGTCTGTTGTGATCTATGTGAGGTAATGCAGAGTGCGAATGAACTACGAGAAATTGGATCTACACTGTGAGTGTTTAAGGTCGATTAAAGATCCTGTCCGTATAATCATAATACGCTAAGCATACCACTGTTGTAACGAGTGTACTCGTGTTTGTTAGTTTGTAAGCTTATAATTTATACTACACCTCCTCAAACATACTACGG
This sequence comes from Magicicada septendecula, assembly GCA_034769895.1. NCBI lineage: Eukaryota > Metazoa > Arthropoda > Insecta > Hemiptera > Cicadidae > Magicicada > Magicicada septendecula. Next base: position 162,588,001 of record CM068368.1, read on the forward strand.
ACAAATAAGTGCATCCTAACTCGTACCTTTTGGCCTTAAATTACGTAGTTACCTATGTGTGACACAAAATTGAAACATGTAGTTATCAGTATTGCGCAAAAACGTGACGCCTTAAAACGTTTAGATAAAGGTGAATCGGTACAAATAATATATAACGAGTTACGTGTAGGAAAAGTACTGTCAATGACTGGCGGAGAAATAGAAAGTCATTGCAGGATTACTGTATGTAGATTAAATTGCTGATAGTTTGAATACTTTGTACCGGTGCATAATTAGAGAAGCAAATATCGGTATGGAGAACCATACACTTATACATTACCATATACATTAGAACATGACTTCCATGTTCTAAGATTTATATTTAAAATCACTTACGAAATGAAATGTTTCCATAGAAACTACTTCTTTCCACTTATTGCTTAAGACTTAACCACAGTACTGTGGTCACTATAGTATACCACCACACGTTATCGCACTCGATTTTCACTGATGATGCCAGTCGGCGGCACTGCCGAAACGTCTGGTTTTGCAGAAAACATTGGACTACGGCCAAACAGCCCGGGAAGGAATTTTAACAACAAACTACTACTTTGTTGCCGATAACGTAGTACACATATAAAAATTATCCCCTCCGCCTTCAACTATAATTTTTATTTATAGAAAATTACCCCCACCCCGTTCAACTAGCCTCTTCATTTATAGATATTTCATCTACGTTTCTACAGTGGATTATTAAGATCTTCTTATCAGGATACTTTATTTATCATAATTAAGTACTTTACTCTTGTTACAACAAAAAATGTTTCTGGTAAACTACCCCTTTCCCTTAACCGATCTTCACCAAAATCAACAGACCTTGAGATCTTTAAAATTTAGGGACGTATGCAAAAACTTATTTGATTATGTTTGAATTTACGGCAGTTATCGTTCGTCATAAAAAAAATTAACCTTGTTATACCATAAAATATTGCCGGTAAACTACCCCTTCCTCTTAACTGATCTTCACCAAAATCAGTATGTCTTGAGTCTTCTACAATTCAGGGACGCATGCAAAATATTATTTGATTCTATTTGAATGTACGGCAGTTATCGTTCGTCATAGAACCACTTGCTCTTGTTAAAACATTAAAGGTGGCTGGTAAACTACCCCTTTCCCTTAACCGATCTTCACCAAAATGAACAAGCCTTCAGTACTTTATAATTCAGGAACGTATGCAAAAACTTATTTGATTCTGTTTGAATTTGCGGCTGTTATCGTTTGCCAAAAAAAATTGCACTTGATAAAAAAAACGTTGCTCGTAAACTACCCCTTTCCCTGAACCGATCTTCACTAAAAACGATAGTTCTTGAGTACTCTATAATTCAGGGCTGTATGCAAAAATTATTTGATTATGTTTGAATTTGCGGCTGTTATCGTTTGCTATAGAAAATACCCTTGTTAAAACATAAAACGTTGCCGGTTAACTACCCCTTTCCCTTAACCGATCTTCACCAAAAACAATAGATCTTGAGTACTCTACAAATCAGGGCTGTATTCAAAAAGGTATTTGATTCTGTTTGAATTTGCGGCTGTTATCGTTTGCCATAGAAAAAACATCTACAGACTCACACAGACACACACACAGACACTTCTCGAAAAATGACTTTTTTCATGTTTTGAGTGTAGTACAATCAGAATCTGCAATAATCTCGAACACGATTTTTTTTGCCATCACCATAAATCCATTTCCTTAAGGAACATGGAAGTAACACACGAGATCGTCGATGTTGCTCTATGGGTATGGTTTGTGTAACAACGTCAGAAAGGTATGCCAAGTAGTGGGCCAATATAAAAGGAAAAGGAGTTATGTTTTACAGAAAACTTGAAAACCAGGCCGAATTTATCTATAGTAATGGGTGGTTATTGAGATGGGAAAAATGGCATGGAACACATATGCTTGATGTGTGTGGGTATAAGCTGTCCACTAATCTAGAATCAGTAGATGAATTTACAACAGATCTGTTGCAAATCATAAAATAAGAAGAACTGAAACCACCAGAGCAGATATACAACTTAGAAGAAACGGGCTTAATTTAAAACTTCTACTAAAAAAGACTTTTGCTACGGCTGATGAGAAATCTGCGCAAGGAATGAAAATTAATAAAGAAAGATTGACTGTTGTCCTCTGGAGAAATGCCTTGAGTACCCGTTTCTCCTTGGGTAAGTTTCTCCTTTTTTAGACTTGTAAATCGAAGAAACCACGTGCGTTCAAACATGTTAATATGGAATCCCTCCTGGTTTACTATAGACCTCAAAAATCTGCGTGGATGGCCTCCCATATTTTCAAGGAATGGTCTATTACCCAATGCATACCAAAAATCGAAAGCCGTTTAATCAATTCAAAATTGCCTGCAAACGCTCTACTTGTCATTTACAATGCACCGATCCACCCCAATGCTGATCAACTAGTATGTGAGGAAGATATCAGTGTTTTCTTTTTGCCCTCTAACGTAATTGGCCTCATATAGCCTATGGACCAAAGAGTTACTGCAAGTTTCAAAAGATGGTACATTCAAAAGCTGTTATCTGAAATTCTGGCTAAAATGGAAGAGGAAATGGGAAGACTTATTGATGCTGTAAAAACTGTAAACATCGAAGATGTGATATACATAGTAGCAACCGCGTTTGAAGAAATTTTTCACACTACATTATTGAAATCATGTAGAAAAGCTTGGCCGGGCATTTAGAATTACGTTAAGAAGATGACGGAAGGAAGTACAGTCTTGGTTACAGATAGCGTCCCAGATGACGACAATCAAGGTTTATTCTGTGATATGTGAAAAATAGTGCCAGAATGCGAAGATAATGAAAAAAGAGACGTCGAAAAATATAGAAGTTGTGATCAAGAGCGTGGAAATGAAACATTGGCTGATGAGGAAATTATAAGTGTTGTCTGCTAACAAGCAAATATTGACGTAGATGAGATCAAAGAAGAAAAAGAAGAAGAAAAATCAGTCACAAAAAGGCATTGGAAGCATTACATCTGGCAGTGCGATACGTCAAACAACGAGGTGAGGCGTCTGGTATCAATGTCATGTTATGAGAAATGGGCGTTGCTACGCTTTTAAAAATGCATCAAAAACTAATTAGCAGAAACAATCACAAATGTTTTTAAGTGTAACTGACGTGTACAGTATTGCTCGGTGTCACAAAAACAGTAATTATTATTTTATTTCTACAATTGGTTTATTAGATTAGTGTTGTGTTTGTAAAATAAACACGTTTTAACGTACTTACAGTACTGTACTAGTGTATAATTTTGTTGTTACTCTACTTATACCGTATGACTGTGAACGGCCTTTAAAAAACGATACACGTAAGTATGAGCTACTTACAATATATTATATTTTTTCTGAACAATACATAGATTGCAATTCGATATTATTCTTTGTCACATAAGTAAACAGTGTTAAACATTTTAATCTAGATTAAAACTCAGGTTGAAAGATAATTTAGTCTAACCGACCATTTTGTTAATCGGCCGAGCCCCCCCTCGGTATAGAGCTGACAGGTTAAGAAGGCGTCCACTATATTCACTTCAAAGCATGAAGTAGAGAAAGTAAGAGCCCTATTTTTAGGGCTACCTAGAAAGTAAATTCCGATAGAGTATTAAATGAGACTAAGAATATGTTACAAAACATTTTTATTTCTGTTTGAAGTAAACTACTATTCTATATAGTTTTCGTCATTTTTTAAACACTTTTCATAGCGAGGCACAAGTCGTTGTATACTTCGTCATAGCAATTTCCCGCCTGTCATTTGAACCATGATGTATTAACAGCTTGTTTGTCATCGTTGGCACCAAGGAAGAATTTATCATGATTAGAAAGGTTATATTCACTTGATGTGAGGTATGGTGAGGTATGCTTTGTAAGGGGGATGATCAAATTGTTGCCAGCCAAACTTGTGAGGTGTTGCGTTGCAGCGGCAGTGTGTGTGTGTGTGTAGTGCCATGATTCATCGGAATGTCCCGGGTAAGCACAATATGTCGCTTACTCTGGATAGTAATAAGCAAGAAAGTCGTATCCACCTTGGTATCATTGAATCGCTCATTACTTCTTTTCCATAAATATAAAAATCTGGCAATGAATTTCAATTATTTTAATGCCTTTTGCATTTAAGATCCAAAATCACATACCAACGTTCACACGCGGCGGGTATCTCAAATTTCTTGGACATTACAAACACGTCCAATGAAGCTTACTCAGTGCACAGTTGTTTACAAATAGCGTTGTTGGCTTGCCAAAGAATCAGCAAATTGGCTGCGCATGCGCAACAGCATGACAGCATCGATACTGTGATAACCCTCGTGCATAAAAATTAAAGAAATATGTAGATTTAGATACTACGTTTTAGTGGTCCTTAAAGATCGCTTGATATATGTTTAGTCAAGTGGTCTGAAAATCCAGTGAGTATTCTAATTTTAAAGAAGCTCTGTTTATAAGTTCAAATAATTTTCACGTAACATGAAGGCCTGTTTTCCAACTCGTAGTTAAGAAGAAAATTTGTGAGAGTCGGTAAATAAAATTACAGAAACGTTATCGCGTATTAACCTTATTTATGTCAGACAGTGTTTGATTTACTTAAGAAAATACCCACAATGTCAACACATAAAATTAAACAAATATGTGTTTACTGCAACCGTGTTGTTGACAGTTGTAGAGCGCAGAAACGCCATACTGAATTGATTGATGGTGCCAATCAGTTTGCTTTGTCTGACCTGCAATTTTTATATCATCAAATATTAAAGAAATTGATTATGTTTAGTTTCATTTCTATACATTTTACGCAGTTTGAGGTATCACTTATGATCACATTACATAATAGTATTCTGTGCCGATTATTTAAATGTTTTTACATCATGTACAACTCTGATGCTTTGTTGTTAACGTATTGAAATTAGTATCTTTCGTTTCATGAATATTAAAAAAGGAACAAGTTAAGCTCAAAGGTTTGCAATGAAAATGTAAACAATAAAAGCACAACGCTTATAGAAATGTTAAATTTTTAATTATCATTTTTATATTTAGTAATATTATTATCATAATTGCATTAACACTATAAGAAACACTAGACACACTAAATATACAAAAAGGACATGTAATATTAAACAATAGTAGAACACAATTAGAGGTAATTTGCTTTGAATGATTACCATTATTATTATGTTAGTACTGTTGTTGCTGCTGATGCTGCTGCTGTTTTTGTTGTTGTTATTGTTGTTTGATAACAGAAAAGGTGTTAAAGAAACAGCAACTGAAAATAGGGAGCATTGAACCGTCTCAGAATATAAAGACAAAACGATAATGAGAATTTTAAAATAGGTTAATTAAAAGTCAAGGTATGAAGTACGCTTAAGAAAAATACTTTGTTTCAGTATTCACTTTTTGTGCTAAAGGAATTCAATACATTGTGTTGATTTGGACTACGGTTTGTGTATTCAAATCATAGGTAAACTCTATTGTTATAAACCGTTAAACTCGTTTTCGATAATCCGACATTTATATAAAAAACATAACGTTCTAAACCTATGATTACATTGACACAGGCACTTCTCTAGGGTAATTCAAGGTGAGATGCCCCACTAGGAGGGATGCCCCAGTTGGGGTAATTCGGCCATACAGCTGCAGAGTGCACCACAAGTCCTACGGTAGCTTCATTTGGAGGGAAGACATCTGTGCTTGAGGTTGCCGATTCGAATTTGTGTGTTTTTCTAGAAATATTCTGTGACTAAGGTGAGTCTCATCAGTTTTGCAACTCAAAGTTTATGTAGCACAATACAATTTCTTATTTACTTTGCGCTTTATCTTTGGTTTCCACTGATTTCTGTATTAATACGAAAAGAAAACATAACAAAGGATAATATTGTCTGACATTTTCGCCATTTTGTTTCTTTTTGCGCTGGTCAGAAGCCGGGGCATCTCTCCTTGACGTAAAGGAGAGATGCCCCATGGCGTCTCTCCTTCAAATAAAGGAGAGATGCCCCATAGCACCTCTCCTCTGTTTGAAGGATTGTTTATGTTTTATAAAATTGAATCGCCTAAGGTAAGGTAAGGTATATTTATCAAGAATTTAGTCGTAATTGTTTTATTTTAAATTACAAATAGTGTCCAGTTATTACAAATAATCTACTGTTGCTGGGGTTGAAATACATTTTGTGGTAGGCAAGCGCAAAAAGAAACAAAATGGGGAGAACGCAAAGGAAACCAAAGAGAAAGTACAAAGTAAATAAGATATTGTATTGTGCTACATTAACTTTGAGCTGCAAAACTGACGAGACTTACCTTAGTCACAGAATATTTCTAGAAAAACACACAAATTCGAATCGGCAACCTCACTCACAGATGTCTTCCCACCAAATGAAGCTACTGTAGGACTATGTTTTTCGAATTTTTATACATATTCATTTTCATGTTCATATTTGAAAAATTATTTTAGGTCAAGTTAAGGTTAAGGTTAGTTTAAGGTTCCTATGAAGATTCAACATTTTAAGTCATACCAGGCTAATGGTTGTTATAATTTACAATGATTTCATATTATTTTAAGGATATTAGAATTTATTAAATAACTAAAATTTTAATTTGAAATGTTAAACTGTTAAATTTAGGTTTCAATTTCATTTGTTAATCTTCAGTAGGCTCAATAATATTAGCCTTTAGTATTACCACTGTATTAAGTAAAGTTAAAAAAACAACTTAAATTAATTTTAGATAAATGTAATTTTGTAAATTGTATTTAATTCCGTTGTGATATATTGTATTCTTTATAATAACAGAAATCAGTAATTGTTTTCAGTAACGAATTTGCATAACAAAACTTTTTTCAAGAAAATAATGTCACTAGAACATGATTCATTATGTTCGTTTAATTAAAAAGAAAAAATGAGCGAATAAAAATATTTTTCTGTGTTCTTTCTTATTTATTTGCCATTTATTGGTGTGGGGCATCTATACTGTTCCACCGGGGCGTCTCACCTTGCTCTCAGGAGAGATGGCCAAATGCAGCAGTTAGGAAATATTTGTAATTTTCAGCTAAGATATTACTTATAGTAAAAGATAATTTAATATATGATACAACAATAATCAAACATTGTATTTTAGGTTTTACAATTATAATACAAATAAATAGGTGCAGTTTATATGAGATTTAAATTTGCTGGGGCATCTCTCCTTGACTTCCCCTACATCTACTTCGCATTTATAGCGAGAAATGACAATAAAGGGCTCACTTCTATGGTTGAGAAATTCTGGCAGCTCGAGGAGTATCCAGTTGATATGCCCTCAGCTGCCGACGAGTCATGTGAGGGATACTTTGTGCATAACACGCTAAGAAATAGTGACGGTAGATTAGTTGTTAGGTTGCCACGTAGGGCTGGTGATGTGGCTCGGGGCGATTCGCTGGCCCATGCTAAACAGCGTTTTCAGACTCTTGAGCGTAAACTCATGAAGAATCCTGGGTTGAGGCATGACTATTCCAAGTTCATCAAGGAGTACCAACTGCTGGGGCACATGTTAACACTCAGTCCCGGCGACAATTTGGTCATCGCTGCAAGGTGTACTACTTACCCGATCACGCGGTTTTTCAAGAACTCAAGTATAACTACAAAGCTCCGCGTGGTATTTGATGCGTCCGCAAAATCAGGTAATGGCCGTTCACTTAATGATACGCTACTGGTGGGCCGACAATACAGCAGGACATTTTTTCTATTATACTCAGATTTAGGACCCACGTCTATGGCTTAACGTCCGACATCGAGAAGGTGTATAGACAAATTTTGGTCGATTCAAGCGATTGCAACCTCCAAAGAAAACTTTGGCGGGATTCCCCAGACTTGGAGTTGAAACATTTCGTGCTCAGGACTGTGAATTATGGTACAGCCAGCGCTTCATTTCTGGCTACCAGGTGTCTATTCCAGGTTGCGAATGACAACCTCAATCAGTTTCCCTTGGCATGGCGAGTTATTGCTAACAACTTCTACGTCGATGATTTAATTACTGGCTGCGATGATATAGACGAGCTCAAACAGTTGAGGTCGGATGTAAGCGAATTACTTCGACAATATGGGCTTTCCTTGCACAAATGCTTTTCCAACAGCTAAGAAATTATAAACCAAGGCGGCACTACCATACCCCTAAACAAGGATGAAAATGTGACCACTTTAGGGCTACTATGGAACAACGGTTCCAATATTTTGTTTATAAGACAACGCTCAAACCTTGCCATGAGGCGTTTACCAAAAAAACTGTTCTTTCATTAATTGCGGGCATTTATGACCCATTGGGTCTACTTGGGCCCGTAGTTTTTCTATACAAACTTTTCATGCAGCAGCTTTGGCAAGCAAAAACGAATTAGGATGAGGTCTTATCAGATTCTCTTCTCCCCAAATGGAGGGAATTGTATAGTAAACTAAATCTAGTCAATAAGATTAATGTGAACCGTTGCATAAAGTTTAACCCATACACGAGATCGTTTCAAATTCACGGTTTCGCGGATGCTTCCTGTGAGGGTTATGGTTGTTGCATATGCCCAAGAATTGTATATGATAATAGGCATGTCTCATCTATTTTACTGTGTTCGAAATCCAGGGTAGCTCCCCTAAAACAAATTACACTGCCCGCCAATAAACCTGACTGTAATCATGTGAAGTCCCAGGATAACCCCGCCGATGTTCTATCTCGTGGTTGTCATCCAGACAAATTGCGGAACTTCCAATTGTGGTGGCATGGTCCGGCATGGCTTTTGCAAGATCCAAATTCAGCACAAATTATTCGGCCACAATACGGGAGTGCCGATCTGAAAAAAAAAACAAAGGACCAGAACAATAACACCTCTTCGCATAGAGTGAAACCCACACGAGTGACGACAATCCTTATTCGTTCGACACATGTAAAGCTCACAGCTTATGAATAGGTCGACGCAATATACCACGGAGGGTGCGGAGGTCAACGACGCGCATCTACTGGTCGTCGCCCATGGAAATCTTAGTGACCACACCCAAACTCCAGTGTAATGGCGGGGCGTTATCCTCTATATTTATGACCACATCACCCTCCGCGAAGTTCCCCTTGGGTGTCTGCCCTTTATTACGTTGTCGAAGCTGATGCAGGTAGTCCTTTTACCACCTGCTCCAGATAGATTGTACAAATTTCCGCAGTGCCAGCGTCGCAGTTGGTTGCATGGAGCGGCTGCAAGTTCAGCGTCGGGGAGGGCTGTCAAAGCCGAGCCAATTAAGAATTGACTGTGTGTAAGGGGCTGCGGATCCCTAGCATCAGATGAGATGGCAGAAAGAGGACGGGAGTTCAAACACGCCTCCATTTGAGTAATGATTGTGTATAATTCCTCAAAGTTAAGAATGGTGGCGCCAATGGTGCGGCGCAGATGATGCTTGACGCTTTTTACACCACTCTCCCAAAGGCCGCCGAAGTGTGGTGAGGAGGGTGGAATGAATGACCACTTGAAACCTTGGGCAAGTGAGAATGAGTGAATACTCGTTCTAAATTCCTCAGAGGTGAATAATTTGTATAACTCGCGCAAAGTGGAACTAGCGGCCTTAAAATTAGTGCCGTTGTCAGACATCATTTCCCCGGGAATGCCGCGGCGGGCAATGAATAGTTTAAAGGCGGCAATAAATGCCTCAGCATTCAGGTCAGACACCAATTCCAAATGAATCGCCTTCGTAGCAAGACAGACAAACAAGCATATGTATGGCTTTGAGGTAGTCTTGGATCGCTGCCCGCCATGACGGATCATGATAGGGCCGCCGTAATCTACAGTAGACGAAGAAAAGGCCCTGGTCAATACCACTCTTGACGAAGGTAACTGACCAAGTTGCTGCGTCTGCTTGTGGGTTCTGAAGCGAAAGCATTTGAGGCACTTACGGATGACAGAACTGACAACAATCTTGCCGTTGACGATCCAATATCTTTGACGGACAGAACTATGCTTTAACTGAACGCCCGCGTGAAGCAGCCTCGAATGCTCACACTCTATAATTAATCTCGTGAGGTGGGCCTTTGGGTGCAGAATAATCTGATCCTTAGTATCGTAATGGAAATCGGAATGTTGGAGACGACTTCCAAACCGAAGTAAACCCGAATCATCAATGAATGGATCAAGAGAGATAATTCTGCTAGATTTGGATAGATTGCCATTCTTTATCTCAATGATCTCCATTTCAAAGTACGTCAATTGAGATTGGCATATAAAGAAATTTAAAGTGTTGTTCAATTCCTCCCTGGACAGTCGCAGGTCATGTCCCGGACCGGGGGAATTCGATCTCAGAATATAGATAAATCTGAAGCAATAGCTGATAACGCGTATCAATCTCTGAAGAGTGGAAAAGTCTTCACTTATGTCGGTAGCGACGACGCTAGCCATACATTCAAGAATTGCCGATTGGTTTTTTTTTTCAGATCGGCACTCCCGTATGGTGGCCGAATAATTTGTGCTGAATTTGGATCTTGCAAAAGCCATGCCGGACCATGCCACCACAATTGGAAGTTCCGCAATTTGTCTGGATGACAACCACGAGATAGAACATCGGCGGGGTTATCCTGGGACTTCACATGATTACAGTCAGGTTTATTGGCGGGCAGTGTAATTTGTTCTAGGGGAGCTACCCTGGATTTCGAACACAGTAAATTAGATGAGACATGCCTATTATCATATACAATTCTTGGGTATATGCAACAACCATAACCCTCACAGGAAGCATCCGCGAAACCGTGAATTTGAAACGATCTCGTGTATGGGTTAGACTTTATAAAACGGTTCACATTAATCTTATTGACTAGATTTAGTTTACTATACAATTCCCTCCATTTGGGGAGAAGAGAATCTGATAAGACCTCATCCTAATTCGTTTTTGCTTGCCAAAGCTGCTGCATGAAAAGTTTGTATAGAAAAACTACGGGCCCAAGTAGACCCAATGGGTCATAAATGCCCGCAATTAATGAAAGAACAGTTTTTTTGGTAAACGCCTCATGGCAAGGTTTGAGCGTTGTCTTATAAACAAAATATTGGAACCGTTGTTCCATAGTAGCCCTAAAGTGGTCACATTTTCATCCTTGTTTAGGGGTATGGTAGTGCCGCCTTGGTTTATAATTTCTTGGCTGTTGGAAAACCATTTGTGCAAGGAAAACCCATATTGTCGAAGTAATTCGCTTACATCCGACCTCAACTGTTTGAGCTCGTCTATATCATCGCAGCCAGTAATTAAATCATCGACGTAGAAGTTGTTAGCAATAACTCGCCATGCCAAGGGAAACTGATTGAGGTTGTCATTCGCAACCTGGAATAGACACCTGGTAGCAAGAAATGAAGCGCTGGTTGTACCATAATTCACAGTCCTGAGCACGAAATGTTTCAACTCCAAGTCTGGGGAATCCCGCCAAAGTTTTCTTTGGAGGTTGCAATCGCTTGAATCGACCAAAATTTGTCTATACACCTTCTCGATGTCGGACGTTAAGCCATAGACGTGGGTCCTAAATCTGAGTATAATAGAAAAAATGTCCTGCTGTATTGTCGGCCCACCAGTAGCGTATCATTAAGTGAACGGTCATTACCAGATTTTGCGGACGTATCAAATATCAAATATTACCAGATTTTGCGTGTTATGCATAAAGTATCCCTCACATGACTCGTCGGCAGCTGAGGGCATATCAACTGGATACTGCTCGAGCTGAAAGAATTTCTCAACCATAGAAGTGAGCCCTTTATTGTCATATCTCGTTATAAATGCCGAAGCACGATAAGGAGATTTAAATTTGAAAGGAAGATTTCCGGACACAATGTAACCAAGTCTAGTTTCCTGAAGAATGGGGAATTTCCCGTCCCTGACAAATTTGCCGGGATTAATCGAACTTAAGAAGAATTGGGCGCCCAGCAGAACGTCAATGCTCGAGGACGTGCTGAAGTTTGGTCCGCAAGGAATATACCCTCGGCCAATCCCAACTGCGCAGGATCAAAAGATTCCGTGGGGAGATTGTCAGTAAGATTAGGCAGAATTGAGCATTGTATGGTAAAATTGAATTTTTCGTACAGCTATTGTAAGGTGATAGTTGTGCTGTGGTGGGACCGACAGGACGCATTGTTGATGCCTGTAATTAGCAACTCATTTTTTAGAAAGTTCAATTTAGCATTGCACATTGCACATTCAATGTTTTTAGAATTAGAATGATAGCTGACCACCTTGCCTTGTTTTGAATTGTTTACATATTTTATCAGTTGTTTAGGCCTTGCTGAGTTGCCTGCCCGATCACTCTCGGAATCTGCCGCTACGGTTTCCAGCACTGATCTCCTATTGTTTAAAAACTGAATCAACCCTTAAAAATTGGGAAAGTTGATGTTAGAGAGTGACTCCTTCCAACGTTTGGAAATATTTGGGTCCAATGTCGACGCTAATAGCTGAGTGACAATAAGCTCATAAATATTTACGGGTAACGCCATAACCTTGAGCGCGTTTATGGTTGCACTTATTTTATTAAGAAATTTAGATATGCTACCCACCGATAGCCTATCGATAGAATTGATTTTCAGTATATCTTCGACATGGTGGATGGCAATAATTAGCTTATTACCGAATCTAGTCTTGAGTAAGCCTAGGGCTACGCCATAATTCTCACCAGTTATAGGCAGCGATTTTATAATTTGGAGCGCTTCATCCTTTAATGAATTGTGTAAGTAATGCAACTTTTGTATGTTGGTAAGGTGTAAGCGAGAATCTACCAAGTCCTTGAATATGTGTATGTAGTGTTGCCACTCCATAATATTTCCGCTAAACTCTGGGACTTTAATGGGCTCCAGTTGCGTGATATGAGCGAACATTTCCGCTCTACTGTCATTAGCAGTAGTATTAGAATTCTCAGTAAGATTAGTCGAGAATTTGTCTGTAAGGTTGTGCAGTTTGCACTCGATTGTACACAAATCATCTTCGACCTGGATTCAATCGTTATCCCCGTCAAAAATAGCGTCCTCGGACGCCTCGAGGTCGGATTGAATTGTGTCATCTTTGCACTGGAGCTCCTCCAGCGACCTTAATTTGACATGCAACGCGTGGACGTCATTTTTTGTTATGTCGAAAGTATCCGCGAAAATATTAATTCTAATCAACTAAACGCTATAACTCACCGTCTGTGGCTTAAGTAAATGTCTTTTATTCAATTCACATGTTTCGGGACACTTGTCCCATCATCAGAATATTTAAAAAAGGTCTCTTTATACCATCATACGATGGCACAGTCGTCAATATATTAAAAAATATTAAAACCACATAACACAAAACACAAATACATTACACAAAGTACGCACACGACAATTTTCGGTGTACACCACACGGTAACCGATAGCGCACGGTATATGTACCGTGTGGTGTACACCGAAAATTGTCGTGTGCGTACTTTGTGTAATGTATTTGTGTTTTGTGTTATGTGGTTTTAATATTTTTTAATATATTGACGACTGTGCCATCGTATGATGGTATAAAGAGACCTTTTTTAAATATTCTGATGATGGGACAAGTGTCCCGAAACATGTCAATTGAATAAAAGACATTTACTTAAGCCACAGACGGTGAGTTATAGCGTTTAGTTGATTATTAAATACGTGGCTTGGACTATAAGCGGATTTATTCCATTAACAATAATATATTAATTCTTGTTATTGAGGCCTTATAACGGCCCTTTGCCTTATGAGCTGTTTGCTTTCGGCCATATAGGGCGTATTAAAACGTGGAGTGAAAGTAGAACAGGCAATTCAGTTCTCAGCAATATAACTACGTATTAATAGTTAAATATAATAATTGCAAATAAATAATACAACATAACATTATGAGTGAATAATAGTCCATAGAAAAAGCGTCTTACTTGAATTTCCACTGATTCGAGATAATAAGTTACATAGGTTTGTAGAGATTATCAGCTGATGGCAGATAAGCGTTAACCAGGATGACGTAATTGCCGTTGAGTAGAAGTTGTTATCTCTTGAGATAGCGGCAGTTCCTGACGTCGGATTTCTGCAATGCGGTGAAATAAAGATGCGTCTCTCTGACTCTGCGTATGTGTGTCGTACCTGTCCACTTCTGTCTGCGCTGCATGTAATAGATTGTCAGGTAGACACTTGCAAACTTATTGCGAACCGCAAATTTACGTATTTGATTTACAAGCTAAATAATTTTGCGGTCCTTACGCATAACAGTTTCAATGCCCGAATAATACTCGGACACATACAGCTATGCCGCACTAATATCCGAAAACGAGCACGCACCAACTCCCTTACAACGCTTACAGTCCGTCACTCAGAACTGTTCGTAAGTTTTTGACGCCCCTTGAGATCGAAATTAAATCCGGCCCTGGTGGACCATATGTTGGGGTTGAAACTGCTGTCCCCTTGCGTAGCTTGAGGTTAACGGCTGTTCACACTTTAAACCATAGGCTGCGTTTATAAAATATAAAACGATAAAAGTGGACTGTATAAAACTGTTTATTATAAAGAACAGATTAAATTATACTTATGCAATTCTGCGAATCCGCGCGTGCCCGTATGACTGCATATCTATTAATTTAGGCTAATTGAAATTGATTTGCTTAAATTGTTAACATATTGACGGCCGTAAAGTAAATTTGCGTAACACACGCATGGTATAGGCTCCTGCTTCTTGGAGCTCCGTGAGCTGACTGATAGATTGGAGGGGGGCGTGGGCGATAACGCGATATGCAACCGACGTCACAGGCGAATCATGGTTTGAGCACATTTTAGGTCTGAACAAGTAATATCGTTAGTAATTAGTTGCATCATTATTTATAGTAGAAACATTCTATGACGGTCATTAAACATAATAATTAAGTAGATAAATTTTAATTTTTTTGATAAAATTAATAGGAGAATTTGATCATGTATAGTTTCGTTTTTGTGATACTGTCTTTATATCATAGCCTATTTCACTGTAGTGAAGTCATTCGTACTAAAGCCTTTTTAACAATTGGCACTATGTCCCAGTAATATTATACATATTTTATTGATAGTACGTTACTTAATTTGTGTAACAATTATGCAGTATTATATAAAAGTTATAGTTTCTTAACCAGTAGCCCTACAATCTACTCTTGTGTCTTGTGTGAAGTTTCATACCGTCATCATCATCATATCAGCAGCAGCAGCAGCAAGAGCAGATCTTTCCTACTTCTATGCGATTGCCTTTCAGTGATTCCTCCTGGTGAGAAAGTCTTATACAGCTCACATACCACATTACTCCACAAAATGTTTCCACTCCTTGCGAAGCATCTCGTCGTGGTCCCTTTGCCACCAATCTTATACAGAAATCTTCTTGCTCATCTAACGTCTTATCTCTTAATGAAGTTAAATTATCTTTAATTTGTATACAATATTCTCTATACCTTTCCAAGCTTCTGCTTGTAGTCAGCATTCTTTGCATTGCTGTCGTATTTATGGCCCACATTTTGGATATACAAGACATTGCAAGTTGCATAGACATTTAACTTTTAAGACTTTTACAACTATAAGCATGAATTACAAGTAAGTCACTCGACGGATTAGATAAGCAATTATTTATTTAATACAGTGACTTGGATACTTTAAAAATGAATATATAAGCATGAGTTTAGTATTTAACTTACCGCAGAATATTGACGTCAGAAATGCGTTTTGGAGAACTGTAATTCTTAGATTATAGCTTCTGATGATCGTATATTTATTTTACCATATTTTGGTGATCGTAAGTATGTACTTTTCCACAGCCAGTAGGCCTATCTTTATCTCGTTCATTGGATCATATATACAATTTCAGTGGCACTGTTTTGTTGTTTTCATTAACTGTAGCTTTGTAACCTTATAAATTTATTGCCACTTTCTGGATGTTTTGAAATATATTTTCTGGATAAGTTTGCAGATAGACAGGCGGACAAGCAGATGACGCACGGGCCTCTTGCGCTCTGGTTTATTTGTGTTGTGTAGACTGAAGCGCGATGAACGCCAGGTTCTATCGGTGCAGCTTGGTTGTTGGCTCGCCACACGTTATTAGGGTGCACTCCACGAATACACGGTGTATGCGTGTATACCATGTGAACATCTCTTGAATAAATTGCTCCATCCAGTCCCCAGGTCTGAGGCGTGCCTCCGTGGCTCCCTTAACGCATCGCCCGCAGGAGCTTAGAAGTGCGCTAGTGTGTTCAATAGGCTCGACCGTTCGGAGGCGATTCGTCCGTTACGATGGGTTGCCACTACCGGGAAAATGAATGCTCCGAGATTCAGCCCAGCCGAGACGGCAAAGCAGGTGTTCACTGGGTGTTAAGATCACGGTGCTGTCTATCTGTGATGGTAGACATTGTTTGCAAACCCAGCGCCGGCAAGCCGCAGCCATGTTGTGCCTGTCTATTCCAGCCAGGATGCAGGGAGGTGAGTATGATGGTGGAGATGGGAACGGTTCAGAGAAATAATTTGTAAAAGTTATTCTATTACTCGTGTCATGAGCCTTCAAGTAGTAATTAGTCTTCAAACCGTAGTTACTTAGACCCAGGTGAGTCGACTGCATTTTAATTGATGGACTCAGAAACCAGTGTCTCAAAATTATTTTCTAACCTCATATTACTGTTAGTTACGCATAGTTATAATATTAATTCCCATAACTTTTATTTACTCGTTTAGTATTTTATTCTAACTGGTTTGGAAAATATAATCTTTTAATTGAAGTATTACTACGTTTATATGTTTATCTAAGTTAAGTAACACAATTAGATGACGATATGGAATGTTTCAGTATACCTACATTGACGTTTAAACGTGCTTTGCAATTGCTTTTGTGTGTTAGTAATGTACACGTGCGCGCGTGTGCATAAATTTTTTGTTAGTAAGTAATAAATAGACATATTTAAACAAGAGTGGCCTAAGTATTTCCAAGAATACATCCATACGAATTACTATGTTTACGTAATTTTTTCGTAACACAAATGTTGTATATATTCTCACGCGTACCACGCATGTTTATAAATTCGCTCATAACTCAATCTCGAAAGCTCTCAATTTTCTACATCATTTAGAGGTTGGTTAGTTATTCTCCACGAGTCCAAATTATTGATGTGGATCAATCTCGCATTCTTACATGTCATAAAAAGCGGTGTTTCGGAAGAAGCGGTGTGTTTGTTGTGAATTTTCGATTCAAAAAGAGTTAAAAGACAATGGGACATTGGTGAAGTGATAATTGGTAATGATGTTGTGCAGATGTCTGTAACTGGTGTCTTATATTATTTATTACGGCAGTGTTAATTGTCTGATATACTTGTTTGTTACGTTACTGTGATCGTCAACACACAGTAACATTTTTGGCAATTGTCAACTAAAACATTGTTCTATACCAAAATTTCGTTTATTTAAACTTAAATTAAATTTGTATTGATCGATTTTTCTAGTGTTCAATTCTTTTATCCATTTGTTTAAAGACGATATCCTTGCAGCCGTTGTAACAATATTTTACTTACTTCAAAAGGAACAAACAAAAGTAATTTAAATTTTTAAATAAACAAAACTATTTTATCCCAATTTATCTATTCATTTGACAAACGTAGGTTTAATGCCAATATTAATATAATGTTACTTTATTTTTTGATTATATAGTATATTATTTGATTAATATTTTAGAAAAGGACGTACCATCTAGAATACAAGTTGACAACTATCTTCAGGTTAATAATTCTAAAACGTAAGAACTACAAATAATGTAACCATCAATCTATCATGCCACCGGTAGAGAGACATATGTATACGATAGCTATATACAAGTCACCGATCTGACGTGTTCTGTAAATACATGTGTCAAATGAATGAGCGATGTACTTTCAATAAACACTGGAAAACACTAGCATCCACATATAGTACACAGTATTCACGTAAAACCGTTACCAGTTAAACTCTAAAAACTTTAATTTATTGGTGTGCGTTTAAACGTGTAAGTGTTGTCGCAAATGGATTGTTACTTTACAAAAGTAGGTGTAAGAAAGTAAACTTTATAGACAATACAAGGGTTAACTAGCACGAATGGAATTTTGCGAGCAGCTGCGTTTCTTGTGAAGATAATATCTAAGATACGAACCAATAATACGAACCAATTTGTAACAAATATATAAAAACAAAATAACAGAGCAACTTTAAAGCAGAGCTGTTCAATATATTACAAAAAACGCAGTCCTAGCAGAGTATTGCGGAATGGGTAAAACTATAGTAGAAATATACAGGACATATGAAAAATAAACATAAAATGTTTTATTTGAGTTCTTGAAACCTAAAGCTCTATCTATATCTCAACGACAAGAACTTTTATAATCAGGTAAGACCTATATTGCTGTCACCGATTTATCGTAGATACAGATGCGACTTCATTTGATGTCACAAAATCATATTTTGTGTCAGAAGATTTTATTAGAAAGTTTTCCGATTGCAGTGGGAACCGTATAAGATATATTACCGTACACACACAAGCCCAATTGGGTACAGAAAGTATCGCAGGCTCATTGTTACACAGTTGGTGTATCTTCTCAAGTAAACGCATCTGCACTGCGAGTTAAGAAATAGCAGACATAAAAAAGAAAGAAGCTTGTTTTCCTGTTAAACAAGTGTGTTAATATTATCTATATTTCCACAGACGTTCGTAGGAGTACAAACCGCGCCACCTTTTCGGTTCGCGTATAACGATCTTCAACGTTTCTGTTGTTATCAGCTCAATACTACCATCAGCTGAATAGAGATGATAGCTCGACCATATCCTGTAATTCTTCTGCTCGCCACTCAGAATCTATTAAGTATAAGCAGCAGATCGCCATATTCAGTGGGTGTAATGTACTGATTACTACTACTAGTAGAGGCTTAGTGAGCGGGATAGGTCTAGCGTGATGTGTTTTGCAAAGAAATATAGCATCACCTGGCCTAGCTCTGATTTTGGAGTGACACAACAGCGAAGTAACTTATATTTATACTAAAATTAATTAATTATATCCCGTCATATTAATATGTTCTTACGCCCTCAACTGTGTTTCCTGCAGGCGCAGATACCTCAGTGTATGCCTAGAAAGTAGTATTTTCAGTTTGCAATAATTCAAAGTGCAACCGTTGATATTCCACTGAAGGATGTTCTCCATGCTGCACATTAAAGAACCAGACGCTACGGACCGTGCTTATTTCCTTGGTTTCCGTTTTTTTTCAGCCTTTCTTCTTTTTTGTAGATGTCCGAGTTCCACCAGGTCACCGAGGTTGGTGAGATTGGTGCGCCGTCAATCGAGATGAACTCCGATCCGCACCTCATCTCCTCGTCGACGGGGACAGGTCTTATCCCCAATTTTAGTTTTAAAAAATCCTCCCCGGTGTGTCTGGGAGGACAGGGCGATGGACCGTCTCTAGCCACTGGAGGTGGCTGTAGGCGCAGCGTTTATACCCGCCCTTCTTGGCAGGCGAAGTGTGGGTCTGTTGATAGAGCCGTCTATATTATCCTTTCGCACCGATTGCGTGTCTGTGTCAGCCGCACTATTTTTATTAATTTCTGCTTTTGTATACATTTCAGAAAAATAACGTTCGACTAACTGGGTTACGGCAGGTAACATCACTCTTACAATAGAGACTGGTGACATTGTTGAGTTTTCCTTTTATTTGCATCTAAATAGCTGAGTTTTTTCAGGGTACATACTTTCTGAGTAGCCAATACTTGCTTATAAAAGGGGTAATTTCGGTATCTAGATGAATACTGACCACCGCAATCGGCGTTTCAGCGCTAAAAAAAGCGGTGATTAAAAATACATTCCAATAAAAAAGAAATATATTATGATCCTTCCGCGTGCAAACTTTAAACCAGTTGAGTAATATCATACTTATTAATTCCAGTTATTTTGTAAATATTAAAGTATACATTACACTTTATATTAATAAAAACATTTTTCCCACGCTTGCTATGCGTTAGATAGAAGAGTATAAATTGTTGAGTTTCAGTTCTTCAACTATACAAGTAAAAATTATCTTTTAAAATATTCTTTGCTTTTAAATTGCTACCATCGCTTCTTGAATTTAATAAAATTAAGGCATCTCTGCATCTAACGGTTTTACATTGTTTAAGGAAAATATCAAAGAAAGAAAAATTATTTTCCTGGCAAGGCGTTTTTTGTAACAAAAGAGACTGTAGAAGCAACACAGGGGACGAATAAACAAATAAGCGTGTAGATACAGATGTCAAAAATGTTGTAAATTTCATCTGAATACTTTAATAAAACTGGAGGAGAACATAATGCTGGAGTCTGTAAAATTGCTAAGAATAACCACTATATCGTAAGAATTATGGATATTACGTTTCACTTTATTACTGACACTTTGCTTACAACAACTTGCATTAGATTTAGGTTTGAGTTATTAAATTGATGTATTTTTTCACATTATGTATATTATGTAAACTGAAGTAAGCATTTCTTGTTTCATTATAATCAGTCTTTTGTATGTAAAGACATTTTCCGATGTTTTTAGTTATTTGGTTAGCGGACAAAAAACATGCATATAAAAGTTTTAATATTAACACGAAATTCCTACATAGTATTAATACTTTACGTATGACAAAATGCACTGTTGAATAATTAATTACACATTACGTTTAGAACAATGTAGTTATGTTTTATTTCTAGCTTAGGTGTTATTTTTAGCAAAACCAAGCGTGTTTCCCATTCTACTAGAAATCCTATTATCCTCCAATCCCATTCGCTTTTCTTATATTAATCTATGTGTTAGAATCTCTAGGCACTAAGAATCTTAGCGTAAAATGGGATTGGAGTACTAAAAATAAAAAGCAAATATTGCATTTAAGATTACGCATTGTTTGCTTTACCTGTGTTAGAGGTGTCATCGGAGCAATGTAGTATCGCCTGTGGCATAAACTGTAAATATGCATAAAATTGTTTTTAAATACTGTAAAGTGCTGTATCGTTTGTACTGAAATGGATTGAACCAAGCGAAATTTTTTTAAAGCAACTCTATAAGCCGTGCAAGACATGGACAAAACTTGTTCAACAGCGAAAGTGTTTACGAAGTATTTGGCTTCTTTCTGCCTTCCTTAACTTAAGTTAATAGAAACTTCACCTTTATAACTAAATGATTTTTATAATACTGTATAAACATGAATCAGTGCTTATCATTGTTATGGATATTCTTCTTTATTGCTTTTTGATAACAGTGTTCTGTATACAGAATCTATTAAAACACACACATTTATTACTCCATAATTAATTAATAAAATTTTTTCCTTTTATTTTGTTTGTCCCTTCAACATACGTAGTTATTGACGCCGAAACTCAGAGATTAGTTTTTTTAACTACAAGAACGTCTGTTTCGTTGTCATTTAATTCTATGTCATTAAGTTAGTTTTGCAGCACTAAAATCTCTCAACCATCTGTTAAAGTCTCATTCATAAAAATTATTACAAAATATTATTCGGCACTTTCTATACGAAGTATATTTTATAATTGACTTAACATTATTATAAACATCTCTGGAACAATACATTCGTTACCAATATTCAAGCAAATTGTTGTAATTTTTAACATCTTTTTTGAAAGGGCTGCATCTCGCCACTTTTTGGTCTTGAGTGGTTAGTGTTCCTCGTTATATAAAAGTCTACATCCAGTATATTGCGTCTGTTCCACTGGAACCATGCTCCTTCTGAAGGTAAAAGAGGGCTTGATGTCATAGCCAAGTGGATTATCCAAAGCTCTTTCATCGTTTGTAAGATTTCACCGGTTGGATCATTTCAGTTCCACCAACACACTGGCCTAGTGCTCTTTAAAACAAATTGGGCCCGACCACAACCTTAAGTAAATCTTTTATACTGTGAGCCTTTTTCTCCTCTTTACCTCCGCAAATTCTTAAATCATATTAATTTTTATCTGTCGACATCCCCTTGTCATCAGTCGTCTACCATGTGGTTTTCTTTCGAAGGTGCTTTCATATTCGTCCGCATTAACACGCAGACATATTATTTAATCGGGTTACGAAAATTGCGTTTAAGCATCTACGTTAATATATAGTAACAATTAATCCTATCAATCAGATTAAATCGTCATGTTAAATCAACAGTCCTTGAAAAGGAAACAGGGACCTATAAATTAATATGTAATAGTTGTGATGCCTTTTATGTGGGCCAAACGGGCCGTGGTTTCCTCAAGAGGTTTGTTGAACATAACCCACCCACTTATTTTCACAACACAGAAAACTTAAAATCTAAATTCGCTAAATATCTTATTGAAGAAAATCACAACTATACTAATTTTCATACCAATTTGGAACCCTTTCACATTTGTAATAAAGGACGTTACATGAACGCCCTTGAACAGTTTGAAATATATAGAGCGTATAATAATCCTGTTACCAGGCGGCATGTTTTAAATGATCAGCTGAACTTTAAATCTAATGTCTTGTATGATACTGCGTTGCGATATTGCTACGACACGAGTCAAATATGAACCAGTGCGCTGTCAGTTGCCGTGCGGTGTACACCGTAA
The DNA here is from genome assembly GCA_034769895.1 of Magicicada septendecula. NCBI lineage: Eukaryota > Metazoa > Arthropoda > Insecta > Hemiptera > Cicadidae > Magicicada > Magicicada septendecula. The sequence continues at coordinate 162,610,573 of CM068368.1, forward strand.
AACTGTTGTGCGCGTAATTTGTGTAATGTAATTGTCTTTTTTGTTTATGTGGATTTTAATATTTTTTAAATATATTGACGACTGTGCCATCGTATGATGGTATGAAGAGACATTTTTAAAAATTCTGAGGATGGGGCAAGTGTCCCGAAACATGTCAATTGTATTGTGAAGACATTTGCTTAAGCCACAGAGGTGAGCTACATAGCGTTTAGTTGATTATAAAATACGTGGCATGGACTATAAGCGGATTTATTCCATTAACAATATGAATATTGCAAGTCGAGCAAGCATAGTACGTAATTTCCAAAATATTAAGATCCAGCTTCATAAGACCATTTTACATATCAGATTTAATAAAACCTGTCTAAAGAATAATATTATACCTAATTACGCTCGTATAAAATTTAAATGCTCATCCTTCGCTGATATGAAAACTAAAAGGCACGCAGAATTGTACAGAATTAAAGAAGAAATATAATCCTTACACAGGAAAAAATCCCATCTCAATTCAAGATTATATAGAGCACATTTACAATTACTTAATGACGTACACCCGGCCTTGCTTGATAACTATCTTGATTTTTAACAATGACATACAGCGAATTATTTATCAAATGCATAGCAAGCAAACAAGTAAATTCCAAAAAGTTATTAGACAGACAACAGCAGGAAGCCAACAACATTACCTGTAAACATACATTTTATACACGATTGCAGAACTTAACATCAATAGAGATCTAACTAAAAAAGAATCTAAGTTGTTCAACAAGGGCTTAAATTATAATTTACTTCGATCAAAATCTTACTTCAACCATAAACATATTGCTGCTAAAATTATAAATGCTGAAACTGTAGTCAAAGCAATAGAGGACCAGAAGTTCAAGATGAGGTGCGGATTTTAATCAATAATAAGCTCAGTAATATCATAAGAAACCAGGATACCAATACCTATTCTTCGGTTCCGTATACTTTTAATAATTATAATAAAGAACGCAATATCTTAACGGGTTTAAAACGCAAACTGTCAGACAACAGTGCTCTTGTAACCAAAGCTGACAAAGGCAACACTGTTGTCATTATGGACAATAGTGATTATACTGATAAGATACGGAACTTTATCGCTAACAACAACATTGAGAAATTAAACTCGGACCCTACTGAACATTACGTCATGTGTCTAAATCGGGGCATAAATAAGAGTGTGCATTTGTTTGATGTGCGAACTAGACGATCGTTAAAGCCCATCAATTCAAAGGCACCCACATTGACAGGGTTACCAAAACTACATAAAACTGCTGTTCCGATAAGACCGTTAATTAACTTCACTACCGCACCTGGTTATAAAACAACTAAAAAATTGGTAAACGTCATTAAACGCAACATAAACATAGTTAATAGTCACAGTATAACCAATAATGTCGATTTTGTCAATAAAGTGAAGGATCTAAAGATCGAACCTCATTATAAGCTGGTTTCGTTTGTTATTGTTAATTTGTATACGAATATACCGGTTGCTGATACCTTACAAATTTTGAGAAATAACCTCGTCAATACTAATAAATTGAATGTTGAAAGTATTAAAGAATTGATAGACCTTTTGGAGTTGGTTCTCAACCAGAATTATTTCACGCATGACAAGCAATTCTTTAGCCAACATGACGGTTTGGCAATGGGTTCTCCACTCTCTGGCCTCCTCGCTGAAGTGTACTTAAACCATTTCGAAAACTCCTTTATCTTTTCCAATGGTATGTACAATGATAACATAATATTTTATGGCCGGTATGTTGACGACACCTTTTTGATCTATAAAGGCACACGTCGACAAATAGACAGGCTACGCATATATTTAAACAGTATTAATAACAATATACAGTTTACACTGGAGCACGAGGACAGTGGAAAATTAAATTTTCTAGATTTGACGGTCACCAGAAACATTAATAAATTGGAGTTTAATATTTATAGGAAACCCACTACAACTGACACTGTAATACACGCAACATCTTATCATCCGGTATCACAGAAAATGGCCGCTTTCCACAGCATGGTTAACCGCCTCTTATCATTGCCCCTCAGCGATAAGGATTATCAAGACGAACTAAATACCATTAAACACATTGCGGTCATCAACGGCTACAAAAAAGCAGTAATACATAATATCCTTAAAAACATATGAGACGAAAAAAGGCAAAAACACGCTAAGGGCACCTGGGGACACTGTGTATAAATACATTTCAATACCATACATGAGCTTTCTACCTAGAATTCTGTCTTTTATTTTAAACAAGTCAAACGTTGTTGTCACATATAAGACTACAAATAACATTTTAAATAGCCTTCGTACTCGGGAACCAACAGTCCTTGAAAATAAAACAGGGATCTATAAATTAATATGTAATAGTTGTGATGCCTTTTATGTAGGTCAAACGGGCCGTGGTTTTCTCAAGAGGTTTGTTAAACATAAGCCACCCACTTATTTTCACAACACAAAAAACGTATAATCTAAATTCGCTAAGCATCTTATTGAAGAAAATCACAACTATACTAATTTTCATACCAATTTGGAACCCTTTCACATTTGTAATAAAGGACGTTACATGAACGCCCTTGAACAGTTTGAAATATATAGAGCGTATAATAATCCTGTTACCAGGCCACATGTTTTAAATGATCAGCTGAACTTTAAATCTAATGTCTTGTATGATACTGCGTTGCGATATGCTACGACACGAGTCAAATATGAACCAGTTCGCTGTCGGTTGCCGTGCGGTGTACACCGTAAAACTATTGTGCGCGTAATTTGTGTAATGTGATTGTCTTTTTTGTTTATGTGGATATTAATATTTTTTAAATATATTGACGACTGTGCCATCGTATGATGGTATGAAGAGGCATTTTTAAAAATTCTGAGGATGGGACAAGTGTCACGAAACATGTCAATTGTATTGTGAAGACATTTACTTAAGCCACAGAGGTGAGCTACATAGCGTTTAGTTGATTATAAAATACGTGGCTTGGACTTTAAGCGGATTTATTCCATTAACAATATGAATATTGCAAGTCGAGCAAGCATAGTACGTAATTTCCAAAATATTAAGATCCAGCTTCATAAGACCATTTTACATATCAGATTTAATAAAACCTGTCTAAAGAATAATATTGTACCTAATTACGCTCGTATAAAATTTAAATGCTCATCCTTCGCTGATATGAAAACTAAAAGGCACGCAGAATTGTACAGAATTAAAGAAGAAATATAATCCTTACACAGGAAAAAATCCCATCTCAATTCAAGATTATATAGAGCACATTTACAATTACTTAATGACGTACACCCGCCCTTGCTTGATAACTATCTTGATTTTTTAACAATGACATACAGCGAATTATTTATCAAATGCATAGCAAGCAAACAAGTAAATTCCAAAAAGTTATTAGACAGACAACAGCAGGAAGCCAACAACATTACCTGTAAACATACATTTTATACACGATTGCAGAACTTAACATCAATAGAGATCTAACTAAAAAAGAATCTAAGTTGTTGAACAAGGGCTTAAATTATAATTTACTTCGATCAAAATCTTACTTCAACCATAAACATATTGCTGCTAAAATTATAAATGTTGAAACTGTAGTCAAAGCAATAGAGGACCAGAAGTTCAAGATGAGGTGCGGATTTTAATCAATAATAAGCTCAGTAATATCATAAGAAACCAGGATACCAATACCTATTCTTCGGTTCCGTATACTTTTAATAATTATAATAAAGAACGCAATATCTTAACGGGTTTAAAACGCAAACTGTCAGACAACAGTGCTCTTGTAACCAAAGCTGACAAAGGCAACACTGTTGTCATTATGGACAATAGTGATTATACTGATAAGATACGGAACTTTATCGCTAACAACAACATTGAGAAATTAAACTCGGACCCTACTGAACATTACGTCATGTGTCTAAATCGGGGCATAAATAAGAGTGTGCATTTGTTTGATGTGCGAACTAGACGATCGTTAAAGCCCATCAATTCAAAGGCACCCACATTGACAGGGTTACCAAAACTACATAAAACTGCTGTTCCGATAAGACCGTTAATTAACTTCACTACCGCACCTGGTTATAAAACAACTAAAAAATTGGTAAACGTCATTAAACGCAACATAAACATAGTTAATAGTCACAGTATAACCAATAATGTCGATTTTGTCAATAAAGTGAAGGATGTAAAGATCGAACCTCATTATAAGCTGCTTTCGTTTGTTATTGTTAATTTGTATACGAATATACCGGTTGCTGATACCTTACAAATTTTGAGAAATAACCTCGTCAATACTAATAAATTGAATGTTGAAAGTATTAAAGAATTGATAGACCTTTTGGAGTTGGTTCTCAACCAGAATTATTTCACGCATGACAAGCAATTCTTTAGCCAACATGACGGTTTGGCAATGGGTTCTCCACTCTCTGGCCTCCTCGCTGAAGTGTACTTAAACCATTTCGAAAACTCCTTTATCTTTTCCAATGGTATGTACAATGATAACATAATATTTTATGGCCGGTATGTTGACGACACCTTTTTGATCTATAAAGGCACACGTCGACAAATAGACAGGCTACGCATATATTTAAACAGTATTAATAACAATATACAGTTTACACTGGAGCACGAGGACAGTGGAAAATTAAATTTTCTAGATTTGACGGTCACCAGAAACATTAATAAATTGGAGTTTAATATTTATAGGAAACCCACTACAACTGACACTGTAATACACGCAACATCTTATCATCCGGTATCACAGAAAATGGCCGCTTTCCACAGCATGGTTAACCGCCTCTTATCATTGCCCCTCAGCGATAAGGATTATCAAGACGAACTAAATACCATTAAACACATTGCGGTCATCAACGGCTACAAAAAAGCAGTAATACATAATATCCTTAAAAACATATGAGACGAAAAAAGGCAAAAACACGCTAAGGGCACCTGGGGACACTGTGTATAAATACATTTCAATACCATACATGAGCTTTCTACCTAGAATTCTGTCTTTTATTTTAAACAAGTCAAACGTTGTTGTCACATATAAGACTACAAATAACATTTTAAATAGCCTTCGTACTCGGGAACCAACAGTCCTTGAAAATAAAACAGGGATCTATAAATTAATATGTAATAGTTGTGATGCCTTTTATGTAGGTCAAACGGGCCGTGGTTTTCTCAAGAGGTTTGTTGAACATAAGCCACCCACTTATTTTCACAACACAAAAAACGTATAATCTAAATTCGCTAAGCATCTTATTGAAGAAAATCACAACTATACTAATTTTCATACCAATTTGGAACCCTTTCACATTTGTAATAAAGGACGTTACATGAACGCCCTTGAACAGTTTGAAATATATAGAGCGTATAATAATCCTGTTACCAGGCCACATGTTTTAAATGATCAGCTGAACTTTAAATCTAATGTCTTGTATGATACTGCGTTGCGATATGCTACGACACGAGTCAAATATGAACCAGTTCGCTGTCGGTTGCCGTGCGGTGTACACCGTAAAACTATTGTGCGCGTAATTTGTGTAATGTGATTGTCTTTTTTGTTTATGTGGATATTAATATTTTTTAAATATATTGACGACTGTGCCATCGTATGATGGTATGAAGAGGCATTTTTAAAAATTCTGAGGATGGGACAAGTGTCACGAAACATGTCAATTGTATTGTGAAGACATTTACTTAAGCCACAGAGGTGAGCTACATAGCGTTTAGTTGATTATAAAATACGTGGCTTGGACTTTAAGCGGATTTATTCCATTAACAATATGAATATTGCAAGTCGAGCAAGCATAGTACGTAATTTCCAAAATATTAAGATCCAGCTTCATAAGACCATTTTACATATCAGATTTAACAAAAACCTGTCTAAAGAATAATATTGTACCTAATTACGCTCGTATAAAATTTAAATGCTCATCCTTCGCTGATATGAAAACTAAAAGGCACGCAGAATTGTACAGAATTAAAGAAGAAATATAATCCTTACACAGGAAAAAATCCCATCTCAATTCAAGATTATATAGAGCACGTTTACAATTACTTAATGACGTACACCCGCCCTTGCTTGATAACTATCTTGATTTTTTAACAATGACATACAGCGAATTATTTATCAAATGCATAGCAAGCAAACAAGTAAATTCCAAAAAGTTATTAGACAGACAACAGCAGGAAGCCAACAACATTACCTGTAAACATACATTTTATACACGATTGCAGAACTTAACATCAATAGAGATCTAACTAAAAAAGAATCTAAGTTGTTGAACAAGGGCTTAAATTATAATTTACTTCGATCAAAATCTTACTTCAACCATAAACATATTGCTGCTAAAATTATAAATGTTGAAACTGTAGTCAAAGCAATAGAGGACCAGAAGTTCAAGATGAGGTGCGGATTTTAATCAATAATAAGCTCAGTAATATCATAAGAAACCAGGATACCAATACCTATTCTTCGGTTCCGTATACTTTTAATAATTATAATAAAGAACGCAATATCTTAACGGGTTTAAAACGCAAACTGTCAGACAACAGTGCTCTTGTAACCAAAGCTGACAAAGGCAACACTGTTGTCATTATGGACAATAGTGATTATACTGATAAGATACGGAACTTTATCGCTAACAACAACATTGAGAAATTAAACTCGGACCCTACTGAACATTACGTCATGTGTCTAAATCGGGGCATAAATAAGAGTGTGCATTTGTTTGATGTGCGAACTAGACGATCGTTAAAGCCCATCAATTCAAAGGCACCCACATTGACAGGGTTACCAAAACTACATAAAACTGCTGTTCCGATAAGACCGTTAATTAACTTCACTACCGCACCTGGTTATAAAACAACTAAAAAATTGGTAAACGTCATTAAACGCAACATAAACATAGTTAATAGTCACAGTATAACCAATAATGTCGATTTTGTCAATAAAGTGAAGGATCTAAAGATCGAACCTCATTATAAGCTGCTTTCGTTTGTTATTGTTAATTTGTATACGAATATACCGGTTGCTGATACCTTACAAATTTTGAGAAATAACCTCGTCAATACTAATAAATTGAATGTTGAAAGTATTAAAGAATTGATAGACCTTTTGGAGTTGGTTCTCAACCAGAATTATTTCACGCATGACAAGCAATTCTTTAGCCAACATGACGGTTTGGCAATGGGTTCTCCACTCTCTGGCCTCCTCGCTGAAGTGTACTTAAACCATTTCGAAAACTCCTTTATCTTTTCCAATGGTATGTACAATGATAACATAATATTTTATGGCCGGTATGTTGACGACACCTTTTTGATCTATAAAGGCACACGTCGACAAATAGACAGGCTACGCATATATTTAAACAGTATTAATAACAATATACAGTTTACACTGGAGCACGAGGACAGTGGAAAATTAAATTTTCTAGATTTGACGGTCACCAGAAACATTAATAAATTGGAGTTTAATATTTATAGGAAACCCACTACAACTGACACTGTAATACACGCAACATCTTATCATCCGGTATCACAGAAAATGGCCGCTTTCCACAGCATGGTTAACCGCCTCTTATCATTGCCCCTCAGCGATAAGGATTATCAAGACGAACTAAATACCATTAAACACATTGCGGTCATCAACGGCTACAAAAAAGCAGTAATACATAATATCCTTAAAAACATATGAGACGAAAAAAGGCAAAAACACGCTAAGGGCACCTGGGGACACTGTGTATAAATACATTTCAATACCATACATGAGCTTTCTACCTAGAATTCTGTCTTTTATTTTAAACAAGTCAAACGTTGTTGTCACATATAAGACTACAAATAACATTTTAAATAGCCTTCGTACTCGGGAACCAACAGTCCTTGAAAATAAAACAGGGATCTATAAATTAATATGTAATAGTTGTGATGCCTTTTATGTAGGTCAAACGGGCCGTGGTTTTCTCAAGAGGTTTGTTGAACATAAGCCACCCACTTATTTTCACAACACAAAAAACGTATAATCTAAATTCGCTAAGCATCTTATTGAAGAAAATCACAACTATACTAATTTTCATACCAATTTGGAACCCTTTCACATTTGTAATAAAGGACGTTACATGAACGCCCTTGAACAGTTTGAAATATATAGAGCGTATAATAATCCTGTTACCAGGCCACATGTTTTAAATGATCAGCTGAACTTTAAATCTAATGTCTTGTATGATACTGCGTTGCGATATGCTACGACACGAGTCAAATATGAACCAGTTCGCTGTCGGTTGCCGTGCGGTGTACACCGTAAAACTATTGTGCGCGTAATTTGTGTAATGTGATTGTCTTTTTTGTTTATGTGGATATTAATATTTTTTAAATATATTGACGACTGTGCCATCGTATGATGGTATGAAGAGGCATTTTTAAAAATTCTGAGGATGGGACAAGTGTCACGAAACATGTCAATTGTATTGTGAAGACATTTACTTAAGCCACAGAGGTGAGCTACATAGCGTTTAGTTGATTATAAAATACGTGGCTTGGACTTTAAGCGGATTTATTCCATTAACAATATGAATATTGCAAGTCGAGCAAGCATAGTACGTAATTTCCAAAATATTAAGATCCAGCTTCATAAGACCATTTTACATATCAGATTTAATAAAACCTGTCTAAAGAATAATATTGTACCTAATTACGCTCGTATAAAATTTAAATGCTCATCCTTCGCTGATATGAAAACTAAAAGGCACGCAGAATTGTACAGAATTAAAGAAGAAATATAATCCTTACACAGGAAAAAATCCCATCTCAATTCAAGATTATATAGAGCACGTTTACAATTACTTAATGACGTACACCCGCCCTTGCTTGATAACTATCTTGATTTTTTAACAATGACATACAGCGAATTATTTATCAAATGCATAGCAAGCAAACAAGTAAATTCCAAAAAGTTATTAGACAGACAACAGCAGGAAGCCAACAACATTACCTGTAAACATACATTTTATACACGATTGCAGAACTTAACATCAATAGAGATCTAACTAAAAAAGAATCTAAGTTGTTGAACAAGGGCTTAAATTATAATTTACTTCGATCAAAATCTTACTTCAACCATAAACATATTGCTGCTAAAATTATAAATGTTGAAACTGTAGTCAAAGCAATAGAGGACCAGAAGTTCAAGATGAGGTGCGGATTTTAATCAATAATAAGCTCAGTAATATCATAAGAAACCAGGATACCAATACCTATTCTTCGGTTCCGTATACTTTTAATAATTATAATAAAGAACGCAATATCTTAACGGGTTTAAAACGCAAACTGTCAGACAACAGTGCTCTTGTAACCAAAGCTGACAAAGGCAACACTGTTGTCATTATGGACAATAGTGATTATACTGATAAGATACGGAACTTTATCGCTAACAACAACATTGAGAAATTAAACTCGGACCCTACTGAACATTACGTCATGTGTCTAAATCGGGGCATAAATAAGAGTGTGCATTTGTTTGATGTGCGAACTAGACGATCGTTAAAGCCCATCAATTCAAAGGCACCCACATTGACAGGGTTACCAAAACTACATAAAACTGCTGTTCCGATAAGACCGTTAATTAACTTCACTACCGCACCTGGTTATAAAACAACTAAAAAATTGGTAAACGTCATTAAACGCAACATAAACATAGTTAATAGTCACAGTATAACCAATAATGTCGATTTTGTCAATAAAGTGAAGGATGTAAAGATCGAACCTCATTATAAGCTGCTTTCGTTTGTTATTGTTAATTTGTATACGAATATACCGGTTGCTGATACCTTACAAATTTTGAGAAATAACCTCGTCAATACTAATAAATTGAATGTTGAAAGTATTAAAGAATTGATAGACCTTTTGGAGTTGGTTCTCAACCAGAATTATTTCACGCATGACAAGCAATTCTTTAGCCAACATGACGGTTTGGCAATGGGTTCTCCACTCTCTGGCCTCCTCGCTGAAGTGTACTTAAACCATTTCGAAAACTCCTTTATCTTTTCCAATGGTATGTACAATGATAACATAATATTTTATGGCCGGTATGTTGACGACACCTTTTTGATCTATAAAGGCACACGTCGACAAATAGACAGGCTACCCATATATTTAAACAGTATTAATAACAATATACAGTTTACACTGGAGCACGAGGACAGTGGAAAATTAAATTTTCTAGATTTGACGGTCACCAGAAACATTAATAAATTGGAGTTTAATATTTATAGGAAACCCACTACAACTGACACTGTAATACACGCAACATCTTATCATCCGGCATCACAGAAAATGGCCGCTTTCCACAGCATGGTTAACCGCCTCTTATCATTGCCCCTCAGCGATAAGGATTATCAAGACGAACTAAATACCATTAAACACATTGCGGTCACCAACGGCTACGAAAAAGCAGTAATAAAAAATATCCTTAAAAACATATGAGACGAAAAAAGGCAAAAACACGCTAATGGCACCTGGGGACACTGTGTATAAATACATTTCAATACCATACATGAGCTTTCTACCTAGAATTCTGTCTTCTATTTTAAACAAGTCAAACGTTGTTGTCATATATAAGACTACAAATTAATTTTTTTAAATAACCTTCGTACTCGGGAACCAACAGTCCTTGAAAAGAAAACAGGGATCTATAAATTAATATGTAATAGTTGTGATGCCTTTTATGTGGGCCAAACGGGCAGTGGTTTTCTCAAGAGGTTTGTTGAACATAACCCACCCACTTATTTTCACAACACAAAAAACGTAAAATCTAAATTCGCTAAGCATCTTATTGAAGAAAATCACAACTATACTAATTTTCATACCAATTTGGAACCCTTTCACATTTGTAATATAGGACGTTACATGGACGCCCTTGAAGAGTTTGAAATATATAGAGCGTATAATAATCCTGTTACCAGGCGACATGTTTTAAATGATCAGCTGAACTTTAAATCTAATATCTTGTATGATACTGCGTTGCGATCTTGCTACGACACGAGTCAAATATTAACCAGTGCGCTGTCGGTTGCCGTGCGGTGTACACCGTAAAACTGTTGTGCGCGTAATTTGTGTAGTGTAAGTGTGTTTTTTGTTTATGTGGATTTTAATATTTTTTAAATATATTGACCAGTGTGCCATGAAGAGGCATTTTTAAAAATTCTGAGGATGGGAAAAGTGTCCCGAAACATGTCAATTGTATTGTGAAGACATTTACTTAAGCCACAGAGGTGAGTTGCATAGCGTTTAGTTGATTAGGTTACCTTCCGTCTGCTAAATTTTCATGAATACATTAAAAAGTATTGTTGAATAACCATTCTTCAAAATCTTTCCAAACTGTCACTAAAAATGTTTGAAAATTTAGCGCGCTAATTATGTTAATAGTATTCTTAGATTACCAACACTTTTGGTTTATAACTGTTTGAAGCACTCTTTGAAAGATTTATGTGTTACTTGTTAATTTGTGGTCTTTACAAAATCATCAGTACTATTACAGATATTCTACGAAGTCGTTTAAGTATCTGTGTAATAAAGTTTACCTGTGTATACGGGAACAGAATTCACTGCAAAAACTGCTTAGTTACACTGATCACATGTAGCCGCGTCTTTCAAAATGTATTGCTTCCCTTCAGCTTCCTAATCTCATCAATTAATCATAAGTCTACTTTCTTACCACACGGACTTCTTAGAATCGATTAGACAAATAAACAATTAAGTAGAGGGAAAGTGGGGGTTCGAAACACTTCCGGGTTCCGAACGAAAACACTACCGGGTTCCAGTTCATGACGTCATAGAGGCATTGGCAGCTGGTGTCCGAGCTGTCCATGTGACGTCACTGTGTGTGTGTGTGTGTGTGTGTGTGTGTGTGTGTGTGTGTGTGTGTGTGTGTGTGTGTGTGTGTGTGTGTGTGTGTGTGTGTGTGTGTGTGTGTGTGTGTGTGTGTGTGTGTGTGTGTGTGTGTGTGTGTGTGTGACTGAAACACCTCCGTGTTCCAGTTCATGACATCACACAGAGGCCCAAGTCGCTGGCGTCCGCATGGCTAAAACCTGTTTCAAGACGTCACGGAGGCCGTGGTTTCTGCATGTCAAAATTTGGTAGCCGAAAACAATGTGTAGCGGTTGGGGTACCCGGAATTCGCCGGTTGCCCGGACGCACAGAGGCGATGTCATCGGATACCGTTACGCGAAATTTTGGGGCATCGGGTACCGAAATTTGGTGATATGGTCCATCGGGTACCGTTACCCGAAATGTTCAAATCAACGGATGGGGGACCCGAAATTGTTGGTGTCGAATTTTGACACCCGAAATGTTTAAATCAACGGATGGGGGTACCCGAAATTTTTGGTGTCTGAATTTTGACACCCGAAATGTTTAAATCAACGGATGGGGGTACACCCTAAAACAAGTCCTGCATGTCTAAACTCTTGACGGGAGAGGGGGTACCGTTACGCGAAATTGATCGGTTAAAATTTCGGGCAATAGGTACCTGACGGGTTCCGAAATTTGGTGATTAATGACATCCCGACGCGGTTCCTCAGGTACCCCGGGTTCCAGTTCATGACGTCACACAGAGGCCCTAGTGGATGGTCTCCGAACATGTCCAAAATTTGGTAGCTGAAAACAATGTGTAGCGGATGGGTGGGGGTACCCGGAATTCGGTGGTTGACGAGGTCCTGGACGAGCCGTCATAGAGGGAAAGTGGGGGTTCGAAAACACTTCCGGGTTCCGAACGAAAACACTACCTGGTTCCAGTTCATGACGTCATAGAGGCACTGGCAGCTGGTGTCCGAGCTGTCCATGTGACGTCACTGTTGTGTGTGTGTGTGTGTGTGTGTGTGTGTGTGTGTGTGACTGAAACACTTCCGTGTTCCAGTTCATGACATCACACGGAGGCCCAAGTCGCTGGCGTCCGCATGGCTAAAACCTGTTTCAAGACGTCACGGAGGCCGTGGTTTCTGCATGTCCAAAATTTGGTAGCCGAAAACAATGTGTAGCGGATGGGGTTACCCGGAATTCGGCGGTTGCCCGGACGCACAGAGGCGATGTCATCGTGTACCGTTACGCGAAATTTTGGGGGCATCGGGTACCGTTACCCGAAATGTTTAAATCAACGGATGGGGGTACCCAAAATTTGTGGGTACGCCCTAACCGGGTTCCAGTTCATGACATCACACAGAGGCCCTGTCAGCTGGTGTCCGAATGTTAAAACACTTCCGCGTTCTGGTTTATTTTGATGTAACAAAATAATCGTTCTCTCCTGAAATTTTTAATGTCAGAATTTTGGTACCCTAAATGATTAAAACAACGGATGGGGGTACCCGAAATTTGTGGGTACGCCCACATGACGACGACGTAGAGGGCGTGATGTCTGAAATGATTAAAACAACGGATGGTGGTACCCGAAATTTTCGGTGTCTGAAATGTAGTACCCGAAATGTTTAAACCAACGGATGGGGTTACCCGAAATTTTTGGAGTCCGAATTTTAACACCCGAAATGTTGAAATCAACGGATGGGGGGTACACCCTAAAACAAGTCCTGTATGTCTAAACTCTTGACGGGGGGAGGGGGTACCGTTATGCGAAATTGATCGGTTAAAATTTGGGGCAATAGGTACCTGACGGGTTCCGAAATTTGGTCGGGTACCGACGCGGTTCCTCCGTACTCAAAACCGGATATTGTATTATTATAATGTTTATATTGTGTTAATATAAAACAGATGCATCGATTTGAATACTGTTTAGAAAACATTTATTCTTATTATGCGTTACTAAAATTGTTAACTGAATAAATATATTTACTCCTGTTACGATTCGCCTGTAAACCAGTCAAACAGCATCTAAGCTGGTACAAGCGGTGTGTGTGTGAAACACTGCCACGTTCAGTTAATGTATAGGGATAAACGATACCTATCGATATAAGTATGGTATCGATACTTTTTTTCGATACCAAGTATTTTGGTATCGATACCAGGTTTTCGATACGAGTACTGGTATCGATACCAGAGGTCCGGTATCGGAAAAAATACTCAAACGAAATTTTTTTTTATTTTAATAATTAAAAAGAATGTACCTTGCTAAAAACAGGGGGAAAATGTGATAATAATTTAAGTTTTAACTTCTTAAGTGTTAAGTGGCCCAAGAGTTTATGTTGGCAACGGCTGACGAATTCCGGAATTTGCATAACCTTCCTATGCTGTTAGTGCTACGCTTTTGTTGTTTTGTTTCTTGGCTTCAGGTTTATTCAGAGTTCAGACTTCAGTTTCTACTCTTTATTTTTACCACTGAGAATTGCGACTACTGTTTTAGTGTTTGTTTTGTTGAGTTTTAAATAATGTCACCTTCTAAGAGCAAGGTGTGGGGGTATTTTGCTAAAGTGAACGGAACTATCGCAGAATGCAAGACTTGCGGAAAGAAGATAAAGTATAGTGGAAACACATCCAACCTCTTCAAACATCTAAAGGTAAATCATGCCCGCATACATTCAGAATTAGAAGATCGAGTAAAGCAACCAACTTTGCCTGAGAAGCGGCCGAAATTAGGCGAATGCTCAAGTTTACCTTCTACTTCTAGTTCTACCGAATCTCGTAGTCATGATGATGATCAACAAATTATTAAGCCTATAGTAAAGCTTTCCAAAAGGCCTCATCGTTTCAAGACGGTGGTGCTAAATACCATGCGATTATACAGGCAATTTTATACTTTATCTGTAGAGATATGAGGCCATTCGCTATAGTAGATGGCTGTGGGTTTAGGAAATTAATTAAGGTGGTCTCTCCTTTGTATGTTGTTCCGTCAGGAACAACTCTAAAAAGAAAAATGAATAAAAAATATGAAATGTGCGCTCTCCGAGTGAAAGTGGGTCACACAAAGATAAGTCATTTCTGTTTAACCACCGATATTTGGACAGACACCATGAACGAACGTGCCTACTTAGGGGTTAGTCTTCACTATTTCGATGATGGAAGTATAAATCTTAAGACTACTAATTTAGGTGTCGTTCCATTACAAAAAACACATACCGTACAGGAGAGAACATTTCAGATGTTTTGACTAATCTAATGAGTGAATGGGATATACCAAAAGAAAAAAATTCAAATGTTGTGACCGATAATGGCGCAAATATGGTATCTGCCATCAACTTGTTTATTGGAAAAAATAGGCACATTGCCTGCTTCGCCCACATGATTAATTTAGTGGTTGAGTCTTCTCTGAAAAACATTAATGCTCTTCCATCCATTCAAAAAGTTAGGGCCATCGTGAAATGAGTGAAGAATAGCATGAAGGTTTCTGATAAATTTCGTCAGCTTCAATCGACGCATGAAATTTCTGAAGGAGAACATAAAAAAACTTATCCTGGATGTAGCAACGAGGTGGAACTCAACATATTATATGTTGCAACGGTTTTTAGAAATGGTTTCGACCATTAGTCAACTTGCTATTGAGGACATGTCTGCTCCAGAAATGCCACAACTAATCGGGAGTTAATCGACATCAAAAATATTTTATTACTTCTCCAGCCATTTGAATACGTGACAAGGGAGGCATCAGGGGAAAAATACACGACGTTGTCAACAATTATTCCAATGGTAAATATATTGATCAAACAGCTGGAAAAGATTACAATTTCCGAATCCGATTCAGCATCAAGAATCGAAGAGGCCAAGAAAGCAGTGATCCGAGAGGTTAAAAAAAGGTTTGAACATATACAGAATAATTTGAATATGGCAGTTGCTACTGTCTTGGATCCAAGATTCAAAAACCTTCACTTTAAGGATGCACAAGCTTGTGCTAATCAGTTTTTTGCGCAAGAAGGTAAAAGCAGCTACCATAGATGCTGCACACTCAGCCAGTTCGTCAGACGAAGAAAAAACATCTGATTTCGACTTTTGGGAGATCCACAAGGAGTTGGTCCATGGAAAACGAAGCCAGCGCAAAGACGAGTCCAATGACGAACTTTCTCGTTATCTGAATAATCCTACATCCCCACTGAAAACAGACCCATTAAAGGAGTGGGATGATATGAAGAACATATTCCCTGTTTTATACAAAAATGCCAGAGTTGTTTTAATGTTTGTGGTGACGTCGGTGGCATGTGAACGCCTCTTTTCAAAAACTGGTTTCATATTGAACCAGTCGAGAAATAGGTTGTCTCCCAAACATTTAGGGCGTTTGTCATTTTTAAGTGGCCTTGATGAAGAAGAGTGGGGCCTTTAGTGTTTCTTTTTTTTTAGTTTCGTTGTTTAGTTTTTCTTTTATGTACAACTAAAAACATATAATTTTAATTTTTTATTTAATGTTGTTTAATGTTTTTTTTATTTATTGTTAAAGTTTTTTTAAAAATTATTTCTTTATAGTAATAGTAGTAGTAATTTTTATTATTATAATTACCATGTTTTTTAATTCTTTTATTTAATAATGTGTAAATTGTTTAATTGTGTATTTTCTTATTTTTGTATTTCTTTATGAGGGAAATAAATTTAAAAAAATTTATAAAAATGTTAATTGTAATATATTATTGGGTTTATTGAAAATTGTGTTTTTTTTTATTTTTAAATCCACAACATTTTAATGCGTTTGTGGTTAGCGCTAAATTTACTCATATGAGTACAATAATACTTGCAAGTATCGGCTTCTTTTTTTCGATACTGCTCAGGTATCGATATTTTCATTGAAGTATTGTAACGAGTATAAGTATCGATACTTTCATGGTATCGTTTATCCCTATTAATGTATTCAAAGAGGAACTGATAGCTGGCGTCCGTTTTTTATAAAGCTCTGTGTGTGTGTGTGTGTGTGTGTGTGTGTGTGTGTGTGTGTGTGTGTGTGTGTGTGTGTGTGTGTGTGTGTGTGTGTGTGTGTGTGTGTGTGTGTGTGTGTGTGTGAGGTTGACGTAGAGCTGCCTGCAGCGCTCTTTCTCTACTATAAAAACCGGTTTCTTTGCTGTTACATTCCATGTGAGAGACATACAACTCTACTGCTTTTGCGCTTATTCAAGTATGATAGGAATAATTGTTTTGTATAAGGGGTATAATAATAAAAGTAACATAGGTTATGGTTTATATATATATATAAGTTTTAATAATATCAAAAGCTTTTACAATCAAATCGTAAGCTATAAGTTTTTTCTCTCTCTACACACACACGTTCTATATTCACAAGACAATTATAATTGAACAAAACATACGCGCTCTCTCTATATACATAACTAAAAAAATAGACACTTTATCTATCTATATATATATATTTACATAATTATACAAAATAATCTTTTTTCTCTCTCGCTTTCTCTCTCTTTTGCAGCCTTGAAGGTTCTCTCTCTCTCTCGCTTTCTCTCTCTCTCTCTTTCTCTCTCTTTTACAGCCTTGAAGGCTTTCTCTCTCTCTCTCCCTCTAAATATACAGTGGAACACGTTTAACACGAAATGACGGGGACCAGCTATTTTTTCGTGTTAACCTATATTTCGTGTTAACCGAATTTCGTGTTAACAGATAAAAAGTGAAACAAAATGAGGTACAGAACCTACTATACTGTAAATGGTCAAATACCGAAGATATTACTTACTGAATTTATTAGTAAAATAAATCAATAAAGAATATTGAATAGGTACTAATATATGATCGTTTTATTTATCCTCCTGGACTATTATAGAGTCATTAATTTTTTCTTAAAATGTAAAGTTATTGTAGTGAAAATGTTCAATTCTTTTTAAAATAGTTCGTTATTTTCTTTTGTACAGAATTCTGCACTACTTGATTTTCAATAAATTGTTCTAGTTTATCGACGTGCTCAAACATTTCACATTCAGAGTTGGCTTCTAAAAATCGATGAACACATCTCAGCAACGAAAGTGTATCGTAGCGGTAGGAACTCCTGTCATATCATTTTCCATGTCAAGTTCGTCGGCACCCTCATCACTTTCACAGTTTTCAGCTTGCTCTATTTCTACGATATCACTGTCTGTTAATACGAAAGCCGTAGTTACGTTCTCGTCGACAGACATCTACTCATTTAGAGAAACTGAAACATTTAATGCTGATGATACGTGATTAAACATTTCAGACAGGGTAGGTCCAATTTCAATTTCTTCGCATTCGGTTTGTTTAATCTCTGAATTTAAAATGAATCGAGCATGAGTGAAACAATTTTCAATAGTTTTAGCTGGCACGAGGTTCCATGCTGTTCGCAGCAAATTACAGGCGTCCAGTAAATGTACACAGAAATTGTTTTTACCTCTATAGCGACCAATTTTTTCCAGATTTAAACGTTTACGTTTATCGTTACATAATATATTACAGAGTGTATCATACGGAGGCGAACGACATACACCACCCTCGCAAAAACACATCACTTCTAAACATCTATAAACTTTTTATTATTGGATTTTGTTCTTAGAAAACGATGCAATCGAGTCCATTTTTGGCGTTCTCTCATAGGTTCGTTACCCACTTTTCTAGCATGGGTCGAACAAAAAGCGCACCGAACTCTGTCAGTATAAGATGTAGGTAATAATAAAACCCACGGCAACCACACTATGAACTTTACGGGGCATAACACAAATTTCTTTAGCCTTTCGTGTTCACTATGATATGAATCTGCTTGAATAAGCATACATGTATATGTACAGTATTTAACGGATTTTGTCCAATCAGCGTCTAGCACTAAATTAATGTGACGTATTAAATAATATAAACGTTCTCTCTTCCATCTCTTTTTATGTTAATTTGTTGGAAAATAACTATTTTTTTTTGTAATTATTTAAGATAAAATAAGAATTATTAAGCTAATTACATAGTCGATTACAAGCTGGACGCTAACCTTGTGGTTCGCAAGTGTTGTGTGAGATGTCACAACCAACGAGAGAACGCAAGGCTTGACTGACTTCATCCGGTCTTCAGTGAAGGCCTCACTCCAACGCTTCAGCAGAAAAACATGGAACTTATTTTCCTGCGTTTGCGGGCAAGCTCCACTGTCCTCCAAATCGATGATAACAGCATTTTCAAATCTTGTGTTCAACAATTCCATGAAAAGTACGTCATACTTGCACTTGATCTGCAGTGACTGCAGTTAGTGACGATGGTTTGCATGATTCGGCTAACGCTAAAACGGTAACGATAACACTAAGAACGTCAACGCTGAGAACGTAAACGTTAACGCAAACGCTAAAGTTAATGCTAACGCTAAGAAAGATGACCCTAAGAACGCTAAAAAACGCTAACACTAACGATAACGTTGATCTAGTAGTAATAGTGTTAGTGATGAATGATTTGCGTGATACGGCTAACGCTAAAACGGAAAACGTAAACAGTAAGTACGCCAACGCTAAGAACGTTAACGCTAACGCAAACGCTAAAGTTAATACTAACGCTTAGAAAGCTGACTCTAAGAACGCTACAAACGCTAACGCTAACGATAACGTTGATCTGGTAGTAATAGTGTTAGTGATGAATGATTTGTGTGATTCGGCTAACGCTAAAACGGAAAACGTAAACAGTAAGTACGCCAACGCTAAGAACGTTAACGATAACGCGAACGCTAAAGTTAATGCTAACGCTTAGAAAGCTGACTCTAAGAACGCTACAAACGCTAACGCTAAGAACGCTAACCTAAGAACGCTAACGCTAACGATAACGTTGATCTTGGGGCAGTGATTTTCTTTGTTCAACACTTGTACGAATAGCCGTACAGCAGTATAACCTCATCATCAACAACGATGACAAAGAACTTTTTTTTTCCTTGGAGCAGCAGACAAACGTTGAGCAGTTCAGGGACAAATTCAATTACTTGGAAAAATGGCATTCTTCCCGTTATTATGTAATTTTTTGGATGCTATCAACAAGATAGAGTCTACGGGCGCTGTCTTTGCTGGACGTGAGCAAGAGACTTTTGACAAAGTCCGAAACAAATACCTTCCTTGTTAGCTAGTTCCTCTCCTATCCCTTCTTCTTTTGGGTATATTCTACTGTCTACTTTAACGGCCGAACCGTCAGTGTGAGCGTCGACGGGTCCTGTTCTAAATTCCAATCCACCCCGCCGGCGTACAGCAGGCTTTCATCTTTGGCTCCGCTATATACGTACATCGTGTAAACGAAGACGTGTAGGAGTATCCCCAAGAAGCGTTTTCCCTCTTCGCAGACGACGCTATGCAACATTGAAGCTCACTGTTCCTACAATTTGAGAACACAAAGCCACAGAGGCAGTTGGATTGGCTAAGGAAGTGGAAGGTGACGATCAACATGTAGAAATAGACAAAAATTAGTATTGACTTAAGGACAACGAACCTGAGGGCAAAACCAAAAAAGTGAACGATTATTTAGTGATTAAAAGCGTTATTCTAAGCATAAAAAGACTAAAAAATAGACCTCAAACCTCGAATAAGGTACAATTCTCTTCGTCTCATCGTCTTCTACAAGATTCAATGGTCAAAAGTTAGTATTGACTCAAGGACAACGAACCTGAGGTCAAAATAAATGTACGATTATTTAGTGATAATAAGCGTTATTTTAAGCATAGAACGGGTAAAAACTGACCTCGTACCTCGAATAAGGTACCATTCTCTTCCTCTCATCGTCCTCTACAAGATTCAATGGTCAGAAATTAGTATTGACTCACGGACAACGAACCTGAGGCCAAAAAATTGCACGATGGAAGAATTTGAGATATATAGGGCGTACAATGACGTACACAGTCGTGACTTCGTGCTAATCGATCATTAAATTTTAAATCAAACCCGCCTTACGATACCGCAATAAACCTGTCTGCTGCATGCTCAACGCTCTCGAATATTTCTAGGTTAGTATTTGTCATGCGAAGTGCTGCTGGTATAGGAATCGGAAATGTGTTTTTTAAATGAAAAAGTGGACTGTATGAATCTGAGTTAACTAGCCATTTATTGAATAATTATATAATGAAGAGCATGACCCATCCAATTACGTATGGCGTACATTGCCAAGATAAATACCGATAGAAGAAAGAAAAATTGTATAAAGAAGTTACATTATTAAATTTTACATAGCCGCGGCTAGCAAATGGAAGAGAGTACTGATCGGATGAAGGCTGAGTTTTAACTAACTAACATCGCAGCTCGCGATTAGCGACCTGTACATTGAGCGTGACGTAATTGTGCGGGCCGAATGCGCGCGGGTATATAAACACATACAAAGATTTAACATACTGCCCGCCCAAAATCGGGTGATTTTGACATAGGTTACAGTAATATAGGTTACAGTATAGTTACACGAAAAAATGCAAGTATCCATTAACAAGTTACAAACCCGAAATGTGTGATAATATATAGTAGAATGAATATTGGCGCATCGAAAGATGGCTCATTAGATAGCATAAATGCAAATACAATATTCAATACAATATACATAAATATAAATACAATATTGATCAATACTCATCGAACAATATATAATAATAAAATACAAATGCTAGAATGTCTGATGACACATAATAATAATAACAATATACCCAAATTCAATGACAATTATACATGCAATTAATAACACATAGTAAGTAGCATTACACAATAGCTAATAGAAATCCAAAGAATTCAATAATAATAGCATGACAATAAGTGCATAATAAGCAATGTTACATAATAATACAATAGAAATATACCCAAAAAATTCATTATAATAATAGCCCAACAGAAGAATACCCAAAAAATTCATGACAATAATAGCACAATAGAAATATACCCAAAAAATTCATATAAACACTGCACCAAACAGTACACAATAACTGACATCACACTGACGAAAAAAGAACACTTAAAATGTTTACTAATGCACATATAAATAGCGTGCATTAATTTGCATAAATATAAATATAAATGTATAAATAAGTACATTTAACATTGTAGTTAGTAGTACGTAGAGCATGTGCTCATCCGGAAATGTCCCGGGCATGAAGCACTGAAAAACCAATTAGTCTGATGCCACGGGAAGTGGACACAGTTTGTGGATACGCCTACGCAGGATGCCGTTTGTGGTGCGGACATCCGCTACGCGTACTAATGAATCCTGACCCATATAGATTTGGGTGACAATACCACGTTTCCACTGCAGAGGTGGGGTATTGTCTTCTAAAATGAGGACGAGTTGTTCTGGAGACAAATTTTTTGAATGTTTTCTCCATTTATTTCGTTGTTGCAGCTGATGCAGATAATCTCTTGACCAACTCTTCCATATAGAGTGGGTGAATCTCTGCAGAAGCTGTCATCTCCCCAAGCGACCCAATTTTATATCCGAATAGTCGGGTTCCGGGAGCGCAGTAAGTGGAGAACCAACTAAGAAATGTGCTGGAGTCAAGGGCTCGGGATCCCCGGAATCACTTGAAATGGCGAACAAGGAACGTGAATTCAGACATGACTCTATTTGAGTCAAAACAGTGTAATGCTCTTCAAAGTTGAGAAGCGTACTGCCGATAACGCGCCGTAAATGAAATTTAACGCTTTTGCTCCGCTCTCCCATAGACCACCGAAATGAGGTGCTGACGGAGGTATTAAAGACCACTTGACCTCCTGTGAACTGGCGAAGTCCTGAGTGGATTGTTGAAATTCGTCGTGTTGAAAAAGTTTGTACAAATCGTGTAATATAGTGCCAGCACGACGGAAATTTGTACCGTTATCGGAAACTATTTGTGCAGGGATGCCCCTGGGAGCTATGAAGCGTTTTAAAGCAGCTATAAAGGCGTCTGCAGTCAGATCTGATACCAATTCAAGGTGAATTGCCTTAATGGCCATGCAAATGAAAAGTGAAGTGTAAGCCTTTGTGATTGATTTGGACCGCTGCCCGCCCAGACGTAGAAATATGGGACCGGCATAGTCGACGGCACATTGGGAAAATGGGTTAGAGGGAGTGACTCTGAAAGAGAGTAATTGGAAACCACGGCCTCTGTGTCGGCACAGTGCTGAACTTGAACCCGGAAGTGTTTCAGACATGCAGGACTTGTTTTAGGGCGTACCCACCTTTCAAATTTCGGGTACCCCCATCCGTTGATTTAAATATTTCGTGTACCAAATTTCGGACACCAAAAATTTCGGGAAACGGGAGGGCTATAATTTATTTTTATGTACAAATTAATATCCAATAGGAACCACAAGCCTCTGACACCAATGACATAACATATACCCATTGTTACAGTCGAACACACGCGTCATGTGGGCGTACATTTCGGGTGTCAAATTTCAGACATCACGTCCTCTAGACATGCAGGTTAAATTTCAGACACCACAAAATTTCGGGATAACCCCACCCGTTGTCGGACGACAGTGTTTTAACATAATTTCGGACACCCCAAAATTTCGGGGTACCCCCTCCGTTGTTTAAACATTTCGAGTACTAAATTTCAGACACAAAAATTTCGAGGTACCCCCATCCGTTGATTTAAACATTTCGGGTGTCAAATATTGGACACCAAGCCCTCTATGGACACTGACACATATGGAACGCTCGGAGAGCAGGTCCTCTGTGTGACGTTATGCAGGACTTGTTTTAGGGCGTACCCCCCATCAGTTGATTTAAATATTTTGTGTACCAAATTTCGAACATCAAAAATTTCGGGTAACGGTACCATTGTCTCCGTGACGGCTCGCCCAGGACCTCGTCAACCACCGAATTCCGGGTACCCCCACCCATCCGCTACACATTGTTTTCGGCTACCAAATTTTGGACATGCACGGAGACCATCGACTAGGGCTTCTGTGTGACGTCATGAACTGGAACCCGGAAGTGTTTTAACATTCGGACCATATCACCAAATTTCGGTACCCGATGCCCCAAAATTTCGCGTAACGGTATCCGATGACATCGCCTCTGTGCGTCCGGGCAACCGCCGAATTCCGGGAACCCCAACCGCTACACATTGTTTTCGGCTACCAAATTTTGACATGCAGAAACCACGGCCTCCGTGACGTCTTGAAACAGGTTTTAGCCATGCGGACGCCAGCGACTTGGGCCTCTGTGTGATGTCATGAACTGGAACACGGAGGTGTTTCAGTCACACACACACACACACACACACACACACACACACACACACACACACACACACACACACACACACACACACACACACACACACACACACACACACACACACACACACACACACACACACACACACAACAGTGACGTCACATGGACAGCTCGGACACCAGCTGTCAGTGCCTCTATGACGTCATGAACTGGAACCCGGTAGTGTTTTCGTTCGGAACCCGGAAGTGTTTTCGAACCCCCACTTTCCCTCTACTCAATTATGAAAAGCAAATATGTGTTAAAACTAATACACAAAACATTAATATTTTGTAACTCGCAAACTCACGAGTTATAAATTCGTTACTTGTTAGTATATATTTCATCAAGTGGACATAAAGGACAAAACACTTCAAATGATGGGCAAGACAAAAAGTAGTCAAAATACTCATATATCAAACTATGTTATTCACAACACAATCCGAACGGTGAATAGATGGAGGCATTACTCCTTGTCAAGTGCTGAACATTTCTGACATCGTCTTCCAATATGGGAGACGACACTTAGGCGAGCGGTGCCTAAGTATCTATTTGTTAAGAGAGAGATGGGTGCCTCACGGATGTCAGTGCTTTACTGCTAAAAGAGGACATCACGGGTTTCTCTCTTTAGATCATTAGAATTACTTATTTCAGTTAGAATGTTTACGGATTTTACACATAGGAACAGATAATATAAACGTGGTACTAACTAAAATACTCTCAATAATCGTTGAAACCAATTAAAAAAAAAACAATTTTTTAATGTAAACGTATAACATATGCATAGTAAACACGTACTTATATGTTAGTATCTAAAAATAGATAATTTTTTCAAGACATTCATTTAAAATTATTTTGTGACATACTTACATTAATTCCTCATATACTACATGTTACTATGTTGCCGAATACTTTACTATATGTGTTATTGAATTGCTGAGTATATATTGACCATCTGCAGAATGTGGTCACATACACACGCGCTCTCTCTCTCTCTCTCTCTCTCTCTCTCTCTCGCGCGCGCGCGCGCGCGTACGCACGCACGCGCACAGTAAAAGTGTTTTATACTGGTCACTCTAGACAGAGGCAAACTGTAAGTTTGGAACACTGTCTGAATACGGTCTGAACCGCTAGACGCCAAGTCTATCGCCACCGCCTCCCCGTCGTCTCCTCACGGTCTCCAATTGATCCATATGTGTACACCAGTAAGTACATGCAAATTTCTAAATTAAAACTCGGATTAATCTTAGAGGCAGTAAAGCAGCTAGAGGTTTCATTAACACTTTTACACATCTTACTTTTGTCCAACATTATTTTTGCCTAAAAAAGTAATACGACTATTCAAAAAGGCAACAAAGCAGCAATCAATAATGATACTAGATTGCTACTGATAATATAAGAAGAAACATAGGAAGAAATATAATGTGAGACAGCTCTCAAAGCTGCTACACATTTGTAAAGCGTAAGCTGTTTATTGTCAGACATTTCAGTAGCAAATTAAAGACCTTTGGTTACTCATTAATCAAGTATGTGTGCAATATTTAAAGTTAATTTTATATTTATAAATCCCGCTAACTGCATCCGTCATGTCACTTTTAAACGTGTTACGCGTATTTTAGATATCGCGTGACTGGTAAAGGTACGTGCCTGCTAACGCCTTCACATACACGTGTTTTATTTTAAATATTACAAATGTTTAAAATAAATTTAAGTTTTAGTATAAACTTTTACTTGTAAGTTGATCTGTATTAATCCTACGTCTTTAATTAGTGGTAATTTATTTATGGTTAATATGGAATTAAATGAAAACATCACTAAATAGTTCAAAATCTTGTTTGTTTAATTAGAAACTAAACCTGACTTTAGTAGTTGCAACAAATTACAACTACGTATACACACTGTAATGCTTTCTGTAATGCAAAAAACAAGAAAGTTTTAAATAACACTGTAAAAATAAAGGTTGCATTTTAACGGTTGCTATCCATTAAAATAGAACTTATCAAAAATAAATAACCCTTATTGTTTGTAGTCAGTCGAAGTTTCCCAGCTCTGCTAATGTGGAGCAAATCTGTGTTTTTGAAATGTTAAATTACTCTAATTGGTCATTGACTCTGATTTACGGCCTCTATTGTTTAGTTTGCTACTGTCATGACGTACGTTCTTATTCCATTGTAACATTAATTTAAAATAGTGCTATAGGCTATTAAAGAAACATTGTGAAGTAAAATACAAGTCAGATAAAGTTGATTAAATAAACGTTACTGCCTGTGATTCAGGTTCAAAACTACATATCCTTCCTTAATATATTTATGAATTTTGTAACACTATATTTAAACGAAACCGTTATTCAGGAAAACTTTGTATGCTTGTATATCTTTAACACAATTTTCATATTGCTTAAACCAATAGTTTACACGGTCATGTTTACTGAAAATTAAATTATAAATTGTTATATTACTAACTTTACTTTTTTTAGTGGTCTGTATTTAAAATACTTAAAATCCATATAACGTTTGAAGTCAGTGTACTGTAATTAAAATTAAATAAAAGACTCACTGCGTAATGTAGAAACGCCAATGCTAGTTCACAAGGAATACAACGTGCAGTCACGTACATTCCGAAATCACTAGACACATATTACTGGGAAGTTGGAACAATAAATTTGGAGCGTTCGTGAATTACTTACTAGGAGTGTGAATGAACGTTATTTTGTTCACAGTTGTAATACAGTCTACGATAACAACTAAATTATCACGTACAACTATTTGTCATAGTTAGTTTGCGCAAACAGTAATATTAGTTAATCAGGAAAGCTAACTGTGTCAAGCCTAACATTCACGTGTAATATAATTTTTTCAAAAAAGTAATAAGTAAAATCCACATATTAAATTAAACTGACCACCATCAGCTTACGGATCATATGGACAGTGAAGGAAACTGTTTCACCCTAGCTTGTAGATGGCTGAAACAAAAAATCAAGGCAGGGAAGAATAATAATTATAATTGCTGTATTCTGCACCATAGAAGTGCCTCATGGTTAGTTGGATTGTCACGCAGTAGCAACTTGAGTCATGTGACATAAAAGGAAAATGCAAGTAAACCTTCAGTAAATGGTTATTATTACAGGATGTTATTCCAGGTGCGATTTTTGACAGCCTGAATTGGTCCGGAAACTGAAGATCGCACATTGTTTATATACTGCTGCCCGAATAGTGAATCCTGTACTTCTGGGTTAGTAGCATGTACTAGTTTTCTAAGATGCTTTTCACAAAGACAAAATATACAAAATTTTCTGACAAGTTAAACAAAACGCATTTCAATTTACATAACATGTTCGTAATTATGTGAAAATATGTTAATCAAAACTCAATAACGTAAGTGACTAACAAAAAAATTATGTGTGTGCGTCTGTTAGTGTAGGCCTATTTATGTGTAAGATTATTTTTTAGTTTTCTAATCGAATATATTTGTGTTAGAAGCATTATTGCAATTGCTTACAATTGCAGGTTTCCAAGACATATATTTAAGTGTCTCTGTTAAAATATTTTGTTCACTCTCGTAGATTTTAATTTATAATTTTACTCAGTTTTGAAGCTTCTAGTTGTTTACAGGTGGAAGAAATACAAGAATATGTAGAGAAGATCATTTGCTTGAGTACAGATGAAAACGTAGTATAATAGGAAAACAAGTGTAGAGGAATAATGTTGCATATTAAATAAGCCACTTTTTAACTGCTTAACAATACCCTACTCTTATAGGTCCGTAATGATGTCATCGCAAATTTTTGGGTGAAAACATACAAATACTAGAGCTCACGTTTTACACAAGTAACCAAAGCAGTGGAAACATTTAAAGTAATATATGGTTTTGATATCCAACGGAGCGTACTTTACGATTTTTAGTCAAAGCTTTAAGTAAACACTGTGTTTACACTGTACGTTACTGGAAGTGTGCCATCGGTTTTGAGATGCATTAAGAAGCTTTTACTTGTTTTTTTCTTAAATGAATCTGATACATCTCGTTTTGTTGTATGCCCAGTTATTTGTTCGGTCCTAAATCATCCCAGCTTGTTCTGAATAAATCCTGCATTGCTGTTGGATCTTGAGGTGCGTTTTGTTGTGTGTTAAAAACATAAAAGTTTGCTACGGCGATTGCAGGAATTGTGATCATAAAGTAAACTACTGGAATAACTTATTAATCGCACACGGTGTTTGGTTACATATTAAGTAATTTGTTAAAGTTATCAAATTTTTATTTCTTGATGCCACTATGTATTAATTTATGGTTATCAGGTTTTCTAATTAACCTGAATGATTTGCTACATCACATTAGCATTAAAATAAATTGTTTGTTATACACATTACACTAATATATCTTTATACTAATATGTATTGATTTGTAAGTAGTTGCGAAATTACTCCATGAACGTAACGTACTTTGGTATAATTTTCACACTAAAATTACTTTCATTATTTCTTTTTCCTTTACTCGGAAACACCTCTACTTCAATTCTAATCTGTATTACGAGTTTACGTTACACTAAGTTATTTGGGTAACCTACTTTTCAGCATTTAGGACTTTTATAGTTTTCAGATTAGCGTTAACAGATTTTAAGTTAAAAACGCCTAAAATCACATCTAAAAGTAACTGGTGGAAATGATTTTATATTAATTATGTACAAAAAAAGAAAAATGTACAAATTTTATAGATGCATGAAAACCCTTTTTAGTGGTTTTGGTAAAGAAAGAATGCTCTGTCAACTTGATGCTATCAAGGAAAAGTGAATAAAATGTAGGATCAGAAGAAACTGAAAATATCAAGGTGTCTTTCGTTGGGTATAATTTTTTTTAAAGTAATATATATTTTACATAGTCTAACTGTATACCTTATTATTAGAACAAAATAAGTCAACATTTTTTAGATCTAAAATAAATTACAATGAAAGTACAGGAAGAATATTAGATTCTGCTACTTGGTCCGGAAAATGATTGTAGGCCTACGTTCCATGAAAATAAAGACCTAGTGGCGTAATCCCTTCCCTTGAATATTTTATGATAGATGTAAAAACTGTGGATAAATCGTTTGTCTGACATACTGCAAACTACATAATACGTAAAATGTTTATAATATTGAATTGGGTAGTGGCAGAGAGAGAGAGAACAAGAGAGAAAGAGAGAGGTAGGAAGAGAGGGAGAAAGAGCGGTAGGAAAGGAGAAAGGCAGACTGACAAAGAGGGAAAACCATAACTCCAGAAAATAATTAAGTAGTTAAACAAAACATTTGCTACAAAATATGAAACATAAATAAAACATACAATGAAGTAAAAAATAAATCATTTATTACAAAAGACATAAATAAATAATAAAATTAAAAAATAAATATTTTGTGCCTTCTGCAAAATAAAACACGTATATGTGTAAAACACATTTTATTTTTGAAGTAAAAGGAAGGTAAAATATAAATGTGATGAATTACGAGTTGGTTGTGGCTAAATCATTAGTCAAGGGAAAAAAACATTTATCTTATCTTTATAAAAGCATGTAGATTGTTATTGTGTAAGCTCCCAAATGATATATTGGGGTACTTTTGTAAACTGTTAGGGGCGGGATGAGTTATTATTTTCCGATAGACGTTGATGACGAGTCACAAGCTACTTCTTATTCTGTCAAAACATGAATATTGGATTTATTGAGCTACTAACATAAAATTATCTCAATCTTACAGATATACTTTCAGTGATTTCTCAAGGATCACCACGTAATCAATAGAAAGTGCTCGTGCGCATACACACACACACACACACACACACACACACACACACACACACACACACACACACACACACACACACACACAAAAGAATATTTACGCAGGGAGACCGCATGCGATTGTGTGCCCTCATTTGTTTAACCATAAATGTTCCTTCTCTTCTTCTACTTCTTCTCCTATTTATTTTTTCTCTTCTTCTTTTCTTCGTTTAGAAATTTGTCCTATTTAGAACCAACAATATTACTAAGTAACAAGCGTCCCATCTCATTTGTCGTAGCATAATGGTCATTTGGACGATTATCACTGGCCCTTTAGACTAAACTCTCAGCAACCACCCTACCGAAATGCTCATTCAAGAGCTGCCAGTTTCCCCAAACGTGTATAGTTCGTTTAACGACTATGTCTCATAAAGGTAATATTTTTCAAATATTGACGTTTCTTATTAATCCTTGTCCTGCCTATTATTAGGCCTACTCTCAATTATGTTATCTTAGCAACTTGTGTGGGTGTTTTATTCGTTGTAGTTTCTGGTGTTGCCTCTGCTCCATGAATTAGAATAGGCCTCACTATAACTTTTGTATATTCTTTCTTTAATTTCCAATCTTATAATTTTTTTGTTGCAGATAACATTACTCATATAATTTGAGACTTCGTTTGCTTTTCTAGTCTGGCAGTTTATTTTTGTAACTATTGAACCAAAGCTTTGTATCGTTACCTCTAAACAGTTGACTTCCATTACCTGCTTCACAATTTCATCGTTTACTACTAACTTGCATGTTGATGGCATTTCAGTAGTAGTCATTGCTTGAGTCTTAACTGTTGAGAACACCAAATTATGCTGTTTACACGAGTTGTTAAAACTGTACAGGTGAAGCCTTTGCAGATCATCTTCGGTTTCAGTTATAAGTAACGCACCGTCAGCATAGAAAATAATGTTTAAATTAGTATTAATCATTGTACATACATGATTACTATTATTTCGTCCATTACGAAGTTAAAAATTAGGGGACTGGCGTGTCAACTTATTGTATCTCTTTTCCAAGCATAATTAGTTGAGATAGTTCCCCATTACATTTTATTCTCATGGTAATATTTTTGTGTGTGTCTTTTATGATGTTTTATAATTTTGCATGTACCTTCTAACATTATGCTGCAGGGCCTTCTAACATATATGCGTAACAATATAGATTGGATTAACGCAATATGTTATTTTGCCGAAACCTTGTTGCTCGTCCTGGTGGTCTATTAACTTATTAAAATGCTTTGTGAAACTCTTGTTGACTAAGTAGAATGATAAGAGAATAGTTTTCAGGCTTCAAGTATCTTTTGTCTTAAATATTAGGATGCAGTTATTCTTCTCCAAACATTTTATACACGTTCTTCAACTATAATCTTGATAAATAATTTAATTTTTTTTTTTTGTATTGCTCTTCATCTATAGTTACATTAGTAATTTTATCTTTCCCAGCAGATTTCCCATTCTGTAACTTCTTCAGGTCGTCTTCAATTAGATGCACTGTCTCTACGTTGTCTGTAAATATATTAAATTATGTTCAGTTGTCTATTTCTTGTGTAGAATAAATGCACGGAATAATCCAACCGTTGATGGAGCTTTCCGTTTCAATAAATTATTTTAGTTGTCATTTTTGATTCCTACAGCCATTCAATCTTCGTTTTCAAGTCCAAAACACGTAATAATCGTTTTTGCCTTGTTTACAGTAATTTAATTTTATGATTCTTATTTCTGCATTAAGATTATTTATCTTACGCAGGTTGAATACGCTGAATCAGCCAGAACATAAATATTTATTACAAAATTATGACGATGATGACATATACTAATACAAAATAGTAATACTATGGAGCCTTTGCCACAGTACTGTGGGCCTAACCCGAACAACCTACGTTCAGGAGGCCTTGGATTTCTTTTAATTCCACTGATGATGGCAGCAAATGGTGCTGTTGAAACGTTTGGTTAGTCATTAAACCACAGACCACGGCCAAACAGCCCGGAAACTTTACTTATACAGTAATACTGTTTTAAAAACTATTTTTTGCTCATTTGTTATTTTGAATGTTACTTTCTTCAATAAAAAGAATTTGTGTAGTCTATACACGCTGGATTGTTATAACATACGTTGTTTTTGCAATCATACTGCTTCTTTTTTTGTTCTGAAAATTCAATATGGAAAATTTCTTGTGACAAATAAATTACTCTTACATAAGAAACCAATTACGAGTATTATAATATGTGTGTGTGTGTGTGTGTGTGTGTGTGTGTGTGTGTGTGTGTGATACAAAGAACACAGCCATATACGCATATTCTCAATTTTGTCTGGGAGATGAATTTCGTCCCTCAGATTTTTACGGTTGTACAGTAAAGCCTACAGAACCAAATTAGTTTTTCTTTACTCGGCCCAGTATCATACATAAAAAAAGTCGTATACGGAAAGAACTTATTTACTTTGCTAAGCACGCTCTGCACTCAATTATATCTCATGACTTGTCAGATCTTTCAAATATAAGGGCACTACGTAGAGATGCATAACCTTTATTCTAGTTTGTGATATGAATTAGAATCGTGTTCTTTCACTCAAGCAATAAAGGCGGCAGGTTACTCTGAACATTGTGAACCCAACAAGTAACAATATTGACTCTTAAATTATAATGTAAATTGTAAAATAATTTTCTAAAGTAAATGTCATAATTTGTTCAGCTGTAATTAAAGTAACTAAACATTAACTAATTTATTTATATGTGTCACAATAAATGTATTAAACACAGAAACGCAGATAAACAGGTGCGCGCGCGCGCATGTAATTAATCTAGAATTTTTTTCTGAATTCTACTGTAATTTAGGTTGTTGTGCATCAAGTAATTAAGAAAAAATGAAATTCGTTTACGCATACATAATTCTACGTTTATACATAATGTAAACAAATTTATATGTATAAATAATTCTAGTTTTAATTATATTTTAATATTCACTGTAACTGAGTTAACGAAGCTGAATGTACATATAAATCAGGAGAAAAGGACACTGATATTGCTGCGGCAGCAGTGCACACAAATAACATAATTTAATATCTAAGTACACCAAAATGCTTAAGACACTTTTTCTGTGTTGTGACTTACCTCTCAAGTATTTCTATAATTAATATAATTCTGTAAAGGGAGGAGGTGTAAGTAAAAGAAATTGTTGAATGCGTCAATCTGTGAGCAGAGTCGGTTGCGACCCGTTTACTTAAAAAACAATACGAGCCTCAAAATTTATCTAATTATGTGCTAGTCAGCAACGGTCAGTACTGAGCTAATTTTCTTTTGAAAAACTGAATATAAAAAATCTTAAATGCTAAATATGTGGGTGTCGCATAAATCAATGCTAGTTTACAAGATGTGTTCAGCGTACACGCTGTGATCTACTTAAAATTTCTGACACTGTTATCTATCGAAAAGGTTTATAAAATTGTTTCAGACACTTGTAAGTAACTAGTTTGTCTCGTTTTTTGCTTCGTGATTATGCAGCACTTGCCACCGTAAGTTGTTAAAGGTAAAAATGTTACTTGGCAATCCAGATAAATCCTTTTTGCGACCTGCTGTATCTGGTCGCTACGGCCGCGTGTTCCTCCATACCTGGTCTGAACCACTGCTATGTCTGTGCTGGAAGATCGTGTAAAACTGTACGAAGTTCGTGTTCTCGTGTCTTCTGTCCGGAACGTTGAACCAAGTTTTAAACTGAAAGTTTTCACATGTTTTAGTACACTTTTATACCCACATCGTTCGATTAACACGCACGCATGCATTCATACAGTGCGTGTTACAATTTACAATATTACAAAATCGCATCACAAGGTTATGACTTTAAATTACATATATAACGAGTACTGACACTCAACCTTACATATCTTAGGTCTTTTCATCAAGTTGACTGACTGAAATTTAAATGTAGGCGAGGCTGAACTTTACAGACAAGATACATCTTGGTTGGTTACGGATAACACTCTTTTTACATCTATTACAAGTATTCTTTTTGTTACAAACGTAATACACAAAATTATTAGCCACTAGCATTGATTTACGATAGCTCAAAACAATCATAGTTACCTTGGTTATTGAGGCTCCCATACTTGACGAAAGTCCGGCGACGGGCCGCTCAGCTCACAGCGTTTGATGGGAGACTGACTAGATTTTACAAAGCAAGCGATAGGGTTGGTAAAGGGGAGGGCGTGACGTCAGTGCGTCGGGCAAGGTACAATTCTCGGATTGTTGCATTCGGCAGGAGACGAATGATTGCAACAATATTATATACAGTAAGCATAAACTAACTTTTTCAAGCAATAGGGTTTGTTTGGATTACTTATCAAGAAACCAAACGGCTGTTAGTAAGCCTAGTATTTATACTCTTATAGTATATAAATACTGAGTAACATAGAATTGACCGCCACTTAAATTTGTGATTAAACAATATTGTTATTATTTGATATTTCAAGAAAGTTTCTTATATTTTGTAGTCTTATATGTTTCAAATAAATAAAATATTTGAGTATTGCATCCATATTTATTAAAATACAGTGGAGTCTTCTGTGTTTCTTCTAATTTAAAGTGCAGTTTAACTAAGTGTTCGTCATAATTTACTAATAGCACAATTCCTTTTGATTAATTTAGATTGGATGCAAATTTATCGCATTCTAAGTTTTAGCAGATCCAGACTAATTCCATTAGACTCTTTATATCCAAACGTTCTGTTTTGTATTGTTTTCTAGAAAGAGCATTTTCAGAAAGGCCTATGAGGACAGAGTGTATAAAGTGAACACACATAAATAAATAAGTAGCATGCACACGCGTGTAAAATTGTGTGATTCACTTATATTTTCATTGTTATGTGATGTACTTAATAGTGGACTGTATGCAGAAAACACAAAGAAAAGAAACTGGTTTAATTTGTTTATTTTCTGATAACACTACACAATGAAACCACACACATATCATCTTAACCAGTTCTATACACACACTGCCTTTGAACCCTCTACGAGAGAGCCATTCTCCCCACTATTATGACCGCACGCGCGCGCGCACAACACACACACACATACATACACACAAAGCCTAACATTCGTTTTACTTTTAAACATTATATTCGTAATTTATGTTTGGTTTTACAGCAAACTCATTAACAATTTTACCTACACTAAACGTATCTAACATTTTTACATGTACATTTCTTCAACAGTACGCACAGTATACATACCATTGTTCTCATTTACCAAACGCCGTCCAACTTTATTATACTCTCCTGTCAGAGAAACGCATATTGTAAGTCAAGCGATAAAAAGTAATTGCGAAATATTTGTTTGACCAACTGGAAAACTGAAGTCATGATCATACACGAACTAATGAATACACAGTTGAAAAGGGAGAAACGAGCCATGAGAACATTATACTTAAAAAAGTGTAGGGCTAGGTAAACATGAAACTGTTATGATTATGTTAGGTTAGGTTTACATATTTTGTTGCTAACGTTAGAGTTCATGTTTTGTATTATGCAAATAGACAAAGAAATCAGAAGAAGCAGATAATGACAGAGAACAAGTATGTGTGACGCAAGGATTCGGATAGCATAATTTACACGGTACACCGAAGCTCAGTAAATGCAATATCCCACTCCTTAGTTAGAGATCACGGACAGAGAATGGAAGTGTATGTATAAAATTGCAGCTGTTAGTTGAGAGCATTAGAAATCATTGTCCGTTTATTAAAGCACATTACTAGCCAAACTGAAAAACAGTTATCTTGGAGAACACACTTTGCTGCTTTGTTCATTACGTCTTCCCTAATGTGACATATTGGTAAAGGCAAAAGGGTTTTCTAAGTTCAAAAATAACTATTAATCGCTAAGGCTATGACGAAAAATGACAGTAGATTATTGACGAAAATTAATTCTTTTAAGTTGAAATTTTAAATTTACGGAATCTTCCGTTACTTTAAATTATCATAATCAGATTTACCTTTCTTTTCTCTGTGCAAGAGATAGGTCATAGTGTAAGCAAAGCGGTTTTAAAATGAACTCAGTAGTTTATAACAATGTTTAAATCACTCTACAAGATAGGCCGGTTTCAAAGATAATAAATACTTTGTGTACGATATGGAACCAACTACTCGAAAGTCTTTTTTACTAATCAAAATTAATATAGAAAAATGGTTTTTATGTGAAGTAAAAATATAATAATTTATAATTATTATAATTGTAATTATTTATAAATAACAGCTGTAGTTTTGAAAGTTGACTTAGCTGTTTTCACAGAATATATTGTAGATTACTGTACAGTTGTATATAATTGCACACAAATAGGCCTACCTTAGGGTAATACAAAATAATTTTCTTACGTGAGAAGTAAACTGGCGGAATATTCCGTCAAATGGCGGAATGTTAAAAAAAATTAAATTATTGTTGTCATTTATATAATACAAACTACTCAATTATAAAAGATAATTAAATTTTTGCTTTGTTTGCTAACGTAAATAAAGAGTGTGTGGTGTAACATAGCAATAATACTAGTTTAATAGGTAGCGAGAGCAAAACATTACTTCTTGAAATAAAATATAACATATATTTTTTGGCTATAAAGTTCTTACTCTGAGTGTGTATCTGGCAAAATACAAAAATTCCTCGTTTACTTTTATTTTAAGTCATATGTAGAAATTTCTCTTGGTCCTTGTAAAAAATATCAGAATACTGTGAAACTCGGAAAATGTTTTATTGCCTTGATAAACATACCATTGTATTTCTTGAGATTCTTCTCCTTGAATGTATATTTGATACATATAATTTACCTTTGAGTTTAGCGGTAACCATATGAGAATCGTTAAGCCACAGGTTCTCGTAATGAAGCTGTAGGGTGATGTTTATATAATAGTTATTAGGTCATCTTTCTCCCATTTACCCAATTGTCTCAACTAACCTCTGTTCATCTAATTTTTTATATATCTCTTACGAAATGTTGTGACGGTAGTAGACAGAATTAGTCGAGCGTTGGTTAGAATGAAATATCAATACGCAAGTGCTTTGAAAAAAAACTGAAAAAGGCTCACGTATTCACATAGGAAAAACAAAGTTTACAGGCCCAAAAAAAAAGAAGGCAGGAAAAATAAACAGAAAACGTGATGCAAGACAAAAGATTTAATTTTAGAGAATAAATAAACTCTACAGAAAAAATCTTGCAATGTTTGTCAGTGTCAGAGTGTTATTTACAATGCTGCACTGTTTTACGATTCACTTGACTTCTGTTAAATGTCGTTCCTCAGCAATATACGTCGATGGCAAATGTATGTGGAACTTGCGTAGGAATAACTGTAAACTCCCTACACCCACATCTAATTTTATAGTTAAAACTTGAAAATATTTTGAAAATGTATGGTACACACCAAATATTAAAATAATGCGCTCAGTATCGCAAGTGTCACTATTCAATTATTTTTAAGTCACAGATTTAACATGTTATCTTTCTGACAAAATTGACACATCTTAAAAGCCTATGCATTTCATGTTAGTTATTTACTTATGAACCAAATTTAAGTGGTCAGACAGGAAAATCAATAAAAACAAACACTTGTAACACACAAGTAATGTCATAAACACAGATATTTAAAAATCACGTTATCAATTTTGCTTATCTGTCTGATTAACATAATGAAAAATTCTTTAAATATGATTGTAGTAGTCAACCGTTCATTTGCGATCATTAAGTTTTTCAAATACGCAATAGAATTTAATAATAAGGAGCGAATACAAAAATTGTAAATGCCTAAAATTATAATTTTCCTAAAAGGCTAATTGTAATTGCAGAATTTAAAATTATGTAAGTACACGTGAATTAATTATTTAAAAACTGCAATTGCAAAATATATAAAGCAGATTATTTGATGCAAATACGGTAAGTATCATTTTCATTAAGGTATGTACAACAAAGGCAAATTGATAATAAATAAGCAGATAACATATTTATCTTTTCAAACATATATGTATCTTGTTAAATAACAGTGTAGAAATGCTGATGAAAAAAAAACGTAAATTAGAGAATTTTATAATATTAAAACGCAATTTTGCTCTCCGGTTGTTAATCAGTCAAGACGTTCTTATGAAAGACGTAGCAGGACTTCTGGTACTATTATATTTTTTGTACTTACTCAATTTTTTTAATTTAGTATACAGTTTTCAGTAGTTTATTTAGTTGCCACTTGAATCAGCTAGAAGATAATTATTTTTGTAGCCTCCTTCAGAACGCAAGAAGTGTCAACTTTTATAGTGTCGTAAACCATAAGACACTCATTTATCACGATCCCTTTTAACTACGCTCGTATAACGCGCGTCAGTCGTTCATACTAATCTTATAAATTACTTTAAGTATTATAATAACTTAACCACATTATCTTTAACAATGATTCGTATTTTCCTTCTGTTTTGAGTTGTTTGCATTACTTACTTCTACACAATTGTTTGCACAAATTCACTTAGTTTTTATAGCATTTGTTGTTAAAAAAATGTATATAGATTTAGGTTTAGATTGTTTATTAAAAAAATAATTTTTACATTTTCAGAAATGAATTAGTATGATTTCTGTATTAATAAGCTTTTCAAAATAATAGACGTAACGGTTAAGACGAATTCTATAGATTCCTAATATAAGTCGCGAGTCTCTTTCTCCTCTTTCTCCTACCATGTCACACATCCTGACGTTAGCATATTATACTGGCAAGATGCTCTTTGTTTTCCGCTAACCTCAATATTTGTTCAGTCCTGTTAATTTTGACCCCGTCGCTTTTAGTATGAGGACCGTTCCTTCCGACACATTTACGAACTTCTATTTTATGTTTCATTACCAACTGAAACACAAGAAATCGATAAACTCTCAACATATGCCCAAGGTTAGCTTTTTGATAACATTTAATATTTTTGAACTGCGTTTTCTCTACTTAAGACCTCAGCTGCTTTTCATTGATTTTCACTGGTATCTAGGGTATTCTGAAAATTCTTATGTGCAGCCATATCGAAAATGCCTCCAAACGATTGATTGTTGCATCCTTTAGAGTCCATGTACTGGTTCCATATACTATGGCAAATCATAAAATGTACTGGTCAATAGAGTTTTAATTTGATTATACTGTTATATAGGAATTTTATTTTTATTTAAATGTTGTAGTAGTTCAATAATGCAATTAATTTCTTTACCTGGAGCAAGATGTTCAGGGATGTAGCATTCCAAATGTTTAAAGTAAGGGACCGTTTCAATATTGTCATTCGTTTATTTGCGGTTCTCTTTGCGAATATGTGGAAAGTAAAGACAATAAGTTTGTTTTACTAAAGTTTAAGTTTAGTCTGTTCAGTGTTATTAGAGTTTACAGTAGATGGAGTTCAATACATTGAATATTTTCACTTAATATAACGACAGAAGTGCTACAGATATATTTTAGAGAAATTGATGCACTAAAAAGTTATTCTCTGCACGGAAATGGAAACAAATTTCAATGAATTACGTGTTTAATGAAATCGATATAAGTAATACTAAAATTTTACTTAGTAGTTTTAATTTAATTTTCTATTTATGAGGGGGTTACAAAGTGCCTAACAAAGGACAAATGAAAAGTGGTTATAAAATTCGTAAATAAATATCATTGCAAAGAAAACAATCCTAATTTTTTTAGTCTACATAAACTCGACTCGTGCTTTCCAGTGGGTGTATTTACTATATAGTCCTTCGGAGCTGTAAGAGTTTTGGGGGCAATGACTTTCTCACAAAATCTAAGACTTTTCCTGATTATAAACCTGATTAAGATGAATTCAAGGAAGATGGACATGTAAAGAGAATGGAGAAAAAGAAAATGGTAAATTATCCTGAGCCAGTCTGTCCAGACATTAATCTGAAACGTTCGTTTGTAAGTATGTGGGTAACAGTGCTTACAAACGCCAGTAGATAGAAACACACAGTCAGTTTGGTCTACAAGATCAGGTCACCGAAGCAGCAAAGTTACATGCGAAACCCACTAACCGTCAGAGAATAATTCATTAGGTCTCAGGAGTACTATAAATTTATCCTGGTTCTGACAGAAGCAAAGGGATAGGCATGTAGTTAGATAACTGCTATAAATCAATGTAACGTTTTCAATTGCTTAAAATAAATCTATATCTCTTTTACTGACTTGAATTTGTCTTTCGTTTTGACTTGACTAATTGATTTTATGTTGTATTAAAATTTTAATTAAGAGGGAAGGAATTAAATTTGTATACTGCCTTTAAACAGATATTTTTTTTACAAAATATTTTAATTAAATGTAATAATTAGGTCTACAGTTACAAAAATATTAGTGCATATTTGATTTATATTAACAAAATAACATTGTGCAATAACGTTAGTGTCACTATAATATTTCTTCGATCTTTTCTCTCACTATAATTTCCCCTTTCATTTCTCTGTCTGTTGTCTTCATCACTCTCTTGTGAATACAGAATTAAAAGCTAATTGTATATTTTAATATCTGCGTATGTTCCATATTCAAATGTGTCTATAAAAGTGTAGAGATAACAAAAATAAATTTTTCATTAACAATTTTTTAACTATTATTTTGGTTAATATGTGACGTATAGTTTTTTATAAACAATATAATTATTATCGAAACAAAGCAAAATTAACTAATGACACCATGCTTACTCTTTGTCATATTACAATATCAGTTTAAGGCATTAAATTACGAATAAACCATAAGAATATCACCACATTATAAAAACCCTTAAGAACAATGGATACCATATTCTACTAAGATATTCTACTACCAGATATCATCGGACATTTGTTATCCCTTATTCAAGGATCAAAGAAACACATGTAGATGTATGTCCAATAATTCGATATTTCAAAATGTAAAATTTTAAGAATTTAGACCTTAATTCAACGATCAAATATAATTGAATAATTTGCCCGATAATAGTGACTTCCATGCTTTGTAATTACTATGTAAATATAATTTGTAAAGTTAACAACTTCTCTTGTCAGTCACTTAGTTTTTCAAAAATCTACCTGCTTATTAATATTAATTGTTGCTTTTGT
The DNA here is from genome assembly GCA_034769895.1 of Magicicada septendecula. Lineage (NCBI taxonomy): Eukaryota > Metazoa > Arthropoda > Insecta > Hemiptera > Cicadidae > Magicicada > Magicicada septendecula. The sequence continues at coordinate 162,651,545 of CM068368.1, forward strand.
ATTGTGCAACTGATTTTAAAAGAGTAATATGTTTTAAATAAAAACAATGTTGTTATTGGATCTTCTTTTAAGAACGGATTTATGTAGACACAAGTGTGCACTAGCATATTGTAGAAAGCCATGTATCAACTATAGAAAGGCTTAGTAACGTCAGTGTTTTAAAGTAAAGTAACAATATTTTGATTCAATTAAGATTTATTTAAATCAATTAATTTAATTTTAGTTGTTTAAAAATTAAAGTTTACATAAACTTAGAAGGCTAGGAGAAATATAAAGATAGAGATATTGTGCTGCAAGGCTTTACTTCCTACACTACTGAATTAACGCCGAATCTAAATATAAACTGTCAGGACAGACAAATATAAAACGTATATTGTCTTACAGTCTTTTCTTGGGGTTTGAACACGTCTGTTTAATAATTCTCCGTGTAATTCTGATTTTACCCTCCAGGAACTGACGTTAACACAATTGCCTAGTAAGAGGTTGTATCTGGAACTTTAACCACACGTATTTCTAACCCGCTAAATTATAATTTGTCACACAAATCCTTTCTATAACCGTTTGAAATTTTTCCCTTAGAAAGTGTTTAAAAATAAACTAATATTCAATCGTAAAGTTTGCTGAGATGAAAATATTGGATAAAAGTAACGACTTTGACCGCAATTGGTAGTTCAGAAATTAAAAAATTACTCTTAACAGATAAACGTATCAATAAGTAAGCTATATCCATTATATGTGAAACATACGTATTGCCGTGATAACACACACTACATTAAGAGCGTTATATTTTAATATGTTTTAATAACTTAGAAAAAAAGTTTTAATTTAAGTATGTCGGTGGGGTACTATTGTAATTTTAAAGCTTTTGGAACCTTAATATACGTCTTAACTAAGTTCAACAGACATATGAACATAGACTCTAACAAAATGAAGTTAATTCAACCGGACACAACAGATTTATGTACTGTGTAAGAGGGTTTGATAACAAGTATCTTCCAACTATATATCGTTCTGTAGACGAACTCTTAGTTGGAATGGAACAGACTAGAACTTGACAGTTTGAATCAATTAATTGTAGTAATTATCATTATAAGTGTATCTGTACCGAAGCACAGAACGTATTCCACGGAATCGTTATCTAACTTGTCTATAGCTCAGATATGACCAGTTCTCTTATCTTCAATGTATACTACATTGGTAAACAATTTCAACTAACAGTAGTTTGTATTCGTGTGTGTGTGTGTGTGCGTGTGTGTGCGCGCGCGCGTAACTTCTTACTCTACTGTTCCCAGTTTAAAGTTTTTAAACGGTCGGGAATTATCTTCGTTAGCTTGTCAGTAAAAGTAAATCAGGGTTATATGCTGGATTGTCAAAGATTTGTCTACATAAATGGCTCCAGACTATGCAGACGAATATTGTAACGTCACAGAACGTTCCACAAAGGGAATCATTTACATAGCAATTATCATAAGAGGAAAGCGAGGTGAACAGTATCGAACCCAAGTAGTCCTAAAAAATTGTGTAATATTGTCTAATAATTATTACTACTAACATGAAAAACGACCAGACTTTGACTAAGACACAAACCCCATATATATTATTAAAGTGAATAACAGTGAAAAAACCATATGAGAGAGACAAATAATATCAGGATCAACCAAAATGAAGTCATTAATTATTAAGTCTGAATAGAGTATTAAGAACTATTTTTTGTGAATGAATGGACATGATCCATTATTATACTATGTAATGTAAATAAAATAAATATATTAAATGACTTAAATACATTATTAGAAAGAATCTAAGTTAAAATAAAAATTATCTAATTGTTATGACAAAAAAATATTAATGTGTTGGATTTGAGACCAAACACTCAGATTTCATGTAAAAATTAATTATTATCAAATTGAAATAAAAACTATATGTAATTGTCAAGCAGACAAAAGTGAACAATTTATCTTAAACAAAGAAACCTGTCAAATGAATAAAAGTCAGTCAAAATAGCCAAAAACCGTACTAACTAAAAACATGTGGTAGGCATATAATATTGTATAATTTATGGATTTAATGTTGCCAAAATGCAACCAAATTGCATTAGAAAGTTGAAATATAATATAAAGCGACTATACTAATATATTTGACTAACTTTAACATTGTAATAATTGAGTTAGCAAAATATTTACCTATACCATGTATGGCTGGATCCAATCAACCAGTACAAAAATAGTCATATCTAGCTGAATATTTACAAAATGTTGACAAAAATAAAATAGAATGGTACAATACTTCAGTATACCTTAAAAACGAACAAACTCAGTTGAAAATAAGATCAATTATGAAAGAATTTAACTTATAAGTGTGAGATTTGTCACACCATGAAGAAGGGCATCTCAAGACCAATCAATGCGATGCTATGTTATCCTGTAATAAAAATAATATGTGTAAAAAGTAACCAGGTATCACAAAAGACAGACAATATAATAAACTCTGAGTGTACCCTAGTGAAATACTACATATGTTAAAGAAAGAGACTAATTATTGTGTTATAACATTGACAACAACCTAGGCCTTGGGCAGGGGCCATGTAAAATTGAAATTATCTATGTATTATATATGTTAAAATTTGTTTGTTTTGTTATAGGAAGATAGTAATGTTATATGTTCAGATTGTGGAAGAAACATAAGAGTTTCACAACAATTTTTTGTTCTAAAAAATTGAATTTCAATGACAACAACCCAAGGTGAGAGTTGTATATTGTGTTACTTATTAGAGTTAATTTATTTAAAAACCAATCATAATTAGTATCACTAGATTCAGTTGAAAACAGAGAATCTAAATGTAATAATGGCATGCAAATTGTGAGTACTAATGTAAAACTGTTTGATAAATACCAGAGTAATTTTTGAAATATCCTTAGTGTGAAGAATAAGAAATTTGTTCTAAAAGCTTCGACGGAAGTTAAATTTGTTCCATGATGTTCCATTTCTTTATTCTCGAACAATCTAGAAGGAATTTTTACACAAATATACCGGAAGTCAATGAAAACAATCAGCCTGAATTAGTATAAAAGAGAGTAAATTCGACCCAAAAAACACTTGAAACTTGAACTCCAGAACAGATGCATCACCCACGACACTGATCAACGCAGCTAAGGCGAAACCGAGAGGCGAGAAATCGACAAGACCCGAAGAAAGGCTTTTCCCGTACATTGACAGACTGACTTAACCTCTACAAGAATCTACGCCAATGTCTTGCTGAAATAGAGCAGCAACACGGCAAATTTTAATAGAAATCACGCAGCCAGAACGTCAACGGCCCAGGGGGGACCAAAACTTTAAATAGAGAACCAATTCTGCTGTGTTCGCAAAGACAAACTAACTTGACAATAACCCCCTTAACGTAAACATACAAACACAAAGCCTTCCTCTCGACTACATGGGAATCAGCGCTGTGGCGGCCAATTTGGGAATCAACGCGGAGCAGCTGATTTGTAGTGGCGGGGTTTGAACGAGAATCTACTGCCAAACGTTTTCACAAAAAGTGCGGAAATTGTAAATGATCGCAATTTTGACTTAAAATAGATTCAGTGCACACATGAAGAGGCGAGATTGAAAAACTACCCGAGAGGAGTGTCCAGTGCGAGATTAATTAACCATTGGAACGTGAGTTACCAAAATTAAAGTCATTTTTTTTTACCTGGTTACATTTATCACACAGTTGTACCGCACACGCCACACACACCTTCAAATCACTTAATTTTTCTTGTAAGGCATCTTATTGATATGTCTTGGTAGTTCAAAGGAGTCACGTCCTGAGAGTAAAGATTTTTTCACGTATTAAACTCATGCTTTTCAACTGAGTAAAAAATTGAAAACACTAGCCGATACTTGATTGGCTAAATAAAATTGTCAATAATAATAATAATAACTTGTGAATTTTTTTCTTTAGTAACTCTGCAATTGTATAATTTTTTATGAATGTTAGTCCTTCAGACGATTTGTTTGTTTTTGAAGAATCATTAAACTTACCTGATTTTTTCAAGCTAAACTGACTTGTTTATAATTTTCATAGAAGTAAGATTTAAAAATTTTAATTTCTATTATAATCACATTTTATTCTTGGAACAAACGTTTCCAAGTGGCGCCCACAAAAAACATAGTATTAAGTTGTGTTACAGGACCACATCACCGCAGAGGATCCAGTCAACAGTAAGTAACAAAAAGTGCGTGGAGGTAACGCCCGATAGCATACAACACTTTTACATTACTCTATCTTATTTCTTTTGTTATAAATTGGCAGCCCAACTAGTGAGGCTTGAAAAGACGGAACAAGCCCGGCAACTACCAACAGATCAAAATGCCGCAACCTAAGGGAAAAAAGGCGAAGAAGAATGTGGAACCCGAGTTAAGTGTGGAAGACGGAGAGACAGTACAGGTCGAGGAAACGGAATTAGAACCGCCCACACTAGAAATGGAAAGACCGGTACAAACGGCAGATGAAATAGAGGAACAAACGGGAGAAGAACCCATACAAATGGTAGAACAAACAGACAAACCCGAACCAGAAAAAATAACAGCAAGCGTTGACATGAGTGCAATAATGATGATGCTCCAAGGAATGAAGGAGGATACAAAATCCCTGAAGGAGGATATGAACAAAAATACAGAATCCCTGAAAGAGGATATGAATATAAATAGACGGGAAGATAAGGAGGAAATAATAAAATCCCTGAAGGAGGATAATAATAAAAACAGACTGGAAGATAAGGAGAAATTAGACAAAAACATAGAATCTTTAAGGAAGGATATAACCGAGAAAATAGATGACAATGGGAAAAAACTGGAGATATTTCAGGAGGAGAATAAAAAAGTATAGAGTCCCTGAAAAAAGAAATTAGCATAAAGTACGAAACAGTAAACAAAACGATCAATGATAATAAAATCGATAGTGACAGGAAGGTCGAAAACATGGAGAAACAGTTGGAAAGGTTACAGGAGGGAACCAATACACGTTTCGAAAATATAGAGGAACAAACAGTAGAGACCAAACAAGACGTTAGAAATCTCGAAAACATGGTAAGGCAGAACCAAGACGCCATCATGCAGGAGGTGGGAGAAGTCCAGAAAGACGTTAGCGAGAGGATGCAGAGAACATATGACATCGCTAACAGGCTGGACGAGCAAATAAAAACTAACAAAAATAGCATACTGGAAATAGACCAGAGAGAGAAAAACCTGCAGGAAAGATTAGAGGCGCTGAGAGACACACCCATACTAAATGCTCATACGTGTCATGGTGAAAACAGAGAAGTAATCAACTTCCAAAACTATCGACGAAACCCAATGGAATTTTTAGAGAGAATGGAGGAGTTTATTGGGAGAAATAGAGAAACAAGGTGGGGCAGGATAAGAGAGATGCTTGACGAGACGTTTAAAAACACTAGGGATAACTGGTGGATAGCGGTACGACCCGAAATCACGAATTTAGCCGAGTTTAAACGCCAGTTCAAGGAGAAGTATTGGTCGGAGACTGCACAAAACAGGGTAAGAATGGACATATTCTATGGCAAATACGACGCGTCCAATGGACAGTCCCCGACGTCTTATTTCCTAGGAAAGGTATGTTTAGCACGGAAGTTGATACCGCCGATCCAGAAGAATGTTTGGTAAGGCAATTAGCTGGACATTACAGCTATGGTATCAAAGATGCCCAATTGTACCAACAGCTCAGTAAAGTAGCCGATCTAGCCAAATTATTGGAAAATTGTGAATCCACTGGAAGGTTCCAGGATTACCAACACCCCAATCGTAAGGTAGAATACAATAACAACAATAACGGACCAAACCGGAATGGAGGTGGAAACAGTAACAACCTAAACACAAATAGTCAGAATAATAATACCCCACCAAATGGCCGAAGTGATAACACTCAGGGTCCAAATAACCGCAACTATCCGGGACCAAACAGAGGTAATTACACCGGGAATAATTACGATAGGAACTTCCACCAGGAAAACAGTTATCGCGGGAATAACTATAGGGGAAATAATTATGGTCAACGTAATGGTTATCGTAACGGGGGAAACCAAGGAGGAGGCGATAGGAGAAACCAAAATGAATATAGACCCCAGGTAAACTATACAATGGCCAATAACCGACGACCATATCCACCCAATGTACCCACTTACATGTTTTACCCACAACAGGCGCCAGGGTAACACGACGAATAGCCAACCTATTAATGGTAATCCCGAGGTCAGGGAGGAAACACAGACGGGTCAGCAACCCAATGTTCCGGGAGACCGGGCCAACGAGACCGTGGCTCATTTAAACTAAATGCGGCAGTGGAAAAGGAAAACCGCCCTTCACTGAACCAATATTATGGGGTGACTAGTTACGAACATAGACAGGACAAAGACAGGAATATGATATTAAGAATAAATAATTATCTTAAGGATATTAGAGAGGAGTTATTAGAAGAGGGTGACAATATCGTTAAAAATAGTAACCAAGGGAATAATAGTATCGTGCAGATCAAAGCAAATATCAATGGCATAGAAGCAATATTACTCATTGACACGGGGTCAAATGTATCACTTATAGATAATGCTGAGTTAGAAAGGATCAAACAAAATAGTAATTTACCAATACCCACTCTGCCTATAAATAACATCATTTTAGTCGGAGCAACGGGGAGGCAAAATAAATCAATAAAGAAACAGGTGTCATTAGAGATGACTAGTAATTGGGTAACGATACCAATAGGGTTATTAGTGGCGAATAATTTACCCATGAGTATCCTAATAGGCTGCGATATACTTAGGCCATACAATGCAGTAATAGATTTGGAAGGTAAGGTGATAACTTTAAAAACTAACATGGGAATTTGGACCAATAATTTAATCGATGTCCAAGGAAATGGTACAGACAATACACCTTATCAAGCGATAGTGAACCATTATTATTGTGCTGATCGTCCAATAAACATGCCTTTATATCAGGAGGAAAACCCAGAGTTGTGGTTAGAAAAATTAGAAGAAATACGGGATTTCCAAAGGACGAAAGCAAGGTGTCTGATCAGCGAAACACAGGCGGAACAATTAATCAAGGTATACAACAAATATAAACACATATTCTCGAACGCTCCAGGAAAAGCCAGAGATTATCAATGCACCATAAAATTCAAAACTCCGGTGGAATTTAACAGAAAATCGTACCCTATCGCCTACTCGCTAAAGAACGAAGTCAGGGAAGAATTAAACAGGATGATAGAGGACGATATAATCGAGTATAGTCATTCGCCCTTTACCAGCCCAATCATAGCTGTGCCAAAAAAGAACGGAAAGGTACGTATATGTCTCGATGCTAGGGAGATCAACAAAATGATTGTTAACGACCGCACATCACCTGGGGAGATAGAGGAGATATTGAAAAAGTTTCACGGAACCAAGTATATAAGCTCATGGGATACTGTATGCGGTTACTGGCAGGTAGAACTCCACCCTGATAGTAGGAAATATATGGCATTCATATTCGAGGGCCGAAACTATCAGTTTAAGCGGTTACCTTTTGGCTTAATAAATTCTGTGGCGGTGTTTGTAAAGATAATGGACAGAATATTGGGGCAGGAAGTACTGAAGTTTACGACAGTATACGTCGACGACCTACTGGTGACTTCAGCGAATTGGGACGACCATTGTAATAGGGTTAAACAGGTGTTAGAGAAATTATCAGAGAATAATATCACCCTCAAATTAGACAAGTCCCAATTCATTGCAAATGAGGTGAAATTTTTAGGCTTTAATTTAACAGAACAAGGGATTACTCCATCCAAAGAGAAGGTAGAGGCCATACAGAAGTTCCCCACCCCAAAGAACAGGAAACAGCTGCAGTCATTTTTAGGAATCTGTAACTATTACAGAAAGTTTCGGTCCAATTACTCAGAACTAACTGCCAGGTTCCAAAAGCAGTTATCAGCTAAAGACAAATGGACTTGGGGACCAGAGCAAGATGGAGTGCTCGATATCATAAAGGAAAAGTTTTTAGAAACAGTAATGTTGCATCATCCCGACTTTACAAAACCAATTTTTCTAAACTGCGATGCCAGTAACGTGAGTTTAGGTGCAGCCCTATATCAGGAAGATCAGGATGGTAACCATTTAGTAATTAGCTTTGCTAGCCGCGTGCTGAACAGTTGCGAACGAAACTAGAATACTACCGAAAAAGAATTGTTGAGTGTAGTTTTCGCATGCGGTAAATTTAGGACATATATATTAGGGTACCCCATAACAGTTAGAAGCGACCACAAATCTATATCATTTTTAATGCATTGTAAGCTGAACCACGGAAGGCTGACGAGATGGGTTTTGGCCTTGCAAGAATATAATATCACATGGGAATATATACCCGGCAAACAGAACGTAGCAGCCGACGTCCTATCTCGCGTCAATATACCAGACCAAACCTTCTACGGCGAAAAGGAACAATTAGCAAAGGTATACCATGTTATTAAGAGCAGGGAAGATTTAAAAAATATTTTAATCGATATAAAGTCACAACAAGAGGCCGATCCAAGATTAGGGGATATTAGGAAAAGGGTACAGGAAGGCGATGAGGTCATAAATAGATATTACTGTGTACACAACGACACTTTGTTTATAAGGAATACCCCGCACCAAGAGAATTGGAAATTAGTAATTCCACCAGCGATAGAGAGACAGCTAATAATCGACTATCACGATAGGTACGGACACATGGGTGCCCTCAAAGTAAGGAAGGCATTGGAAGAGCAAACATACATCAAGGGGATGAATAAGAAGGTGCAACTGGCGATACGGTCGTGCGATATTTGTCAAAAAGTAAAGTGTGATAACGAGAGAAAAGAAGGGGTCATGATACCAATAACATCCACCGAAAAATTGGAAAAGGTATTTCTCGATATCTGTGGATCATTTCCACGCAGCGGTGGGAGACACCGATATAAATTTATCGTAATCATCTACGACCATTTTAGCAAATATACCAAGCTATACCCAATAACTAGGGCAACGACCAGGAAAATAATAGACATCATTATAGAGCGATATATAATGGAGGTAGGCCGACCGTATTCTATAATTACGGACCACGAACAACGCTATTACACTATTTCTCTTTTGTTATAATATATATACTAATAAAGTTTAAAATGTAAATCACGGACACTTTATTATGCAGTGCAGGGCCGCCGGCACAGAATAAATACACTGTAAATAGAGTGTCGCTGTTGACGCCACTGTTTACACTGATATTACAAATAATATATTGTAAACAGAAATAAACTGGAATGTTTGGCTTTGCATAATAGAATCTGATATGTTTCTCCGCACACTGTACTTTTTACTTATCCGACGCAATATACTCCTGTTTCTGTCGATTTCCTTTGGTAACATGTGATCAAGAATTAAGACCTACATAAAACAATTATCTCCGTTACAGACACTTGCTGATCTTTTGTTTATGTTTATTTTTGAGGAGACGTAATGGTGAACAATAATTTTAGTTATGGTACTTAAATTTGAACAATGGCTGGAATAAATTAAAATGTCGTTTTTCTCGTATTAAGGCTAATATGTAAATTTGTCTCATTACTTACTTAAATTACATAAACTGCTTTATTAATATAAAATATATTACTCAAGAAAGCACAAAAAGGTTGGTTGATCATATACAAATCTTTGGGGATGTTTTATGATTAAAGAAAATCGTGTACAGCCCATCATTTTTATTTATGCTACAAGAGTCTGTAACCAAAATTGAAGAATACTTTCTGTATTGTTGGTATCATTTAATGTAAGAGGGTCAGTTGAAAATTTCGCGAAGCGACATCTATAGCTCAGTAGTAGAACTAAAACTTTCGAGTGCTGCAAGACGTATATTTCGCGTGAGCATCTTTTAATTTCTAGATATGTCGGGCAATTTATTCAATTTACTCTTTACCAGCTTTTTTGAAATTTTCCTACTACGAGTGTTTTTAAAATGGACAAAATCAATCATCGTGTTGTGATAAATTCACTGTTAAAAACATTTTAGCACTAATGGAAAATCAAAACAAAATTTTAAATGTGTTAGGAGATGCTGCACCTTCAGAAACATCTCGAGTAGGACACACTCAAGTTTAATCGTGGTCGTCCAAGCACTGAAGACGATCACGATCCAAGCAGTGGACGTCCAAAAGTTGAACAAAAAATGACAAACTGAAAAAATTTCATATGGTGTTGGAAGACCGCAGATTGAGGAGTGGATGACGTTGCTGAGATCATAGTCATACTATGTGAGCGTGTGCATCATTCGTTATCTCAAGAACTTGGTGTTAAAAACCGTTGTGCAAGATGGCTACCGCATCTGGAGTTGTTCCATTTTTTGGGTGTCAACTGTAGGGGGGGGGATCATCTTCAATATTCGTACGCCCATATTAAAACTCTAGTGCCTACTTGAAAACTGTTGACTTTGAAGGCACAGCATCTCCTGACACATTTAAATTTTGTTCTGAAGTTCAGTTAGCACTAAATAATTTTTAACAAAAAACACACCACGATATTTGATTTTGTCCGTTCTTCAAAAAACGCATGACACGTCAATTTTCAACAGCTTTTAAACAATGAATGAATTGATAGATAGATTTTGAAATTAACGTGAGTTCACGTAAAATACAAATCTTGCAGCATACGAAAATTTTAGTTTTACCGCTTAGCTACAGATGCCGCTCCGCGAACTTTTCAACTTACATTCGTACACATAGATCATGTGAAATATGGTATGGAAAGGTATTGAAAAATTACTACACGAACGTGACATCCTGTTACCTTCTGCTAGGACAACAACAAACTGTATGCCTTTTGGGCAGGATACTTACAGTGAAACATATAGCTGAAGACTGGCATAGATGGCTGTGATAGGGTTCAGAAGGTAAACTGAAAGAGGACCTTGTATGTAACAAATAGCTCTGTTCTTCCTGAAACCAGCACGTCTGGTAGTCTGGCTTGGACAGGATAGATTTGAATCTGTGTGCTTTTCCGCCCTCTAGCTAGGGCTTCTAGTGTTTGCATGTGCGTGTGTAGACCATTAAGTGGTTGATAATTTTTGAGGTGATGATAGTCAATTTGAATTTAATTTTCAAAACAGTAAAACGTCCGCATGTTTTAAAGTCCGCATGTTTTATTTTTTACTAATACGGTATTCCTATACGTACTATACAATATTTAAAACAATAATGAAGAAACCATGCGTATGAATCAATGTTACACGGCTTTCAAAACTTCTAAAACTAAGCGTGTCTATTACCAAGTTAATACCTAGTTTTGTAATGTAATGTTTTTAATGAAATGCTTTCAAATGTTTTTTGAGACTTCCGGGAAAAATTGCGCGTCTCCCACACGTGTGCTTGAGTCATACGACCTTCCACTTGAAAAACGGAAGAAAATGTAGGCAAAATTAGGGAAAAGTCAGCCAAATAAATGTCCGGACAGTAGCTGAAGGGGTGAATAATGACAAAGACACTACATGGAATGAAGATCTTAACATGAAAAAGGCTTGTTCTGAAATGGTCTCTCGGATTCTAACTCCAGAACACTAAGAACAATTTTTAAGATTATTTGTACTGACATGCTGCAGCAACTTAGTGCTGATCCCAAAATTTTTCAAAAAAATTATTATTTGTGATAAAATAATTAAAGTTGTAATATCATTCTTACACAAAACGGTAGTCAATGAGTTGGAAGAGACCATCATCACGAAGACGGAAAAGCTCATCAGAGCAAGTGCACATTCAAGGCCAGCTCATTGTGTTTCTTTATGCCAAGGCCCTAATTTTGGAAGAATGGGATCGAGAAGGTTCAACAATAAACCGACATTGATAAAATAACGTTTGACAAAAATAAGAGAGAGGTAAAACAAACGACCAGAAATATGGAAAAATTGTTACATTATTCATCAATACAAAACGCCTGTTGACACAGCACTTTTTGTGATGCAGTTTTTGCCATAAAACGCATTACTACACTGGAACATCATCCATGTACGCCAGATTAACATCATGTGGAATATGTTGTTATATGATTAATGATCATTAACAATGATTTAGCGTCTGTAGTGTTTAGCTTACTACTATTATGACGTACTTGCGCATTATATAGATTAGTGTTTGGACCAGGGATTGTGCGGGACGAAAAGCATTCCCACCGCCCGCTGTTGTGCCGTGTCCCGATATACTTATAGCGCTCCAGCCGTGGGACTATGATTCTCTGAATTCCTATATGTAGCCTGCTACCGGCTATGAGATTTAAATTAGATAGGTCTAATTAAGCGTGATGGTTTGCCGATGCCGACTCCAAATTCACCTAGCACAGATAGGGTGCGACCGAGAGCGCTAATTAGGAGGTTGGCTACAAAATGAGCTCTGTGGCTGTACAACTTTCTGGAGACTCTCCGTATAGTGACGTTTAGGGAACGGACATTGTCGGATGATCTGGTTTGACGTCAAATAATGTGCTTTTCAGGTCCAGCACAGTCCTCGATTAAGGCGAGACTGAAGCTTACGCTTATAGGTTTTTGCCAAGTAGCAGCATATAGGGATTGCGTAAGTAACCATTGGCGCCACATACACATATTTCCTTAAACGGCGAGTCATAGAACTGCTGCAAAAAAGGGTCGGAAAACGACTGGTAGTTTTATGGGGTACTTTCTGGAAATGTGTCTCCCACATGAGACGACGATCCACGTGAAATGCAAGATAATTTACACCAGAAGAACAGGGCCTACGTAGAGACAGTCGAGGAACCTTCTGCGTCTCTAGAAGACTACAGCTGTGGTCGTGGCCACGTTAATAGCAACCCTCTATTTCTCTGCCCACTCAACGTAGTAGTCAAGCTGTGGAGCCAAATTGCAACTATTTAAGCCCGACGATCTAAGGTATATACCGCCGTATCATGGTTCCATAGCCAACCTGGTTCCAGAAAACCTGGGCACGTCGTTGACGTACACAAAAAAAAATTAAATTGCATAAGACGCTTCCCTGAGGTACACCAAACATAATAGCCATTTCCGAAGATAGGGTGTTGTCTACTCTCACACGGAAGATGTTGTTTTGAAGAAAGCTATCAATCTAGTGAATGCTGCAATCCAGAAGCAGAATCTCCATGTGTCTGTAAAGAAGTCCAGGATGTCTGACACGATCGAAAGAATTCTTAATATCAAGGAAAAATGCGACGGCCTGTTAGCGTGATTAACCGGCCTCGGCAATAATCTTCATTAGCTGATGCGTCGAGGGGTGCCCAGCTCGATATCCGAGTTGCTGGGCGATTAGAATGTCGATCCGTTATTTCGTTATTTCGAAGTTATTTCGAAGTTACCGCTGGACCAGTCGTTTGGAGACTTTCGACGTGGATGACAGCAAGCTGATATGTCGGAGGTTCTCGACGATCTTGGGGTCTTTACACGGCTTTACGATCATAGTAACCGTCGCGTCACCTGGTCTACATCTAAAAGAAGTAGGGGTACCGGAAACATATATTGTAACTTTTTAAAAAAAAATTATCAAATAAAATGCAAGTTAGATAAAGGTGATTAAATAAAATTTACTACGTGTAATTTCTGTCTGCCATTCTAAATTACGTACCATTTCGTTATTATATTCCTCAATTATGTATCACCATATTTAAACAAAAATCTTATTTAGAACGCGCTAAAAAAAAAAATGTACTTCTATTAGTTTACCGCTTACATTACTTTAACGTATATTTCACAGTCAAAACTCTATTCAAAAATGAAATTATATATCGTTTTATTACTAATTTTACTTTCTCTCGCCCTTTTCAATAATATAGGGCTACTTGAAATTCATATAACGTTTTCAAGTCACTGGTTTAAACTTAAACTGATTTAAATTAAGTGAACGACTGAGTAAAGCAGACATTTTAATGCTTCTCCACAAGGAATACAACGTACACAGACAAGTACTTGTAAACCACTAAACACGGATTACTGGGAACTTGGAACTACACATTTTGAAGCATTCCTGGAATTACGTATAGTTCTCAGGCGTAAAACAACATTATTTTCTTCACAGTTTTAATACAGTCTATGATAGCAAACAGATTGCCTCGTAGCACTATTTGTCAGAATTAGTTTCCACAAGCAGTTATATTAATTCTCTTAAGAAAGTTAACTGCGTCAACCCTAATAAACCCGTGTCTGTGTCTATAGATGTGTGATGTAATTTTGATCAATAAAATCAATATAAGTAATATATTAAATCCATATATTAATTTACAATAATTACCTTCATATCCAAATATACTACACACCGGGGGTAAGTGTCTCTTAATTTTAACATTTTATTAGGGATGATTACTTTTGGATAAGAAGAACAATATTCCTGTGTTCATCAGTGTTGGCAGTGCAATTAGAGTTTAGGTTTAAGTAGAATAAAACAAACAAAATTGTCATAACATTACATAAATTAATTTATTCGTTTTCCTTATAATTATGTATAGTTATCCAGTTAGTTTTATGAGACAAAGTCTGAATAGCGTTAATCACACACATGCGTTATATTCGCACTTTATAAACTTTTGTCGACTTACTACAAATTTGCATTCTCGGAGAAAGTTAGTACCTTCAAAATAATAAAGCAAACAATTTTTTTTAACTTTATACTTGGACTTTTAGCAAAGTGAATTTAGTATATGTTGACACTTTCCATTAAGGCGCCTATACGTATTATACTGTACTTTACCATAAACCATAAAATTCGTAAAATGAAGTACATTGTGTTTGTACAAACTAAGAATTCTTGGTATATACTTTTCGGGCAACATCAAAATTAATATTAATATTGATGATTATTATGACGACGACGACGATGATGATAAATATAATGAAGGAAAAGAAGAGTGAGGAAGAGAAGGAAAGGATAGCTTTACTTAGCTTTCAAAACAGAAAAAATCTTGAACACTTGCAGGAGGTTGCTTCATCGCAGCCTATAGATGAAATGGCTAAAATGGAAAGGGAAACAATAACAGTAATAGGTGCTTTCTATACTGCTAAATTACTTATCAAAACTTTTAAGAATTTGATTTTTTCCTTTCTGTACAATGAAATTTTACCGAGTTTTAATGCCCAGAAATATGATACGCGACTTTTCTACAAATGCCCAATTTGCAACTACTTGTATACAAATAAGTTGCAAAGATATGTTTTAGCAATAAATGAACACTCTTTTCCAAAACCTCAACATTTTATACACTATTTCGTCTTCCCTACACGACGAAAATAAAACGAGTTATGTTTTTTAAACACTACCATACCCAAAAATCACAATCGTATTTTCTTCACATTTTTAGAATAAGTTGAGAATGAATCAACTTGACCAGTGATAGTTACCATCGCTTTAAACTGTACATTAAGAGCTTTTATGTGGCACATTATGGCTTTTAGTTTGAAAGTTAACTTAAGTCCACTACATTACATCGAAAGTCTATTACAGGCAAAAGCAAGAAATTACTGTCTGTAAAGAACATATAATTTTTTTTTACAAACATAGCACTTATGTACACTTTGTTTAGTAAATACTATTACAGGCTCTTTACAAAAGATAATAAAATCTACTAAAGCGGTAATAAAATATAACCAGATTTTCTACGCGTGAATGATATACGTTATTTCCTTCTGAAGTACATTAAATATTCAAATAGAAGTGCACAGAACACTAATCTATACTTTTATTAACCAATCTGTTGATTGTAAGTCACTCCTTATATATTTATAACGCAAGTGGTAACACGAAGTATACAGTAGCAATATGTAACAATAAGTTTGACATAATCATGTTATTGCAATTAGATTTTGTGTCATAGAGCACTAGACTCGGTGAGAGTTAGTAAACTGTTTAACCTAAGCCAAGTTACGCTAATCAAAAAATATGGTTACGTTTGTGTTTAAAATGTTATCTCAGTTTAGATCATTCGTACGATACTAGTTCTCTTTAACTCTTACACAAGAAGTGGTCGGTGTAGTTATCATTACTGAGTAGTGAAAGTAAATAGAACTCATTACGTGAAGCTATATAATTTAGTAATTTGTCTCTGTCTGAAGCGGAGGGTGGGAAAAAACGTAGTTGCTATACACCAAAATTGGTGTTATTAAACGTTTACTGCTAGGGAGAGACTGTATTTACAAAACATTCAACGCACGCTTCATGCAGACTGAGAAGATATTACAAAATACTAATTTGCACGTCATAAGTTATGTTCCAACAATAATTTCTTAAAGAATATAAGAGTAAATTTAAATTAAAATATTTCAATTTTAAGAAAACATTTTATAACAACGTTAACAAAACCAATATTTTCTTAACGATACAAGATAAAAACTGCTCCACAAAACGAATTAAAGTAGACTTCTGGTATGACAAAGTAGGCGCCTGTAACAAGAAATAGAAAAGGATAATTTATCAATTTATCATAAAAATTTAATATAATAAAAGTAAGTGTGTTATGATCACTTTTAAAAATTTATGTTGAAATTCTAGCAACACTAAATTAAGTTTTGGAGTAAACATTAAAAAGCTACAGTAAATGGAATTAGTTACCATCATTTCCTTTAAAACGACAAAAATGTTTATACCTTCAGGCATGTTTGTGTTACATTTTTATATATTGTAATTTTACACTGATTGCAAACACAATCATAGGTACTACAACGATTAATTTAATGTATATTTTTAAACTGGTACCGCTTTGTTAATAGCTGGTATTCAGCTCCATCCCCTTCTCGTTTTAAAGTCTTAAAATGTAATCAGCACTTTAAAAATATAAGTAGAATTTCCATTATACTTTAAATATATACAAATATAGGCCTATGTTATGCAAAGCTTTAAGATGAGGACGTGTCAAATCTGTACAGACAGAGAGAGAAAGTTAGAGGGAGGAAGAGAGGGAGAGAACGACGTTGATAGTCGGTTAGTGTGCGGGAGAACCGTAACGTCAGACAAAAATGAAGTAGTAGGCGTATAGGCAGGCGTTGACATTTGTAAAATATAAAACATTTCATACAAAAGGAAAAAATTTAAAATATAATATTTGTTTCATACGTTTTACATAATATTTGATTTTGTATTCTAATTTGTTTGGACATAAACTGGTCTATTTAACGTAATCTAATTTTTTAATCTGTTTTACTCTCTTGTATCGTACGTACGTTACATACAAAGGAGGACCCAAAACTAACCGGAAACGTTGAATAGCCGTCACGCCGGTGTAGTACCGGTTTCCGCCGTTAGGCACGTGTTGCCGAGACCTTACTGCGTCAGTTTTGTTTTCTGCTAGGGAAAACGGCAGCGGATAACCGGTTGTAATGCTTAAAACAGGTTAAAAATAAAATTCTTTGCGGTGAAGACCTGCCTCGTTCTGGGCGAGAAAAACGGAAGAAAACTGCGAGAATTCGTTAATTGACCAAGCAAGAACGTTGCAGAACAGTTGCTGAAATTGATGATTTGAGCGGAGTGCCTGGAGTTCTTGTGATCACATAAAGAGAAAAATTTTAAATGCATCGAGAGTTAACAAAAAATCTTGTGCCTTGCATGCTCGATTTTGCTTGACACTCCTGACCAAAAACAGTCTCGATTGAATGTGTACCGCGAATTGAAAGAACAGTTAGAAAACGGCCATAATCTTTTTTAAAATATAATTACTGGTGATGAAGCTGGTGCTACGGATACGATTCAGAGACCAAACAGCAGTCAAGCCGGTGTCGAACGTCATATTACCACTTTCCTCACAAAAAAAAAGTGAAGTCGAATGTGAAGATTTGTTTATTTGTTTTTTTTATTGTAATGGAATTGTTCACTCAGAATTTTTTCCCCGCGTCAAACTGTTAACCGGGAATTCTACCTGTCTGTATTAAAACGTTTGCGTGACGCAGTGAGTAACAGCGGATGGGGAATAGGTGTTCCACCATCACAACGCGCCCGCCCCTACGGCCTAGAGTGTGCGACGTTTTCTGACAAAACATGGAATGACTCCGCTTCTCCATCGCCAACACTCACCAGACTTCGCTACGTGCAACTTCTTCTTGTTTTCTCGCATGAAAAGAGAGATAAAAATAAAACGTTTGTTGATGTGGAAAAAGAGAGTTCCAGGACTGCTTCGAGAAGTGGAAAAAACGTCTAGACAAGTTATTAGCTTCAAGTGGAGAGTACTTTGAAGGTGATAAGTTTTTTAACACTCAAAAATAAATAAAATCGTTTATGGCATGAGACCTTTGGCTAGCCGGACTGTTAGGCAGTGGTCCAATGTTGCACGGCGCTAACGTTTCGGCCGTGCCTTTGGCGGCCATATTCAGTGCCGAAAGCGGCAACACACTCACCCAGGTTTTGCAGTCAGTGACCACTGAACTGTGGTTAAGGGTAGTGGCTGTGAGTAGGACATCCATATTTATAAACTTTTCGAGTCCGCAGGAAGCTCTTGTCTGACACTACCAGCCAGTCAGGAAAAAGGCAAATTCTTATTGGTTCCCCACAACTCGCGTCCAAAGAGGACTCAATGAGAGGGACTCACCCAGCCGATTCATTGCAATAGATGCATGTTGCTGAATCTGCACAGAGTCCATATGCAGGCAAGGGAAACACGCACTCACCGACGACAGAATCCTTTTCTCTACAAAAAATATGCGATGGTACTAAGGAACTATTGTTTTTGGTGAAGATCGGTTAAGGGAAAGGGGTAGTTTACCAGCAACTTTTTACGTTTTAACAAGAGTATTTTATATGGCAAACGATAACAGCCGCAAATTCAAACATAATCAAATAATTTTTTGCATGCAACGGTGAATTTGAGAGTTCTCAAGACGTATTGTGTTTGGTGAAGTTCGGTTAAGGGAAAGGGGAAGTTTATCAGCAATTTCTTTGTTTTAACAAGGGTATTTTTTATGGCAAACGATAACAGCCGCAAATTCAAACAGAATCAAATAATTTTTTGCATACAGCCCTGGTCTGCAGAGTACTCAAAACCTGTTGTTTTTGGTGAAGATCGGTTAAGGGAAAGGAGTAGTTTACCTGCAACGATTTATGTTTTAACAAGAGTATTTTCTATGGCAAACGATAACAGCCGCAAATTCAAACAGAGTCAAATAATGTTTTGCATACAGCCCTGAATTGTAGAGTTCTCAAGACCTATTGTTTTTGTTGAAGATCGGTTTAAGGGAAAGGGGTAGTTTACCTGTAACGTTTTATGTTTTAACAAGAGTAATTGTTCTTATGACGAACGATAACTGCCGCACATTTCAACAGAATCAAATAATTTTATGCATTCCTTCCTTAATTGTAAAAGACTGAAGGCCTGCTGATTTTGGTGAACATAGGATAAGGGTAAGGGGTAGTTTACCAGCCAAATTTTATGTTTTAACAAGAGTAATTGTTCCTATGACTTACGATAACTGCCGCACATTTCAACAGAATCATATAATTTTGTGCATACCTTCCTCAATTGTAGATAACTCAAGGTCTGTTGATTTGGTTGAAGATCGGTTAAGTGAAATGGGTAGTTTACCGGCAACATTTTATGTTGTAAACAAGAGAACGTTTTCCATGAAGAAGGATAACTGCCGTAAATTCAAACAGAATCAAATAATATTTTACATATGGGCCTGAGTTGTAGATGACTTAAGGCTTATTGATTTTGGTGAAGATCGGTTAAGGGAAAGGGGTAGTTTACCGGCCACTTTTAATGTTTTAAAAAGAGTAATTGTTTCTATGACGAAGGATATCTGCCGTACATTCAAACAGAATCAAATAATATTTTCCATACATCCCTACACCTGTTGATTTTGGTGAAGATCGGTTAAGGGAAAGGGGTAATTTACTAGCAACATTTTATGTTGTAACAAGAGAAATATTTTCATGACGAACGGTAACTGCCGTAAATTCAAACAGAATCAAATAATTTTTTACATATGTGCCTGAGTTGTAGAAGCCTCAAGACCTGCTGATTTTGATGAAGATCGGTTACGGGGAAAGGGTAGTTTACATGAAACATTTTTGTTGTAACAAGAGTAAAGTACTTAATTTTGATAAATAAAGTATCCTGATAAGAAGATCTTAATAATACACTGTAGAAACGTAGATGATATATGTATAAATGAAGAGGCTAGTTGAACGGGGTGGGGGTAATTTTCTATAAATGAAAATTATAGTTGAAGGGGAGGGGATAGTTTTTCATGTGTACTACGTTATCGGCAACAAAGTAGTAGTTTGTTGTTAAAATTCCTTTGCGGGCTGTTTGGCCGTAGTCCAATGTTTTCTGCAAAACCAGACGTTTCGGCAGTGCCGTCGACTGGCATCATCAGTGCAAATCGAGTGCGATAACGTGTGGTAGTATACGTTAGTGACCACAGTACTGTAGTTAAGGCTGAAGCAATAAGTGGAAAGAAGTAGTCTCTAAGGAAACATTTCATTTCGTAAATGATTTTAAATATAAATCTTAGAACATGGAAGTCATGTATGGTTCTCCATACCGATATTTTACTCTCCCCTGCTACAATGAATCATGTATTAGGTCTATAAAATGATAATGATATAACTTAGGGTATATGATGACGATGATGGCATAGTAATCTAGTTTCGAAACCACTTTCTACTCACCTTCTCCGTTCATAAATACATTTTAAAATATAAATAATTATATTTTCTTCACGCTTACGTCTCTGAGTAACGATATTTATGCAACTATACCATACAGTAAGAACACAGCGACAGTTTTTTGTCGGGGAACAAAATTTCTCTGAGGTTTATAAGAATTTAAATTAAAGAGCGGGAAACCAAATTACCGTCGAGTTTAATGACGCAGTGTGATATAAACAAGTAAGTTGTTTATGTATGAGAGGAAATGGTTTACTTTGCTGAGCACGCTCTGAAAGTGAATAGTTCTCATGATTTATCAGATGATTCCTATATACGAACAGAAACTGAGACATGCAGCACTGTGATATGAATTGGAATTGAGTTCTTTCACTCATATATTCATGAGACTCACTCAGTGTGTTCCATTTGAAGCTAGCTAGTAACAACACAAACACTTCGTACGTTTTAAATTAAAACTACGCTTTATCAATTATTATCTCAACTTGTTTCGGCTGCAATTGAACTAAAGTACTAATTAATGCAGAAGTCAGAATAACGGTAGCAAACGTATAAACACGAATAACCACACAGGCACACAGACTCGCACAGGCACAGGCACACACGCACACCAGCGAGCGCACACAAATTATGAATTTTAACATTCTCCAGAAATTGATTTTAGTTTGTTTATGATTTTAGTAATTAGGTAAAATTAAAATAGTATATGTAGACATACTTACATATATTTACATACTTAAATAATAAATAAAGCTCTACTCAACAGTCCCTAAGAGACCAAGCATACTTTTGTGTTTAGTGTGCCGGTTGCATGGCCAGCACAACGCGTGGCCAGCTGCTAATTGTGGTACTCACAGATTTACATACTTACAAACTTTATTATTAGTATAAACAAGTTAGAAAGGCTGAATGTATGCAAGATGTCACGAAAAAGGTGTTCTCACTATACACATTCGGATTCTATACAACAATATATGATAGTTCCTATAAACATAAGTCCAGAAATGTCTCCATATCCGTCCAGACGGCTTTATATGTTTTTAAGGAAAATCTTGTAGGCTATCTCAAAAAGGAATTACGACATCTTAATAAAATTGTTTACATATCTTTATATTAATAGGCCTATACTTTAATTAATAAAAATCACAGGTATTTTGTGGTCTCAATTTTGAAAATTTAAAATTTAATAATTTTGTCATAGCTTTGTAAATTTAATTTTAAGAAATTATAGTTTTGTAAGTAAAATATTAAGCATTGTGTTGTAAAGGCAACGATAACTTGTTTGATCAAATCCGATAATAATTAACCAGGTTATGGCGGAAAACAAACTTTTCATAGATTATAAGTACGTGACCTATGTTTGCAAAATTTCTCTTTTTCAACTCAGGAAAAACTCGTTTAAATTTGTTATAATTTCTTTTTTAGATAAAGTCTGTAACACTAATTTATAACAATTAACTTTGTTCCACTTTGTTACTTTGTTTGATCAAGTTTATATGAAATTAATCATTTTTATTAATTTTAACTACAACTATTTGTACATTATAATTGTAATCACATCAAATAAAATTATTTATTATTGTTAGAAAACGATAATGGTGTATTTCGAATTAGTAATCTGTTTGCTTTAGTGAATGCACACGTAGTTACTTAAGTAATATTGTCACTTACTTATTTTAAGACATTTCTTAAGTAAATTTCCTTGTGTTTCTTTACTTATTGTTTATCACGTAAATGTCGAGAATGGGTAATTACGGTTTTGCTGAACTCTGAAATATACATATCATGTATGGCACAAAAGGATGCATATCAAACTGAAATTGGAAGAAATCACGGCCACTTACGCAGAACGCTTTCCCAACGGAATCGTGCGGAATGAGAAATTGCTTGTTAATCAGGTAAGAAAAACGGATTGTGGTTCCCCGGGCCGTTGATCAAGGTTGCCCGTTTATAAGATGAAAGTTTGATTTGAAGGAAAGAGTATTCAACAGAATTGGGGAAAATCAGTGTGTATAGTGAGAACACACTTAAAGTTATATCCTCAATATTGTAGCCTATACATCAGGGAAATGATATTGGATTAAATGTACGTCAAGCTACAGCTAATATTCTCAGATAATATTTGGATTACTAATCAGGGAACCTAACGATAAATAAAAGGTCCAGGAAGCATATTTATAAGTGTCCTAATACATAAATAGGAAATAATAAACAATTGACGGTCACTTAGTTGAGTGAATATTTAAATTATATTATTGTTTTTATTGGTACCGTGCTTGTAGAATATTTCATTAATCTTGTAGTCTTATATGTTTTGATAAGTGAAATATCTGACTAGTTGGTTAAGAATCATTAAAACTAAGTGGCGTCTCCTTTATTTCTTCTTTTCCAAAGTCCAGTTTAATTAAACGATTCTTAAAATTCACCAGTAGTTCCAATACTTTTGATTCCCGTTGATCGGGTGTAAGTTGATCGTCTTAGAAAGTACAGAATTTACTAGACTCACTATTCAGAACGTACTATTTTGTATTCTTTCCTAGAAAGACTTACTATTTTGTATTCTTTCCTAGAAAGACTTAAATTAAAGTACGAGGGCAGAATGTATAATGTGAGACGCGAACACACACACACACACACACACTCACACAGATAACAACATGCATGAGCGTATTATTATACGTCATTTTCTTTTACTCCCTTTTGTTTTTTATTTTGAAGCATCGTATTCGTAATTTAAAATTTATTGGCAATTACCGCTACATTAAATGGAACCAACATTTTCACACCTATATTTCTGGAAGGAAAGATTCTTTTTTCCTATTATTCCCATTTTCCAAACATTGCCCGATCACTTCTAGTAGTGTCTTGGAAACGAATCATTAAAATAAAGTAGTAGAAAATAACGGTAAAAAAAGTTGACTGACCATCTAGGAAAAACGAGTTATGATTAAACACAAATTTTGACGTACACAATAGAATAGGCAGAAATGATCCATCAGAACAACATACTGGAGAAAGAGAAGATGTAAATAATTGGATTAGATTAGGTAGCTTATTCCTATCACTTGCATCATTTACGTTTCTGGTATTATACAGAGACGTCAGAGAAACAATAGAGTTGACAGAGAACAAGAGAATCTAACGCAAGAAGAATGTAGCACAATTTGTATGGGACATACGCGTAGAAGACACGTGAAACTAACTAACGAGAGTTATTCCAATCCCAGTGTCTTTAGAGGTCACTGACTGAGAATGTAAGTCTATGTAGACTTCTAGCGAGATGGTGTGGCACATAGTAATTAATGCAGATTTATCTGATAAAAACCTAAAGGAGAAAAAAGAGATGGAACAATTTTAAAAGAGATGGAATTTTCGCTTGTATATAACAAGCGAAGATAACAATATGAACAAAACGAAGAACTAGAACACGAAAAAGTCAAAGACGGAGAAGGAAGAGAAAGCTGATTCTCACATAACAAATGAAATCAATAACTTTTCTATTGTTATAGAAGGTTAAAGCAATATCTTCATATGAAATCAATGAAACGTAGTGACAAATATTGCACTCTTAGTGTTAGAACATTAGGTGCAATGATACACTGTTTTTACGATTATTTTTACTTGTGTCAAATGTTGTTATATAGAAATAGACGCAGGCGGTAAATAGAGACGCTAGTTTTATAGGCACTATTGCAAGCATTCTACAATCAAACTTAACTTCTACTTAAATTCTGTAATATATATATATATATATATATATATATATATATATACATATAACACACCGATATAAATACGCTGCTACGCTTTTGATTACAAGTATCATTACCAAAAATTATTTTTAAATTACAGATGGGATATGTCATATTCCTGATATTGACGCATCTTAAAAATATGTCGTCACTGCATATTAGGTACTGTTTTACTATACAAAGTGTTAAGGAAGTTGAACGAAAAAACTAAATTAAAATAAATATTTAAGTTAAATATTTGGAACACACAAATAATTGTGTCAAAACTGATATCTAAAACTCAATTTTACATAATGATTCTTTAACAAGTTTGCTTATCCTTTTTGTTAGCATAATGAAAAGCTATTATATACAAGTGAAACAAGCAAATATGCATTTATGAAACTTACATTTACCAAATACAGTATAAAGTTAATTAAATATCGGAAAACAAATAATTAAATTATAAAGACGTTATAATTTGTTCCTAAAACGCTTAAATTAACTTACATTATAGTAAATTAAATTAAATTAAAAAATAAAGATGTTGGTAAATATAAAAAATCAATTGATTAATGTATAGTTATAATTAAATAAAATTGTAATTTGTATTTTAGTTATAAATTACAAAGTTAAATTTACAAATTTATGAAACAGCTTATTTAATGCAATATATACGAAGTATGTAACACAAAATATATAATTTTTAATTATTTTAAACATTAACATACTTAAAGTATAGGTACAACATGGACAATGTAATAAGTAGTCCAATAACGTAGGTATTTTGTTAACTTCAAATATATAAACGATGAACTCTTAACAGAAAATACCCTTAGTAAAATAATTCATTTAGCTATAAAATAAATAAATTACCAAATGACCACAATGGGTACCATGCAATGTATTATCATAATAAATGTATTAGATGAATAAACAAAGAACTATGTATTAATGGTTAAGAGTGAGTGAAAGAATAAGTGAGAGATAATAGTCACTAAATATACTGTGACAGATAGGACTGTGAGTATTAGTGTCACCGTATAGTGAACAGAATACAGTCACAACAAACAAAAAACAATGTGTGATTACATAAAAAGAAAATGTAGAGTGTGAAGGGACTGGTATTCAATATACCTTATATGAGTAATCATTCATTTAAAGATTTCAGAATGTAAAGAACTAAAAGGTAACATTAGTAGTAGATTAAGTTAACTGTTTAATGTTCATAGAATACTATTAAGTTTTAATATTTGTTACTAACGATTCCTGTTTTGTTATTAATGTTAATTACAGGAAATAGCTATCGTTTGCTTCATTACAAATAATATGTCAAATCTTGTGTATAGTTATAAGATGCTATTAAACAAAATAGTTATATTTTTCAATGTTGATTAGAGTTTGAGCATGATGTTAATATGTTGGTTCCATGTTAATTAGTTTATCAGAAGCAATTCAAAAATTAAGTATGCAATGAACAGTTTAATTTAATGTAATAAGAATAATAATATACCAAGCCACCAGTCCATATAACATTTATAAAGAGAAACATTGTACTATGAGGAAGTATAAGTAATACGCCAATTTCTACATAAAAATTATTGTAAATCTAAACTAAACCACCACATTATTGTTAATTAATAAGAAGTGATAAAAATACCAAAATAGGCCTTAATTAAATGTTAACAACAACATTTTAATAGTTTAATATAATTGTAATATAATTTAGGAAGTGTCAGAACATATATAATGATCTATAAGATAGAATTTTGTAAATTCCTAAATTAACTATTAGGGCACCACATGTGTCATGTGAGGTGTCAAAATGTTTATATTTTTATTAGACATATCATTCTGTTAACTAATTTAAGGTTTATTAAATATTAAATAGGGAATAATTTGGAGTATAAAATGTAAATATTGTAAATTTTAAATAATGAGGGTCACATGACACTTGAACCCAACGGTATTGACCAATAGCAATTTAGTTAATTTTGGTCAAGCCACTTGAAGGAAAAAAAAAATATAGGATTCTATTGTTAGACACGAAAGTATTCAGAACACCTCTGTGCAGCTCTGAGCCACAAAGTATAACGAAGAATCAAATCCAAATGGAAGAAAAAGTAAAAAATGGTATAAAACATAGAATCTGAATTAAAGAAGGAAGAAATGAAGATAATATGAAATAATAAATAAAAGAAGAACAAGTGAAAGTAATATTTTAAGGAAAAGTGAATAATTAATTTCAACCATAATACT
Organism: Magicicada septendecula; assembly: GCA_034769895.1. Lineage (NCBI taxonomy): Eukaryota > Metazoa > Arthropoda > Insecta > Hemiptera > Cicadidae > Magicicada > Magicicada septendecula. Next base: position 162,678,206 of record CM068368.1, read on the forward strand.
GGGTGAGACTTAACCTTTATAATACCATATTTACAACTACACGACACCAAGATTAACTCAACTAATATTTTTCTTCAAAAAAACACTAGTGAAAAGGAAACAAAATCTAATTCAAACACAGTGAACATTTTGTGCAATTTATTTTATTTGTAAAACTGGTTGTGAATACATTCCACATTAATTTTGTTTAACAACAAGCCGCCATCTTGCCTGTTCACTTTGAATTCTGGGATAAATAATCCTGAGAGTATTTATATATTGAAATTCCCGAACACTATAGGCTACCTGGGATGACAAAAATTCTAATGGAAACCACGCCTTAGAGGACATGAAACTACAATTGGCAGAATGTTTGCCGTAAGTCCCACGGATAGAGAAAAATGGTTCCTCCGAATTCTCCTTCTCAATATTAGAGGAGCAACATCGTTCGAGGACCTAAGAACGGTCGAAGGAAATACTATCCCCTTTGCAACTTTCCAAGAGGCATGCATTGCAAGGGGATTAACTGATGATGATTCAGAATGGAAAACTTGCCTAACAGAAGCTGCAACCCATCAAATGCCAGTACAACTTAGGTAGTTGTTTGCATTTATTTGTATCATGTGTGAGCCGTCGGATGCAGCAGCATTATTCGAAAGACATAAGGACAATCATATGGAAGACTATAAGAGACGCTTTCCTGATGGAGAAAAAGCTCCCTATTTGACACTTAAAGAAACTGAATCTCTCCTTCGAACACATGGAAAGTCATTTGTAGATTTTGGCCTAGAACTTCCAGTCGGCAGCTATGACGAGCCAATCCATTCTGCAAAATATTACGATCCAATTGCCGAAAAAACCATGTTCGAAGAAAAGTTTCAAATGCTCAACCCAGGGCAAAGAAGGGCTTTCGACAAAATCAGGGAAGCAATTGAAAACCCTAACTTACCCAAACGTCTATTCTTTATTGATGGACCTGGCGGAAGTGGTAAAACCTTCCTTTACAACACAATCATGAACTATGTGCGTAGCAAAAATGAATTAGTCTTGCCATGTGCATTTACAGGCATAGCAGCAACTTTGCTTGAGGGAGGCAGAACTTCCCACAGTCGTTTCAAGCTGCCTATTCCAATAAATGAAACATCAACCTGTAATGTTCGACATGGGACTAATACGGCAAATGAACTGGAAAAGGCCAAAGTGATAATCTGGGATGAAGCTTCAATGACCCCAGCACATGGAGTAAATGCAGTTGACACACTGTATAAAGAACTCTTAGCTGAAGATCCAAAAGTTCCTTTTAAAAAACCATTTGGAGGTACGGTCTTTCTTTTCGGTTGAGATTTTAGACAAATTCTCCCTGTTGTTCCACATGGCAGCAGAACCGAAATACTTTCTTCATGCATGAAGAATAGTAAGTGTTGGAAAAATATCGAGGTCCTAAAGTTAGACCAAAACATGCGTGCCAATGAGGACAATGTCCGATCAGAACACCGAGGTTTTTCCGATTGGCTTTTACAACTTGGAATGGAAAATCCAAGAGCCTGGATTAGACGAAGGCATCTTCGAAATTCCTCCAGTCTGCATTGAAAATGGATGTATTGTTGATGCTGTCTTTCCTGAGGTCATCCAATCAGGAGATGACAGCATTGCTAACCGTGCAATCCTGACTCCAAAAAACCATGAGTCACTTGAACTTAATGAAAATGTACTTAGACGAATTCAATCTGAATTGAAATGCTATACCAGCATAGGTTCTATTCAGCAAGACAGTGCAAACGCCGAGAAGGCAGCAAACTATCCAATGGAGTTTTTGAACAGCTTAACACCTGGAGGTATGCCTCCTCATAGACTTGACTTGAAAGTTGGTGCAGTAGTAAAGTTGCTACGAAACCTTGACTCAACAAGAGGTCTTTGCCATGACACCAGAATGGTCGTCAAGCAAATGATGTCAAAAGTCATTGACTGTGAAATCCTGACCGGATCTTTTAAAGGTACCAGGGTATTTACTCCAAGAGTTAGTCTTGCATCCAGTGACCCTGACCTTCACTTTACATTAAGAAGAAAACAGTTTCCATTTAGACTTGCTTTTGCTGTAACCATCAACAAAAGCCAAGGACAAACACTGGATTCTGTTGGTATTTTTTTGCCATCTCCAGTATTCAGTCATGGACAACTTTATGTTGCATTTCCAAGAACAAAGTCTTTCAGCAAGTCAAGATAAAAGTCTTAGGAACTGACCAACAAGGCAACTTAAAGAAAGACCATAGAGTTTACACCAAAAATGTGGTTTACAAAGAAGTTTACGCCCAATAATTAAACTTCATAGCCAGCCGTGGCTTTATCAATATGTGCCAATATAAATGCTCGCCACCCGGGCGTAGAACGGGTACTTCAGCTAGTTAATAAATAAGCAGGAGAAGAGAACTATTTATTGCAATATTAATAAACAAAAAGTACATACTAACAACAGTGTTGTTTTCAATATTGCAACATAATTTTCATTTTCTGCTGCAATTTAGTTACAAAGTTATTACGAAATACGTCAAAGGGCTTTTTCTATTATTAGTAGTGTTGTATTTATGTGATTTCCAATACATTAACCAATACATTATTCTCTATTTTATTAAACAGTTTTACAGTAATTACTCATTTACCAGTTGTATCAGTAATAAATGTATTAATTTTGTTGTTGTCTTCTTTAGGACGCAGAAGGTATCAAGTTTTATACAGTACTGTTAACCACAGACACTCATTAATCAGGAAGCCTTTTATTAAACGCTTTCATAAGGTGCGTCACTCATTAACCTTACCAATTGCGTTAAACGATTAAATAGTTTACCACATAAGCGCTATTACCTATTCGTTGTTTGGTCATTTTAAAAATCGTTTTGAAGCATATATCGTTTATTATAAAATTAATTTTAATATGTGCACACATGAAATAATATAATTCTTGTATTAAGTAATCTTCAGAAAAAGTAGGCATAATTCTTAGGAAAAGGTAGATAATATTGTTTAATTAGAAGCAGTAATTCTTCTTGTTTTGAATCAGATCCTCCCAACGGGGATGCTCGCAATTACTCGTATATTGGCGAGTTTGTCTTTGTTTTCAGCTAATATTAATACTTATTCAGCGCTGTGTACGCTGATCCGGTTGCGAGTGTTTTTTTAACCATGCTTTGTTTGATTTGGGACGAAGTCTTAGTAGACGATCTTCGCTTTCAGCTATCGGAAGTGTAGGTGTACTATCAGCGTAGCATATTAAGTTGAAAATGGAATTAACCATTTTATATCCTTTCATGTCTTTCATGGTTATTGTTATGATTTAATTAATTAATAAGTAGGAACCTGGTGAATATCTTGTCTATCGATGTTGCAAATCTATTTCCGCATTATACATGTCAATCATTTTAGTTAACTGTATTTATTTAATATGACTTTGGTGACATATCTTTGGGTAGCAGAGTACTGTTTGATTTTTTTTACCTAATGTTTTACTGTTACTTTACATTTTGCTCCTGAAGACGCCTATCAAGTCATGTTTAGCTAAAACTTCGATTCACAATTTACTAATACTGTTACGCCGGCAGCACAAATCGGATTACTTATACAGTGGAACGAAATTAATTGAACACCAGAGGAATCGGTAGTAATAAATTTAATTGTAATTCCAATACACAAAACAACATACACACGTTACCAACAATTCTACAGATTCACGAATGTCTAACAAACGCTGACGTAACAAATAATAAATACTGAATAATCATAACTGTCGTAAAAAACAATGCCAATCACAATCCAAGATATACGGACATAAAGTTGCAATAGTCAGTTTCAATTAATCTTCTTTCTACATTCGCACCAAATGGCCAGTTACAACTACTACTACACTCGAACTCTAAAAACTTTTTAAATTAAGAACGTTATGTTAGTGGTTACAATCACAAAGAGAATTATCACTGTTGCATACCACTATACAGAAATTATTCCGATCATATGATATAATCGGGAATATAATAAAATATAATAGGGAATTATATGACAGACATATAGAGTTGTTAAGAATATACTCGTGTGTAGAGTTAGAAGAGATATTATATAATTTTGGTTTGGGGTACGTAGAAAAGAAATTGGAAAATAAAAATAAAAAAACCCTACGTAAATTAAATAAGTTAATAAAAAAGAACGAAATAAAAAAGGAAAACCTTTCTAAAAATAACTATGAGAACAGAGTAAAAATGGGAATAATTTTTCTATAGTGGTGTGCAACAGTGATAATTCTGTTTGTAAAAACTTTTTGTCGTTTCAGTACGCAACACAAAGCGATTCAAATATTAATGCGTCTTATCACTTTGTTTTTGCATTATGCGACTGAATTCTCTCTGTTATGATGTTCTTTCTATTGCCAACAGGAACTGCGCTATATTAAGTGTTAATAAGTTTCCATTGTTCTGTAGTATAATTTCGGAAAAATTAATGCGCACGTCAACTGTAGAGACCGCGAGGATAATACACGACACCCAGCTTCTCACTCAGTATGTGACCAACAGGTAAGGTAATGCTATTTATCATAAAACACTCGTTGCCGTATAAAATTATATACTTCAAACGGTATAAATACATTGTTTTAAATATGTACATTGGTCAATGATAAAGTATTGAAAAGTTTCGTCGCCGCTGTTTTATAAAAATACTATGACCAAGAACGGCAGTGCTAGTAACAATATTGGCAAACATCAGCACACGTCCATTCTCAAACTGGTAACATGAATTCAAATGTTTTAAACCTATTAAACTTATTACTTGTTGTAAAAACGAGGGTATCATAAAAAATCTTTACTAGTGCTAATAAAACTTAACTCTTATATGGTTAGGCGTTTACTTCTATCGTCCACTCTCAGTAACACGCATATTAAATAATATTTTTATTAGACTAATACAGTCATAATTAGATCAAACTATATAATTAAGACTATTACTGAAATGGGATTTTAGTTTCCGACAACTACACGGTTTTTTTTTCGTATTTTGTCTGTTTTGACAGGTCTTATTTAATTCGCCTGTCCCTTACTGTCCAATTGACATAGCTCCCGTATCTATTGAAATATATTAGTATTAACGTTTCTTCCCTTTGTCGTTCGGTAACTCAAAGCTGCTGCCTCTCCAAGCTCCTAATGTGTTCAAATTTTTACAAACGGGTCGTGATTTGAAGAAGGAGAACTACGTTCTTATTACACAAGTCCAATATAATCAGGGGAGATCCTGAGGCTTACGAAGCGTTGCATAATTTACTTTCCTAATTAACTGTTGCTTCTTTACCTCTGAAAATATTTCTCTAATATGCATACGTGCAGTGTTTGTTTCTCTGTATTTCCATCAAAAGTATGTTGCTAATAAGTTGTGTACTCCAAAATAATATAGTTACCCACTATAACATAAATTTTACTCAGCCACATTTGTCTGGTAGCATGGAAACAAAACACCACTAATACTGAGGCTCGCTCAGTTCTCACATGTAAACAGAGACACTGACCTAAACGCCTGCGTACTACAACACTGTTCGAGTTTTACACCATTAAGCACATGCGGGAACTCAGACCTATTTGTTGGATATAGATTCCATACTTTTCTATTTTATGTGAATCCGATTGTGAAACCACACTTGTTATCTATTTACTAAGAAATTAATATAACGTCAATTATACTAAATGTACCCTTCAATTACACCGGTCAACAAAATTTAATTTTTTGTTTGTTAAATGAAAGTGAATAAGTGATTCTTATAGTATTTTTAGTGCTGATTTCAAATATGTTAACAGTTTTTTCTTATCGCATAGTTTTTTAGTAATTAACATTTTTCTTTTGCAAAAAGAAAACTATGTGACGGTAATAAAACAATATGTTACATGCACTTTGTAGTTACCTAGAATCTACTTCTTTTGGATTTTCTGCTGTAATTTGGTATAGGTAGATCCCTCTTTAGATTTCAGCAGTAGTCAGCTAGCATTTTTGGGTTCCATTTTCATTTGGTAGCGTGTTTCCATGGTGGACATTTCCTGGTGAAAGCGTTCACCATGTTTGTCACTCACGGCGCCAAGGTTGTTATCACAATAATTAAAATGTGAATCTAAGAAATGAATTTTGAGTGACATATTACATCCAAGTTCTCTGTAGTTTCGAAGAAGCTCAGTTACAAGTTTTCTGTAGTTATCCTCCTTATGGTTTTCCAGGAAGTTGTTAACCACATTTTGAAATGGTTTCCATGCAGCAACTTCAAATTCATTCAAACTTTCTTCAAATGCAGGATCATTCAATAGTTTTCTTATTTATGGTCATACAAATATACCTTACTTAATCTTAGCATCACTTATATTAGGAAACTTGTTTTTTTAGAGACTGAAATCCTGCACCATTACGATCCATTACTTTAACAAAAGTTTTCATTAAACCGAGCTTAATGTGTAGTGGCGGAAGATAAACTTTTTCAGGTTTTACTATTGCTTGACTTACAACATTCTTCTCTCCTACAGACAGTGCCTCTCTCTTTGCCCACTGATTTTTTATGTAATGATTCGTCCTATTCCTGCTGTCCCATTGACACAAGAAACAACAGAATTTTGTGTAGCCAAGTTGCAATCCAAGTAAAAGTGCTATCACTTTCAGATCTCCGCAAGTATAACACATACGTAGCAGAAATTGTTTGGATGACTGATGCAATTGAGACATTGTTAATATATGATAGTTAACACTGTATAAAAGCAAGCACTTTATAAAGACACACTAATGGTATATACAATCACTCGCTTTACTGGAAAAAAAATTAAAACGCAAACAGATACAAAAACTAGCTGCACCACTAAATCTTACACACACGAGAAATCGCACTCGAATGAAGTATTCAAAAAGCTAGCTCTACCCTGCGTGATAGTTTATTGTTTAATTTACTTATTGTATAATTTACTTATTGTATAATTTAGAGCTCTGAGTCACCAGTCTACAGAATAAAATGATAAACAATGCGTTATGACTCCCGCTAGGATTTTTATGTAATATCAACATGCAAAATATGTACATATTTATGTAATAATATTAGGTGAAATATGTAATATTACATAAAAAAATTGTTAAATATGTAAGATGAATTTAATTTAATTTTTATATAAATGATATATTAAACATTATATTACTTGAAGTTTCCTCATTTTATTAATTATATTTTTGCAAAATAAAGTGTGGTACAATAATTAATTATTTAAGCATGTCCATATTATAGCAAACTTAAATAAATTCCATTATTATGTATGAAAAAATGCGAAAATTTAATAGAAGTTTCACAATTATTATAATTTTTATAGTCACTGTTTAAACTATCTGTCCACTAAATATTACTTTGCAGAACTCAATCGACTTACTTCTCTCCGAATTGCAATGGACTATCAGATACATCTCCAAGTTTTCCATTGTCATGGAATGCCGCCGGTCAGATAGTATGTTTTTGTATACAGCAAATGACCTCTCCACGTCACAGGAAGTTGCTGGTTCAAATTTAAGTAGAATAAATTTTTCAGGAGAAATATCGTCTGGAGGATTCTTTTCTTCGCCGCTGAGGATCTTGCACACTGCACACTGTTGCATGATTTGTGTGTTCCAACACTTTCGAAGAAATCAGAAAAGGTGTAGGGGATTCTTCTCCATCCAGCTTACCAATCACAAGGTTGGCAACATACGTAGTTTCATCGACAGCGATCCATATATAGTTGCTGCCTATATGACGTCGTACGTATGCCAGCGCTTCCTCGTAACACAAATGCAGGTAGTTTTTCGGAGCGTAGAATCGTTAGGTATCTGCCTCCCGCAATACTTCTCTAAAACTGCGCGATATTTAGGTACCTGGAATTTGTACCACGGGATATTTGCGGCAACCATAGCAGTACACATGTCATAGAAGAATTCATTCCTTGCACTTGAAGACTGTTGCATTTGAGATAGATGGACTTGCTTTTTAGATGTTTGTAGTGCTTTATTCCTAGTATTCAGGGCACTGCGCACATGTTGTTCAAGTTGTGATTTCATTGAACATGTAATCTTCTTATTACAAGCCTGGCAGAGAACCACAGCTCCATCAGTAGTGAACGAATCATCTATTGTAACCCACGACTTTAACTTCGATGATAATTTTGACGCTATATGAGGCATCACAGGTGGAATTCAATTAAACACTGTGGTTGCCAAAGCGATACTAATCGTACGAACTCAAGAATAGTGGTGGGTACAAAAATGCTCAACTGTTTGAAACAAACAGTTCGCCGAGAAAAACGAACGAACTGTTCTTTCTCACGCACATAAACAGTTTACTCTTTACTCTGCTCCTTCCACTTAGCCTCTCCATTTACTAGTACCCACCCCACCACGCACTCTGTTTGTAAGCAAAACGGACTGTTTTCCTAGAAACGGAGCTATTTGTCCAAAACAACTGTTGCTTATCGTTTCTGAAAATGGAGTGAATAAGCAAAACACAATCGGTAACGAACTGTTCTTTTCTCCACTAATATCTTTCTTGGAATTCTTCCCTGACCCTTTCTCAGCAGCTTATAAATAGCTTGGAAAATCCGTTTCAGGTACCTGAGTTTCTAGTGAACAAATATTGTTATACGGACTGTTTTAAATTACCGTATATTTCACTTGCGAACAAATAATTTTTTTACAGTAAGAGACAGAATATTAGGGGAGCGGGATGGTGTAGCGGCTTCGTTGCTCGCCTCTCACGCCGGCGACCGTGGTTCGAATCCCAGTGTGTCGGTGCGAGATTTTCAGTTGAAAAATCCCGCGGTGTCAGGAAGGGCATACGACCTGAAATCCCCGGCCACAACTGTTACACGCCTTAGTGCGTGCAAACAGCGATCCTGCGCAAGCGGGATAAGCTGAGGAAGTTGATGAAGAGACAGAATATGTAATTTTACATAAAAAAAGGTAAAAATATGTTTAAAAAAAGTAAAAATATGTAAAAAAATGTCATTATGATCAAATATGTAAAATATGTAACAACAAAATGTCATTATATGATACCTAAGGTTCTAATTCACTGACATTTATCATTTTTAGTTATGTATAAGCAAAGGGAAAGAATATGTATTTACATACGAATCCTAGCTCTAGTTATGACTGATGGATGCAATGTTTACATAAAGAAGAAAATAGAAGAGACGAATCATACATTCTTCTTTGTTTTGATTAGTGTGTAAGTAACAATAATAAATAAATAATGATGTCTATTCACTAACCCAAACAATTATATTTGACTTATCAATGTAGTTGCTGCAATAAATAAACCAAAGCTATGTAGGTGATATTATTGAAGTTCACAAAATTCTATGCATATAGAGTTCATCCATGGTACATACTGAAAAATAAAAAGGGCAGTTACAAGAAAACTCAGGCTGATAGGGACATTCTGACTACATATTCAGAATCAGCACCTAAAAATACATAAGAATTAGCAAACATTGAGCATGTAACAAAATCATTGTTGACTAGTGTTATTAATTCTAATAGAGTAAAATTCCAATACTTTTAGTAGCTATAGTAAATGTTATGGGGGCAACTCAAACCCACAGTTCAGTGTATTGCTTCAATCTATTTAGAATCTAAACAATACTTTCTCACTATAGAGTCTGAGTCTTGTTTAGAATGAGACCAAAACCTTGGCAGTGAAACCAAATTTAGTTCACAATTAATGGAATGATAATCAAAGAAATAGTATTTAATTTTATAATGCTAATGTCAAAAATGTTTATTGGTAGTACGGAAAAGACTTAGTAAATAAAAGAATTTTTATACAAGTCGAAATTTATATTTAGACAGCACAGCAGCATTTATCGACGATTCCACGTTTGTAAAAGGTTCCCAACGGGTAATTTCTTTAAAAACATGGGACTTCTTTCTTTACGTGGAACTTAGGTCTAAAGGAGTCAAAGGCTAGTAGACGTTAAGAAACATTAAAACGCCATGTAAACAATTCATGTGTAATTAAAATTTTCTCTCGATCTTGCCATTGTTAAATCTTTATCGTCTATAAAGAATAAAAATTAAAAGCTTTAAAGTTGTGCATATACACTTGACACAATTAAAAGTTTTATCATTAAGTTTTATATAAGTGTGTTTGCAGTAAATAAGGAATTTTTATACATATGGTTCGAAATTAAACTTTGCAGACAATAATAATTGTGGATTTAAAATAAAGCTTTATATTATGTGTGGATTTATTAAAATTGAGATATGAGAAATTTGTAAAATTTTTGTCTCTAATGAGGTTTCAGTGTACTTAATAAAGCTTTAGTATAGGTATTTACAAATAACGCAGATTCTGGCACTGCGTAAGTTATATTTTATTATTATACTGTAAATGTATTTAATCTACTGGGCTGCTCCAACTCTGCTTCCGGTGGCAAACGGAAACGTGTGGCTTAAACAGAGAGAGAATAACGTTTGTTCTTCCATAAAACCTAAATCATCTTATATTATACGAAGGTAAAAGATATGATCTCTCTTTTTTGTATGGGGTGTACATCTCATCGCTGGTTTTGCGAGCAGTTGAGTAATAGCATATCTTAATTGCACATCGACTACTTAGATTTTAATGACTCTAATATCTTGTAGTCCTGTCAGCAGAAAATTAATCACTTACCGTACTTATAATTGTATCTTCAACATATTCTTTGTTGGTTAATATTATTTTTAGTAGGTATTTACAATCAAAAGTTTAATTTGTGTTAAAAAAATACAAATATGTTAAAAACTAAGTGAGTTTGGTGAGTTTGCTAATTTTAGATGCATGATCTTATTTGTGAAAGTAATATAATGTCTACTTTGAAAGGTATTATTTACAAAGTGTTATAAAGTTACTCAACTACCACAACATCACTCATACATCTATCCCTGTTTAGTACTGATCGTTGAATAAATTCTATAGAGACGGTAGTATTAGGAGTTGTTCTGTTAGGAAGAAAACGTGAATGAGATATAAATGTTAGAGTACTTTGAGATCATTTATGGCAGCTGCAAAAAATATTGGGTCTCGAGGTCAACCTGAGTATAAGCTTATTGTTTCAACTTTATTTTTGTTTATAAAGTCAGCTAGTTATTCTATTATTGGTAAGGGGCGTGTAAATTAAATATCGTTGTAAATTAAAAAAATAAAAAGAATTGTCATATTACGTAAATTTCAAGTTGTTCATTTATCATTGTGTTGATGTAAAATAATTATGAAAACACAATAAAATGTGTACTATTATATTGACAGAAATATCGTAATAATGTAGAATATTACATGCATGGACATTTTAACTATAGAGTTTAGTTGCGTTTAGCTGAAGTATAATGATTATTTTGTTAGAGAAGATTGACTTACAACGACAGCCGATAAATCAAATATAAAAATTCTTCTAGCTTAAATTTTTAATTAAATTTTAATGCTGGCAAAACGGCACAGCAAATTCCAATGAGAATAAAACTAATTAAAACTTTGTTTAGATTCATTTTTGTTAAAGGAAAGTATTTTAGTGTATAACAGAAATCAACTTATAAAAATTTCTTTCGCGGTAGAGGTATAAAAAAAGTAAAAATCTTGTTAATTAATCTCAATTAAATTCATTTTACAATATAAATGAAAACATATTATTGCACATGTTTATCAACACTTATATAGTTACTTCAGCGGGGAAGAAAGAAACTGTTAGTTGGAATTTCGTTTTCTTCTTAAGACACAAAATACTTAGTCCATATTAAAAAGATTTCATTAATCTTGTAAAGTAGAACTGTATTCCAAAAAACCTCTGGCCTTTTTTTGTTCCTGAGGCCCATACTGTCAGAAAAAAAGTATTATTTATGCATGTTTCTAAATATAACATGTTGTAATTATATTTTTATAATATAAGCAAATATAATTTAATTTCATAAACATTTATGCTAAAGTATTTCTCAATAAATATTACCTTAGACTAGACGTTCAGCAAACAGTTTTATGTAGGAGGTCTTGTTGCCTCGTTGAATACCTACATATCACACTTGGCTATTATGTTAAGGCTACTCGGTTTCTGGCTAACCAGATAACTTATCCAACTGAACCTGATTCCACGGAACAGAAAAGAGAAAGTCATATAAAACCAAACCTGCTCTATGCCAAAACTATGAAAACTTTTGGAATTGTACATTTTAAATAATCGTGATGTTTTCTTGACTGAAACTTACTTTGTTTGCAATGACACTTGGCAGCTCTATGAGAGCTACCTACAAAAAGACATGTTATGACATTTCGTATATTAGCGTATACATAATTCTGGTCTGGTGTTAATTGTATGCTTTTGGTGAACGTAGTAAACTGTATGTACCCTACAGGGTTTAAAGTAAAATGAAGGTGGTGCTTACCATTCACACACACACACACACAAACAAAATATATCTGCACGTACCGGGTTGAGGAGATACACCACTTTCCTCACACCGAAAGGTCGGCGGAAAGTTATGCTGACTGTGTTTAATTATTGCAATGTTTTGTACGCAACTGATAGCTTTGATTTTAAAATGTGTAATTTAGTAACTGAATATAGCAACTTCTCTCGTTAGGCGGTGACGTCCTACTGCAAGATGAGCAGAAAATAACGATGATGATTGACGTTAACGGTAACGAAATATAACGCGCTCAATATGACCATTGCAATTTGCACGTATGACGGCCGTCACGTCACTGACTCACGTTGAAAATATATCGGATCCGCATGACGAACTGCACGTAAATGACGAACTGCGGTTTAGTCGCAACGTAAAACACTTGCATTTATCAATGATTTTTAGTGTTACATATTTACACTCATTATCTTATAGTAAATATAACCGCCCGCCAAAAATTCCTTAGGTTTTTTTTAATAGTTGTTTTGTCAGTAACTAAGTGTAGGCAGTACGGGAAACACCAAACATTAATAAACAGTAAGGGGTACAACCTGGCTGTCGGGTGCCATGAGGAATGTGGTGACATGGTATATACCGTCAGAAGAAGGAACGAGTTGTAGAATGCGACCAAGTGGAGACTGCATCGGTGGCGTCGACATTCTTCGAAGCAAGACAAGTTGTCCAGGCGGCAGAGGTGGTGAAACACGATTCCACTTTTGATGTTGCATGTGTGGGTGTGTGAAGATAGTCCTTACTCGAACGACTCTAAAAACACTGTGTTCACTGACTTAAATGAGACAAACCTAAACAAGAGTGGATGCCCTTAGGATGCAGATTTTTGGGTGCTGACAGTACCCGACCGTCTATCATGATATGGCCAGAAGAATAGTCTAGGTCCTCAGAAGGATCAGATGAGACTTCTCATAACTGACGACTGTTCAAAATAATTTCGATGAGGGCAAATACGGTGGTCTATTCTTTATATGTTAGAGTGCTTTCTCTGAAAGTTTAGTGCAAACGATTCTTGACAGATTTCACAATGGCTTCCTAAATTACCTTAAAATTGGAAGCTTAGCCGGATTAAAATGCCAAGTACGTTTCTTGATGACAAACACTGAGAATAGTATCATGGAATTCGTTAAGAGATATGGATACTTCATTAACATAGCGTGACGTACTGACAAAATTGGTACCATTATCCGAATAAATATTTTTAAGGCAAACCGAGTCTGGATATGGTTTTAACTTGGTAGGGAAGCTTGAGTAGACAATGAAGTGACATACTCTGAATGGACAGCTTCGGTAGAGAGAGAAACAAAGACGCACAAATACACTTTGTAGACGCGTGCTTTAGGCAAGTAACTATCCTTGGTTACCCATAAATGAGCCGGAAAAATCTATTCCAGTTGACAGAAATGGCTTTACTTGAACCGAACAGTAGGCGATGCAAACATGACAGGCTGAACAGGCTGCCCAGGAAAACGTTGGCATTCGTCACAGTTTTGAAGATGGTAGTGGAGTGCAGTTCAGAGCAAAGGAATCTAATATTTCTGAACAATTACACCTTGTGTCCAAACAATTAGACCAGCGTGACGTACGAACGTGCTAAAATGATTATTGACAACGATGTTGATTAAACCACATTGATTAATGTGCTTTTTGGATAGCTAAACTAGGTACTGTCTCAGAACTTTTCTGGTACTCTAAGGATGATAACAAGATCGACGAAACTCGTACAGACGGGACCACTCCATTATAAGTCGCGGGACAAAAAAGTTCTAGCAGTGCAACCACGTAATCCGAGATCAGCGGGGATGAAATCTGCTGAAGTATGAAACTAATTCTTTATCGAAGTTCTTACAAGAATTTACACAACGGGATTGGCTATGGATGTCTTCAGGCGATGAGGAGGCGTATATAAGCAATCTAATACTATTTTGGCGTCAGACGTCAACAATTTTATTTGTACGCAATGTTTCCTGGACGGACTTTAACAATTTGGCAAGTATAGCTGCGTTGAAGTCAAGACGACGAATGGGAAAAGATTCAACGGAGCTACGCGACTTATGGCAGCGATGAGTCGATCACTAACATCACGATTCTGCTTTCCAAAGTGGAAGTACATTACGGTAATGTATTCTGATTGTAATGCGTCAGCAAATCCTATAAGACCGAAAACGGGGTGTTACAAACAAAAACTATGAGGCAAAGACATTTAAGAAACGGTGTTCAAGTCGGCGGAAACTTTTTCCTATTCAAGTTTGAAATCGGCAGCAAAACTACCATCCCAGTCGAGAAGAGCAAACCAAACACGCTGAAGAAAACACTTAATAGGGTAAGCTATCCAGACGAATCAAAGAAACTGACGACATATGACAATATACTACGCTTGGAATTAGTGCCAAAAAAGGGGACAGAATTTGAGTGTAAGTGATTGGAGGTTGGATAACGTTGAATTCCAAGAATCTTGACAGCTTCAAATTCATCAGAAAATATGAGTGGATTTTTGAGATGGTCAGGTGGAAAATTATGGAGAAGGTTGGGATGATTTAAGTCCACCTCCAAAGTTAAAAGCCGGAGCACTTGCAAATGCGCGAAATTGACGAACTGAGGTTCAGTGGCAATACACAAGACTTAAGCAATTTATCATAATTTTTGAAAGAGTTTCACATTTACATGCATATCCTTATATTAAACATAGTTTCCTCTGATAAACACTGTAGCGTACTTTTAATACACTCCCCTATTAACCTAAACATACACATTTTTTGTTTCAACCATAAATTAAAAACCGATATCATTGTAACTCTAAAAGTTGAGTCTCTTGAAGGATTCCTTAATGTTTTTACATTAGCATTTTAAAACGACAAGTAAAATCTATATACGAGTATATAAAAGAGGCTATGTGTTTTTTTCGATGGGGTCCTTTGGGGGGTTCTTTGGGGTCTTTCACATCTCCTCCTAAACCACTGGACCGATTTCAACCAAACTTGGCACAAACATTTTACGCAACGGGAGTACCAACATAGGATAGTGTTTTTTCGATGGGGTACTTTGGGGGGTTCTTTGGGGTCTTCCAAACCTCCTCCTAAACCACTGGACCGATTTCAACCAAACGTGGCACAAATATTTTACGCAACGGGAGAACCAACATAGGTGAGGTGCTTTTTTAGACGGGTCCTTTGGGAGGTTCTTTGGGGTCTTCCACATCTCCTCCTAAACCACTGGACCGATTTCAACCAAACTTGGCACAAATATTTTACGCAACGGGAGAACCAACATAGGATAGGTGTTTTTTTTTATGGGGTCCTTTGGGGGGTTCTTTGGGGTCTTCAACATCTCCTCCTAAACCACTGGACCGATTTCAACCAAACTTGGCACAAATATTTTAAGCAACGGGAGAACCAACATAGGATAGTGTTTTTTTCGATGGGGTACTTTGGGGGGTTCTTTGGGGTCTTTCACATCTCCTCCTAAACCACTGGACCGATTTCAACCAAACTTGGCACAAACATTTTACGCAACGGGAGAACCAACATAGGATAGTGTTTTTTCGATGGGGTACTTTGGGGGGTTCATTGGGGTCTTCCAAACCTCCTCCTAAACCACTGGACCGATTTCAACCAAACGTGGCACAAATATTTTACGCAACGGGAGAACCAACATAGGTGAGGTGCTTTTTTAGACGGGTCCTTTGGGGGGTTCTTTGGGGTCTTCCACATCTCCTCCTAAACCACTGGACCGATTTCAACCAAACTTGGCACAAATATTTTACGCAACGGAGAACCAACATAGGATAGGTGTTTTTTTTTCGATGGGGTCCTTTGGGGGGTTCTTTGGGGTCTTCCACATCTCCTCCTAAACCACTGGACCGATTTCAACCAAACTTGCCACAAATATTTTACGCAACGCGAGAACCAACATAGGATAGTGTTTTTTTCGATGGGGTACTTTGGGGGGTTCTTTGGGGTCTACCACATCTCCTCCTAAACCACAGGACCGATTTCAACCAAACTTGGCACAAATATTTTACGCAACGGGAGAACCAACACAGGATATGTGTTTTTTTCGATGTGATCCTTTGGGGGGTTCTTTGGGGTCTTCTACATCTCCTCCTAAACCACTAGACCGATTTCAACCAAACTTGGCACAAATATTTTACGCAACGAGAGAACCAACACAGGATAGTGTTTTTTTTCGATGGGGTACTTTGGGGGGTTCTTTGGGGTCTTCCACATCTCCTCCTAAACCACTGGACCGATTTCAACCAAACTTGGCACAAATATTTTACGCAACGGGAGAACCAACATAGGATAGGTGTTTTTTTCGATGGGGTACTTTGGGGGGTTCTTTGGGGTCTTCCACGTCTCCTAAACCACTGGACCGATTTCAACCAAACTTGGCACAAATATTTTACGCAACGGGAGAACCAACATAGGATAGGTGTTTTTTTCGATGGGGTACTTTGGGGGGTTCTTTGGGGTCTTCCACATCTCCTCCTAAACCACTGGACCGATTTCAACCAAACTTGGCACAAATATTTTACGCAACGGGGAACCAACATAGGTGAGGTGCTTTTTTAGACGGGGTCCTTTGGGGGGTTCTTTGGAGTCTTCCACATCTCCTCCTAAGCCACTGTACCGATTTCAACCAAACTTGGCACAAATATTTTACGCAACGGGAGAACCAACATAGGATAGGCGTTTTTTCGATGGGGTCCTTTTGGGGGTTCTTTGGGGTCTTCCACATCGCCTCCTAAACCACTGGACCGATTTCAACCAAACTTGGCAGAAATATTTTACGCAACGGGGAACCAACATAGGTGAGGTGCTTTTTTAGATGGGGTTCTTTGGGGGTTCTTTGGGGTCTTCCACATCTCCTCCTAAACCACTGGACCGATTTCAACCAAACTTGGCACAAATATTTTACGCAACGGGAGAACCAACATAGGATAGGTGTTTTTTCGATGGGGTCCTTTGGGGTGTTCTTTGGGGTCTTCCACATCTCCTCCTAAACCACTGGACCGATTTCAACCAAACTTGGCACAAATATTTTACGCAACGGGAGAACCAACATAGGATAGTGTTTTTTTCGAAGGGGTACTTTGGGGGGTCTTTGGGGTCTTCCACATCTCCTCCTAAACCACTGGACCGATTTCAACCAAAATTGGCACAAATATTTTACGCAACGGGAGAACCAACATAGGGTAGGTGTTTTTTTCGATACGATCCTTCGGGGGGTCCTTTGGGTCTTAAAAACTATTAGATCTGGTTACTATGGCAACCCAATAGAATAGATTCTGGTTACCGTAGCATCGGTGGAAGTCTCCCGCGTAGGAAATAGCGCGGGAGTCGTCCGACGGGCCTTCCCCGGAGTTCATCCACGGAACCCGGGGAGTCTTAGGTCGGATCCCGCGAAAGACGGCGGGGCCAGAGTCCACGGTTCTTATAAAAAAAGATATATGTTATATCAAAGGTGGTGTAAGCATGTTAACAAACTTCTTAATAGTGTGTGAATTCAGAGTTGTTTCAGTTTGAATTTAAAAGGGGATAAGTTAAGATCGAAGTAAGTTATAAGCGAGTATAAAAAACAAAGTTTTGTTAGCAAATGTATTCAGATCATAGTGTTCAGACAATATAAATGCACTTGCTTCAGTTTGAATTTAAAAATTGATAAGCTGAAATCTATACAGTTATTGTATTGTTAGAATAAGTTTAGGAGACACTAATTTAACAGATGCCTTATTTCAACATTAACACAATGAATTATAAAAAACAGTAAATACGCAGCGCGTCCAAGTACTGTACACATTTTATTGAAAACTAATTTAGCTGTTCGCCCTCTCACAGAGTTAGAAATCGAGCAGGAGCATCACGCGCAACAGAATTCTTCTCCAGATATGAGAATACAGTTTATGACATGTTCTTAAACACGTGCGCTACAGAGTATTCCTCCAGTGAGAATGCGAACGTAACAATATAAGGAAGATTATACAATATACAAGTAATATAACGTTAGAACAAGAATAGGTGCCTATGAGCCTATGAATAAATTATGAAACCGAGCAACACTGGGTAAATCGGCTAGATATAGATATCTATATAAGCCAAATACCACTGACTGACTCACTGATCACGATATCTCTGAAACCACTGAATGGATATCAATGAAACTTTGAACATAGCTTCATCATAGGTCTTAGGTGCTCACTAAGAAACGGTTTTAAAAACTTTCACTCCTAAGGGGCAAAAAACCAAATACTGAAATTTATCGCGGGAATTGCATACTTTGTAAATGAAGTGGTTGACATCTCAGTTTACTGGAAACCCCAAATACATTTAGTCCTGAGTTTTTAATCATTGTTTTAAATTGAAAAAAACTTCGTTGTTTGCAGGTTCTTATAGTCGAGAAAATTTCGAAGTTCAATTAATTAATAAATTTATGTCCTTTTTTTCTCATAAACGGCTCTAACGATTTTCTCGAAATAAATAATAAATAGCTGTTGCTATGAATGTAAATAAACAAACTAAGAGTTGAGAATTTGTACAATCTATCTGATCCTATACTATTAAGCGAGCAATAATTGTACAATTACGTACAAAATGAAACTCCGTAGCGAAGCATGGGTATTTTGCTAGTATATAATAAAGATCAAAAGTACCTGTAAATAGATCAGAATTTAAAAAAATATTTTTAAGAAATATCAACTTTATTCAGCGACGCTTGTTCAAATAAATCACGTCATAACTAATTATTTACAATAAACAATAGTAATAACCATACTTCCAAGCTTTTAAAATTGCAATATAAATATTTAATAAATTATAAATAAACTTTTGCCAATTACAACGTTCATTTTTCTTGACTCATATCAATTACAAAGCTACACAGTGTTGGAACTCCCAGTATTCCGTAAGACAGGAAGATAGCACCAGTATAAACCGCGGTAAAGATGGTTAAAGTCACAGAAAATTTACAGGAAGAGTCGAACTTAATCAAGATATAAAAGTGCTGTAGAAAGTGCTGACCTGCATGGTTCGTTTTATGCCAAAGCTGTTTACGCCGAATCTAATTCGTTCCGGAACGTTATTTCCTTACGTGTATTTTCAGTCTTTTATTTTAATTTCCGTTTTGCCATTGTAATTTTTATTAAAATTTCTATACTGTGATATGCTCAGCGTCTGTTTCCTTAAAAATATCATCACCATCACTTCATGAACAGGATTTCTCCTATTCCGGCCTCATGACTCCCGCCATCTTGTGACTGGCCTGCCTACAGATATTCTTTCAACCGGCTCATTCTGATTAGCCAACTTCGGAAAGCGGGCATTGTCCATTCTTTCTAGATGTTGTTTCCACGAAATTCTATAATTCTCAATGAGTTTATTTAGGGAAACTATTTCAAGTTTTCGTATAATATAGTCGTTTCTTATTATACCGATCTCGAATATCTTATTTGATATATCCACTAATGGACGTCTATTTGACACATGCATTCTTATTACTAACGAATAAATTTTGAGTACGTGTTGACGTTTGCTAAAACATTTGATATTTCCGTACAGTTAAATGATGCTTCATTAGTGGATTGTATTTTTTGGTTTCGGTGGTTTCTGCAATTAGAGTGTATTTCTACATAGCAATTTCCTTTCGTTTTCAACAATATATGTTTTTCAGTAGCAATATAACTTTATTTTCTTGACCAAGTACCCATTTATGTTATTCCATATTTCACAACTATTCCATAATACCCTCCAAAAAAGAAAAAGTAATAATGTCTTGAATATTACTCAGAAAATTAGCAAAACGATGAAAGGTACTCAATTAAAGCCACACGATAAAAAATAATTCATATAAGTCATAGATGGTTATATCAGAATATTTTCGCCACTAGCTTTGGTTATAAGCTGCAAAAACTAAATGGTATTCCATAATATCCGCTCCTCTTCTATATGTATGGTATTATATTTTAATGTTTATTGTTAAAACCGTTGATTACTCTGAAGAATAATGTGACTCCATTAGAGGCTCTTCAGATATAGTGTTAGAGAAATGTCTATTTACTAATTCAAGAACGTAATGCTGTATGGGATAGTTTTCACCAAAATCCACAGTTAGAGTACAGCAAAAAAGTGCAACTATTTGAAGCATAAATATAGTTGTATATATACAATTTAATAAAGTAATATATTTTTTATAATATAATAAAGTGGATTGTTATGATCAATTTTGCAATTGTGCAAAACGCCTTTCAAATCTAGCTCACCTTAGAAAAATTCCGTTGCAATCGGAATAAACTGTAAGAAACAAAATGTTTACAATTCTCAGAATACCAGAATACCATGCACGCGTGAGATAGAATAATGTACGTTAAATGTGCACGTAGATTTCGGTGTTGAGGAAAAGAAATACGATGAGGAATATTTAATAGTTCTAAGGTGGTGAAGAGTACGATCCCGCTATAACGGGACCATGAAAAATTGTAGGCACTGAAACGAATGATTTGCTCTCAGGTTTTTGAAATCCATATTTATAACGTTGAATGACAATTGTATCTGTCAAGTTTATTGTTACGCAAAACGTGATGTATATTGTTCTCCACCACTTCCACGCGGCTATAGGGGACACGTGATTCTGCTTTCCCTTAAGCGTAGCCACTCACGAGAGCACGAGTTGGACACATGACATACAAAATATTGCCATTGGCCTTCCAATCACAGTTCTAATACATGTGCACAGTTCAAATCCAGTTTTGAGGTAAACATTTGCTATTTATACATCTTATTTTATGTAACTTTCAATCGTTGCTTCTTGTGATTCGGTAACGTAAGTATTTATCATGTTTTTACTAGTTTCCATTCTTATTTATGAAAGCCCCAATGTTGGTGAAAGATTATTCGCAGTGAGGAAATTGAGAAATCATCTTGCAAATCCCTATGTCACTATAATTATAGAAAAGGTAAATAAATACAAATTCAAGTATAATGATCAAAAGAATCGTTACTAGAGAGAAGCATTATCAAACATTTTTAAATTCAGTTTAACTAATATTGTACTAAGACTTATTGTTTATTCGTACTTTAATATGTAAAATTTAGTTAAATAATTGCCTGTATACACATGTAAAAAAATTGAGACGTTTGAATTATATTTCTCGGATTTATAAATAAGACAGGAATTACCACACTACAGCTCAAAAATGAAAAATGACTTTTCCATAAACTTCCGAAATCGTTTGCACTTATTTTACTCAACACAAGCATCCAAATCATGTCTTTGGATCCGTGTTTCGTAAATGGCGAATTTTATTAAATAAACATATTTAAATATTGCCATTCATTTATGTTTGAACTAGAGTTCACTGACACAACTAAAATTCTTACGTAGACAAATATCTCCTCTATTCGTAGCACCAAACAAGTATGAACGGGCTAAACGTAAATACGCGTTAATACTGATCGCGCGCACCCACACACACTCATGCATATGCACACACTTGCACGCTCACACACAGCTTAAAAATCTACAGGTGTTTAAAACGGACACCTGTCCACAGATTTTTATCTGCCTGTACACACGTAACACAGGTTAAAACTATTTCTTTCAAACAATTTCTCTACATTAATTATAATCATACAAATATATGTGTTATTGCAATGTATGTGTGTGTTTGTGTGTGTGTTGCAATGGACATCCTAATTGCATATGGGATGTAGAAAAAATATTGACTATAATAAAGTATAAAGTAGGTATATGAGTAAGCAGACATTGCAGGTTTCAACATTATAAAATAGTGGATAAGAAACGTGTAAAATATTAGTTTTCAGAATTTTTAGACCTGTAAAGCAACTTAAATAGCAGTGAAATTGTGCGTAATGACACTTAACAGCGTGTGTAATATGCGCTTGCGAGGGCACGTAATTATTTTATAGGTATTCTTAGAAAACACGTTATTTTGAATAACTATCAAAAAGGAACATTTGTGATGAGATCTACGTATATCAAAATACTCGTAATGAAAAGACCTATCTGATGAGAGTAGTTGTTTTAAAAATTAGTAACCGAGAGATTGAGGAAAGTAGAGTAAACATCTGTTGTATACTATTGCCTGTAGTAATCGAATGCAAACGACGCAATTTAATTGTTTATGTGAAAGTTTGAATAATGATAATTTTTAAATTATTAACGTTAAAAATCAATTACTAAATCCACGACACAAATTTGGATGAACATTATGTGTCATGTAATAATGTTTGGTAGTATAAAATGTTGATCCCCATGCGTTTTAAATTTCAGTCGAGAAGATTAAAACATAAATTACATGACTCAGCACAGAGAATTTTTTCGCCAAGTTTTGATTGCATAAAAATGCGTATATTGTGTAGATATAATGTATAAAGGGAGATAAATTTTGGAATAAATTTTAAAATAATGAAGTTAATCTATAATTAATCCCATTTGTATAAATTTTAAGTGTACCTTAAATGAACGCATACGATTGTTACGTATATTGTCTCCATGGTTTTTAAAACTGGATTTAAAAAATTCATCGACTATTCCAGTGTCTCTCAGTTTTTACTCACAATTATTATTCTTAATTCAGACAAAAATATAGCATTCTAGTGAAAACCTAATTAGAGAAAACTTAGTTTGTAATCTAGACTATAAGCTTTCGTATAATGTAACAACAGAGATTTTACACTTAAGACCCTATTTACTTCTAGCAACATTAATAATATTTCACCTAGTTTATACTTACATGCTCTCAGGAATAAATTTGAAGCGACCAGTTTAAAGTACGAATAATCTCATCGTTGAATTAGAGAAATGATTAGTGTCAATAACAATTAATCATGTTAAGTGAGGTCTTCTATTCTTAAAATACTACTAAAATATCGGTATGGAGAACCATACATGACTTCCATATTCTAAGATTTATATTTAAATCTTAATATCGCCTGCCAACCGCGATATATTTTCTCTTATACATGATGTACATTAAAATGAAAAAATTTTAATTTTATTGCTTGGCAACAAAATTATTTTATTTTTAACAATTACCATTGTTTGAAAAAGTTTAAATAAATTTTCAAGTACTTTACTCTTGTTAAAACGTAAAAGGTTGCAGGTAAACTACCCCTTCCCCTTAACCGATCTTCACCAAAATCGAAAGTCCTTGAGACCTCTAAAATTCAGGAACGTATGCAAAAAATTGTTTGATTCTGTTTGAATTTGCGGCAGTTATCTTTTGCCATAGAAAATACGCTTGATAAAAAAACGTTGCAGGTAAACTACCCCTTCCCCTTAACCGATCTCCACCAAAAACAAAAGGTCTTGAGTACTCTACCAATCAGGGGTGTATGCAAAATATTATTTGATTCTGTTTGAATTTGCGGCTGTTATCGTTTGCCATAAAAAATACCCTTGTTAAAAAACGTTGCAGGTAAACTACCCCTTTCCCTCAACCGATCTTCACCAAAAACAATAGGTCTTGAGAACTCTACAATTTAGGGCTGTATGCAAATAATCTTTTGATTCTGTTTGAATTTGCGGCTGTTATCGTTTGCCAAAAAAGAAAAAATTCCCTTGATAAAAAAAAACCGTTGCTGGTAAACTACCCCTTGCCCTCAACCGATCTTCACCAAAAACAATAGGTCACGAGTACTCTACAAATCAGGGCTGTATGCAAAAAATTATTTGATTCTGTTTGAATTTGCGGCAGTTATCGTTTGCCATAGAAAAAAATACGCTTGATAAAAAATGTTGCAGGTAAACTACCCCTTCCCCTCAACCGATCTTCACCAAAACAATAGGTCTTGAGTACTCTACAAATCAGGGCTGTATGCAGAAAATTATTTGATTCTGTTTGAATTTGCGGCTGTTATCGTTTGCCATAGAAAATACCCTTGTTAAAAAAACGTTGTTGGTAAACTACCCCTTTCCCTTAACCGATCTTCACCAAAAACAATAGGTCTTGAGAACTCTACAACTCAGAGCTGTATGCGAAACATTATTTGATTCTGTTTGAATTTGCGGCTGTTATCGTTTGCCAAAAAAAAAAAATTTCCCTTGATAAAAAAAACCGTTGCTGGTAAACTACCCCTTCCCCTCAACCGATCTTCACCAAAAACAATAGGTCGCGAGTACTCTACAAGTCAGGGCTGTATGAATAAAATTATTTGATTCTGTTTGAATTTGCGGCAGTTATCGTTTGCCATAGAAAATACGCTTGATAAAAAACGTTGCCGGTAAACTACCCCTTCCCCTCAACCGATCTTCACCAAAAACAATAGGTCTTGAGTACTCTACAAATCAGGGCTGTATGTAGAAAATTATTTGATTCTGTTTGAATTTGCGGCTGTTATCGTTTGCCATAAAAAATACCTTTGTTAAAAAAACGTTGTAGGTAAACTACCCCTTTCCCTTAACCGATCTTCACCAAAAACAAAAGGTCTTGAGAACTCTACAATTTAGGGCAGTATGCAAAACATTATTTGATTATGTTTGAATTTGCGGCTGTTACCGTTTGCCATAATAAATACCATTGTTAAAACATAAAACGGTACAGGTAAACTACCCCTTTCCCTTAACCGATCTTTATCAAAATCAACAGATCGTAAGAACTCTACAATTCAGGGCAGTATGCGAAACATTATTTGATCCTGTTTGAATTTGCGGCTGTTATCGTTTGCCAAACAAACAAAATTACCCTTGCTAAAATAAAAAACCGTTGCTGGTAAACTACCCGTTTCCCTCAACCGATCTTCACCAAAAACAATAAGTCGCGAGTACTCTACAAATCAGGGCTGTATGCTAAAAATTATTTGATTCTGTTTGAATTTGCGGCTGTTATCGTTTGCCAAAAAAAAATTTACAGACACACACATAGACAGACAGACACACAGACAGACACACACACAGACACTTTTCGGAAAACGACTTTTTTTCATGTTTTAAGTGTAGTAGAATCAGAATCTGCAATAATCTCGAACACGATTTTTTTTGCCATCACCATACTTCCATTCCTTAAGGAATATGGAAGTAAAATGAGTAAGACAATGTGCCAACAAAAATTAAATTTCAGTACTACTGCATTTTAAGTAGCTATTTCGTTAGCAATAAAACTATGGTAAGAAATCGATGTTCATACGTGTATGTATTCTGCTAACCAAATGTCATCAGCTCCAAATTTTGCAAAATATTCTAAAAGTAAAACGTTCATAGTCATGAAGTGAAAATGCAAAAAAATTCATAAGCATTCATAAACTTTTGTCTCAGTTTACATTAGATGAGATGCAAAACATTACATGAAGTTAAAGAGGTTTTTACACGTATAAGATTATTAATTGCATTATAAGTTGCTATAAGCGAAATGGATGGCTTAATAAATCAGAGCATCAGATCCATAATGTTTTTGGAGCATCGCATTGTATTCTTCCCTTGTCTCACCAACGTACGCAGATGGAATTCTTAATGTCGCAGTTATCTGTAACCGCCCACGTGTCCATTAAATCTGTTCTGTTGCTACCTGAATCCCATTCGTTACTACAAACACTTTGTCAAAAATAATTGTTTAAAAAGTATTAAACTCTTATCTTAGTAAAACGGTTTTGTCATAATTTAGCCATAGGCGTTTTTACTTGGGGGTTATGAGATACATGTTTGGAGGCAGCACAATAGTTAGGAAAAGAAATTTTGACTGATAGTTACTTTATGGAAGTAAAATCACACACAGTGTAGATACTAATATGATTCGTTTATAATATAAGAATGTATGTATTTTATCTAACACATCACAAAAATAGTTGGCAGGTATTTTTTAATCCAAAACTATAAGCTTGCTTTTATATTTTTAAGGAAACAAGATGTGAAACTACAATATTATTTATCTGGTTACATCTTATGGGACCTGGTACTATCAGTTTGTATTTGCAATACGGACTTTGTATATATAAGACTTTTTATTATTATATGTTTTATACTTTCTTTATCGTTTCGTGTCAATTACACTTAATTTACGCCAATTCGATGGTAACATCTAAATAATAAATAATTTTACGATCATGTGGCCAATCGTTCCTTAATTTGTTTTCACATTAAAAAATAATTTCTTATTAAAATTAATTTGCGCTGTCTTTAGTAGGAAATTAAATACCATTGATCCTTATAAAATTCGTTTAATTTGATGTTTTAATGAAAATTGGTACTTGGCTTTGTCTTAGATTTGGCGGAATATTTTCCCTTATATCTGAGTTCAACTACTCCCTCTCCATGCAGTTATAATCCTTGCGGTTGTTATAACAATACTAACAAAATCTGGTTATCTTCTCTAGCATGATACAACTTCTTTTGTTTATATTTTGAACTTTATATTAAAGGCAAGATTAAATGTATTTTCCAGTAGAATATTTTATACTATAAGGAAAAGAGACAACTACAAGAAACGTTACTATACGGACAAAATTAAACGAGTTTTAAATATATCAAATATTAAAAGATAAATAAAGTATTATAAAATTTAAAAAAATCGATTACAACTCTTCCAGAAAAATGTATACACCATGCGCTTAAGCAATCATTTGTCATATCAGAACTAGAAATGGAGCATATTAAATCTAACACTAATTTCGTTTTTTATTTATTTATATAGTAATATTTAGTTAACATATTACATAACAAACAAAATAAAAGTAATCAAAGCATGCCCACAGAATGAAAGAACTTAAATTTCATTACTGTCTACATCAAATTTGAACCATATGTAGGAATGGACGTGTTGCATGTTTGGATCCCAACATTCGTTTTTAGAAAATATTGCTTAAAAGGTTTTAGTTTTCACAGGTATTTTAAGCTGCCATACACGCAAAAAACATAAAAATCGCGGATTTAGTGAGGCTCGTAGGTGTCAATGAATACAGAAAGTTGTTAATCTTCTTTTATGGTTTTTATAATTTTTAATCTTGCAACCACATCTTTTCACATTTTTATCTGCAGAATCTAATACAATAATATGTTTAGAAAATAAAACCCACCTTCTTACATGTATTTGTAACTGGTATACACATAGTCTTATCCAGTTTGGTCCCCACTAAGAGCAACAACCCGGAACGTGACTATATGTTTTGAACGACGATAATACTGAGATAAGCTCGGTATATCTCATTTTTCCAGAAGTCTAAAACACAACGATTGCATGACAAATATTCTCTAAACAATTTGTACATTAACTAAAATATTACTAAAGCTAATAAAGAACGACCATAAAATTTATTTAATGAAGCTGTCCCTAATTACTTCCTTCTCCTTATCTGGTAATACTAAAGTTAATAAATTAAACAAAGAGAAAGATTAAATCTAAACTATAGTAAAACACACTAGTCTGAGACGGCGTTGTTACAAACTAACCAGAATTAACTTCAATAATGAAAACTTCTGTCCGCAACAAGTTATCTAGAGCAGTAATTAAAATCGCTAAACTCTTAAGCAATAACAGCTCAAAACATAAACACCACACTCTTTCTGTATTGAAGTATTAAATGACGCCTGTTTCAATTAATCGCCACCAAGAGAATTTCGTTTGCTTGATGCAAATATATACGTTGGTTTTTCTACAGTCGCATGCGTTGTTATTCATATGGGGTTTAAAAATATATACAAAAACTGCTACGCGTAAAACCAAAGTAGCTGAAGAAAAGAGTGGATTACACCCCTAGTTATGTGAACCGTTTAGCATGTTATGGAAAGTTGCATGAGCAGCACAATACTTTGACCGATCATTTGGTCTTTAGAATATTCTCATTGCCACAGTTCTACATTGAGCTTTGGAAACCTAGTAAATATACCACAATTTTATAAACTGTGGTATATCAGCAACGCCTGGTGCTGATCAGCAAGAAAAAGCTGATCCAGGGCTCCCGTCGTCGTACCGACCACTTTGTATGTTACACGCTGCTGGGAAGCTACGAGAGAGAAGCTCTTCATGACAAGATTGGCAACGGCAAACAGAACTGTAGGAGAAGCAGTTTGGCTTTAGGTCGGGACGATCGACGGTGGAAGCAGCGCAGGAAGTGTGTGACGCTGTCACAACAGCAGAGGACCACAACCATTTCTCACGAATGGTTGTGCTGCTGGTAACACTGGACGTCAAAAACTCGTTCAATTCCATGAGGTGGAGCGATATGCTGAAGGCGTTGGACCATGACTCTTTCGTGCTGAAATAACTGCCTCGGATGATGAACAATTGTCTCAGGGACAGAGCTCACTTTTATGGAACGCAGGAAGAACAGCAGCGGATGTCTGTCTCAGCCAGGGCGGCCCAGGTTTAGCCCTTGGGCCGGACCTGTCGAACGCATCCTATAACAGTCCGCTGAAAATGGAGATGACCGAAGAGTAGTTTTTGGTGGCGTACGCCGACGACGTGGCGGAGCTTGGCAGGCCCAGATCAAGCTCAACAGGGTGATGCGGCTAGTCAACAATTGGATGGTAATTCACTAGCTGACGTTAGCGCTTAGCAAGACGGAAGTCGTGGTGTTGACCCACTGTAATCCTGGTACGATTTGGAGACAAAGTGGTCGAGTCAAAGACAGCGGTGTCGATCGACTTTATGTTGAGCGTTTTTGAGCAGATTAGGCGTACCATGGAGGGAAGAAGGGAGTGACGGCACTTAGTCGGCTCATGGCAAACATCGGCGGCTCAAAGTTAACCAGAATAAGACTTTTGATGGCAGCTGTCTAATCTGACCTACTTTATAAAGCGGAAGTGTGGTCAGACTCCCTGATTCGCATGAAGAATCTAGGTAAGGTCCAAAGACGAAGTGCTCCTTGAGTTGCATTTGCTTACCGTACTTTGTCTGAGCTGGCTGTCTTTGTCGTTGCCAGAGTGATACCGATCGATCTTCTCGCCAACGAACGTAAGATCGTCTTTCAGAGGTAAATATTAAAACTGCACAGAGAGAGGCTCGAAGCCAGACCTGGCAGAGAGCTTAGGAGCAAAAAGAGCGAAGTCACAGCACAAGAAGGATCGTCAAGCAGGTGCAGCCATGGGCGGAGAGGAAGCATAGGGAGATCGACTATTACCTCACCCAAGTTTTGACTGGACACTCGTATTTTTTATTTTAGTTGAAGAAAATTGGAAAGCCCTAGTCATCAGAGTGCCTGTACTGCTCAGGAGCTACGGACAATGTCAGTCATACATTCTTCGTCTGCAGAAAATGGGATCAATGTAGGAGATTGTTTCAAGAAGATGTTAGGCAAGATATCTTCCCGGATAAAATTGTAGAAACCATGCTCTAATGAGAAGATATCTGTAACTGTGTGGCACGCTTCGCAGAAGAGATTCTTTTGGGCGAAGAAGATAGATTTGGACAAAGAATAACAAGTCACATGTGACTTGCCTGAAGAACAATGGCCTAGCCCAAAGTACTGTGTCAAACAAATCCGGGTGAGTGTCTTAGAAGAGGAGATGGAGGTGGTTCTTTCAGTGGGTCAGATATAATACCCAAACCCATAGACCTTGGAAGTATGCACCTTTCCAAAGGCTTTAGAGAGCAAATTTTTCCACCTGGCCATGTAAAAGTAGTAGTAGTAGTAGTAGTAGTAGTAGTAGTAGTAGTAGTAGTAGTAGTAGTAGTAGTACACCTGCGGTCCTAAACCTTCCAGGCGAGGATTACTCATGTCAGATACACACTAAATACTACTGTATGGTGCGGAGACTTTGAGTAATGCACTCCAACGCCAGAAATGCATTTAAACAATGCAGTGGCGCTCTAACAAGGGCTTGCTCCTACCGCACGGATTCAGAGTCTACGGTCTTGTAGTTCGCGGAAACAATTCTACATGGTATGCTGGCATGAGAGGAAACAGCGTTACAAAAGAAAGACCAATGTAGGAAAAGTACAAGGTTACAGGGAGGCCAGGATGCATACTATGGCTCAGTGGCGGAAAATAAGTATCAGTAACGCAAAGAGAATGTGGACCGCTAGGCTCAAGAAGCAGTTAGCTGAGTGGACTGATTGCATACGTAGAGAGATAAACTGGTCACGGTCTGATCCGGACTTACCTATATAGGATGGGGAAAATAGATAGACCGGAATGCTTGTTCTGTAAACAGCAACTAGGCCTAAACTATATTCACCACACATTTTTCACGTGTGATAGTTGGAAAGAGCATAGACAAACTCTGGAGAGTGTAGGTGGACAGATTACGCTCCACAATATCATCGGACAATACAAAATGAACACTATTTCGATCAGATAAGGTTCTAAAGCAAAATATGAAGAAGGAAATGATCTTACTGGGTCAGCTGACAGAATAGAGAAAAGCGGGTAACGTGAAAACGCTGAAGGTTAAAACAGATGAAATTCAACATGGATGAAGAACAAATGGCTTCATCTTGAAGTATTGCAAAAGCTGAGACCGTGGTGGATCATGCCACGGAAGAAAGGTATTGAGTTTTTGGTAGATGGGAGTCCGACATACCTTTGTAGTGCGGATCTTCCTTTGGCAAAAATTAATTTTTCGGTGTTACCCTTGTAAAAGTGATTATTACTATTATTAATATTATTATTATTATTAATATCAGTAGTAGTAGTAGTAGTAGTAGTAGTAGTAGTAGTAGTAGTACTAGTAGTATTTGAATCACTGAATAGTTAGTTAGTCCCAATCAGGCACTAGCCAGTCTAGGCTACAGTAAATATACTAGCAGTGGGTATAATATTAACCCGCCAATTTAAGTATGTTTTTGTGATTTTTTTATAATGCGTTTAAACTTATACCCCACATTTTTGTTATTGTTTTGTTTGACTATGTTCTTACAACAGATAGTCTGGAATTGTTTCTTGATTCTGACAATAAAAGTTACGATACCATATTCACTTCACTGTGCAAAAGTGTTTTGCAGTAAAGTCTGCGTTTGACACTTTGCACTTTGTCCTATGAGTTATGCACTACTCTGTTTTGTCAGCCCAACGTTTTCAGGCCCACTGCACATGTACATTACTCATTATAATGGTGTAAAATGTTAATGTAATGGCGGACATTTTAATATAGTATGACATTTCACTCTGTAATTGAAATTTATTGGTGTATACATGTTCACTTATGTTGCCTTATCACTGCGTCATTAACACTTGTCTGCCTACTGTTGAACGATGGCATTCCCTGTCAACTTGCTTTTCAACAATTGCTTTACTTCTATTGTTCTACAGTTTAATATAGCTTATATTTAAATTATCCATCTTAAAAAACTATTTTTACATTCTCCCGTTTAGCAATATAGTTCCCTCTCTACTAACTTTAAGCGTTGTCAAATCTTTTTTCTTGTTTTATTTTATGTTCTTAGACATTATAATTGATGTAGTATTTGATTTTATGTTGTAGTGCTGACCAATGCGATCCGACTGTTTATAAATGAGACATCCACGTCTTTCGTCATCCAAACTTATAAATTCCTGACCACCTGCCATATTTTCACTTAGTCAGTTCCTCTTTATACTTTCATTTAATTACCTTGGTTCTGTAAATTATAGTTAATTGTGTAAAGTTACAAGCATTTGAGTTGGTAGCCCAATTTTTTTTTATATGGACTGGTTTCAATAAATGTAGTGAATCTTCCAACACATATGATGATTCGGTTTTTTCAATATTAAGCAGCTGATCATTCTTGCAAAGAAATATAAAACTTTAAAAGTGTGAAGGTATTTAAAAAGAAATTGTAGTCGCCAACTCCAGTGCCTTCTGCAAATTCCAAGGAGGTCGTCCTACGTTGCCAGTCGTTACTTCCTTGCTGCATTCTTCCATTACTGACCACATAATTATTAGTCCGCATTAGCAATATACATTTATTTCAGTCTTAACTCAATACATTTTATACTTCACATAACTCTCCCTATATAACATATACCCGTGCATTCCTTTACTCATATTAACAATTGTTTTATGTGGCTTAAAATGAGGCTTTTTTGTTTTCTTGCATATTAAGGTTTGTAAAATATACAGTAATAATAACAACAAGTTTTCCCTATATTTGGTTTCTTATTAGAATCTCTTATGCTACCTCATAAATTTAACTCCCTCTGAGCATTCATCTTACTAGACCTCGCTCTTGCTTTGGGGCCATTTCCGGGCGCCTTGCGCATCACAGTATTCATCAAAATTCTCACTTTGTATACATACCCAAAACATCATGCCTATTCATTGCGCTTTAAATTCTCTTCAAACTTGAAACTCGAGTTTATAACAATCCTAGTAAACTGCTTGGCCATAACGTTACTGTTAGTGAAATAGTAAATATTATCTTTCATTCTTCGTTGAAAGATTATCACGTTGTGGTTACAGGAAGACGCCACAGGCAGAATGTGGAATTGTGGAAATCCTCCACTGTAGCTTATCAGAGAGGTGCGGAACGAGATGAGCTGCTAGTAACTAAAAATAATAACAACATCGCTGTTTCACTAGAATTTATCATTTTATTATTGCCAAAAGTACATTTGATTATATTACACTGTAAATTTAGAATTTTAATTTGCAAATATATATTTTTCTTGTTTTTCAACTTTAAAGAAAAAGATAAGGGAAAGAAGAATAATGGAAAACGGAAGAAAAATGTAAAGAGAAGAAAAAGAAAAGAACAAGTAAAAACAAGAAAAAGAAAAACAAAAGATATACAAAAAATGAAAACCAGTTTAAAAAATTGAAAAATAAGAGAGGGAAAACAACGAAAGAAATGTAAATAAACTTTCAATTACTTATTTTTTTGCGTACCGTATCACTTATAATATAATTATATAATTACCTTATTATCCACTCTAGTGATACAAAGTTTCGTCAGTTATGACGCGTTTCGGGACTAAGTCGCATCCTCAGATAACACTTATTTCAATATAATAAACTAATACAATAAAAATCAGAATTAAATATACGAGCTTTGAAGAAAATTTAACAGCGTTGCATTTTTGTAAAAAAGGTAAACGGATGGATAGTCTGGAGGAATATGAAATTTATAAAGCTATAAAAAATAGTACCACTAAAAACAGTTTAATAAATAATCAGATAAATTTTGCATCAAACTACTTGTTCGACACTGCCATCGGTTTGGATTTAATCTTTGACCAGTCGCGTGTTGATCGCGGTTGAGGGTGAACGCATGCGGGAGCTCCAGCCGTAGTTCGTATAATATTTCACATGCGATTTGATGTTTTATTTTATTTTATTCGATTGACATGACCAATATCATGGTTGCGATTTTTATTGTATTAGTTTATTATACTGAAATAAGTGTTATCTGAGGATGGGAATTAGTCCCGAAACGCGTCATAACTGACGAAACTTTGTATCACTAGAATGGATAATAAGGTAATTATATAATTAAATATACTTTAAAAATAGTAGAAAATTGAAAAAATGAATAAATTCTAAAAGAAAAAGCTTTATAATTTATTGCTAATATTTTATTTATAAAGAAGAGCAAGATAGATAACAGAATAGGAAGAATGTTCGAGAAGGTTATAAATGGAGAAGATTTACCGGCGAAATGGAAAGAGGCACGAATTACATGGATATTCAAAAAGGGCAATAGAAAAGACTGCAAAAACTATAGAGGCATAAGTGTCATAGCAACAATGGGAATGGGTAGGGTGCTAAGAAATAAAATCGAGGAAAATATAGAAGGAAAGCTTGGAGAAGAACAAGCAGGTTTTTCAGCCGGGACCAAATATATACAATCCAACAGATCATAGAAAAGAAAAAACGAAGAACAGGGCAGTATATCTAGCGTTTATCGACCTTAGAAAAGCAAATGATACAGTACATTTTTTCCTCCCTTTTCCATTCTTCTTCTTTTTCTTTTTTTTGAAATAGAAAAACTAGAAAAAAAGTGTATTTGGAAGAATGAAAATGTATTTTTTGTATTTTCTTCTTTTCTTATTTTTTTATTTTTCTTCGTTTTTCCTTTTTATGTTTTTCTCGGTTTATCCTTTTTATCTATTTTAATTTTTTGTATTTTTTATTTTCTTCTTTCTTCTTTTCTTCTTTTTTTGTTTTTTTTTTCTTCTTTTCTCTTTACTTTTAAAGGGTATTTTTAATTTTTTTGAAGATTTATAATTTTTTAAGTTTTCTTGATTTTCTTCTTTTGTATTGTTTGTTTCATTTGTCTTCTTTTATGAATTTTTTCTGTTGTTTTCGATATTTTCAAAAACACTGTGTGATGTGTTGTGTGTTGTCGTGCAGCTTGTTGTGTGTAGAGCCAAATCTGAAACACACACACATAGATATGGTGTTAGTGTAAAGCGTAGAGTTATTTTAAGCTACAATTGAATTGAATTGGAGAAAACAAACGGAAGATCTTGATTGTCTTTTATAATAAAATTAAAATTAACATTATATTCCTAACAATTTAATTCATGGAAATATCAAATTTTGCGCATATTCAATACTCATGTTCACATCACACGGGCTCCTTATCCGAGGAAGAAGGGCAACGGAGATGATAGACCATGGCTAAACTGAATACCACGCACTACCGAAAAAAGGGACTGATTTTATGAGAACCGACAAGGCAAACCATTTAAAAAATGGAAAAGGAAAAAATAGTGATAATTCAAACAAAAATAAAATAAATAGAGAATAAATAAACACTATAGAGACTTAAGAAAAAAAATAATGATAATTAAGAAAACAAACGAGACAAGTGAAGAATTAAGAAAACCTAACCAAAACCGAAGAAAAGCTAATAATGAACAAAAGGGAAATCTAAACGGAAAAATATGAAGGGAATAAAGAGAATTTAAAACAAATTAATTGAAAAAAAATGTGAAGAATACAAATGAAGGTATCAAAGACAACGGTAATAATACCTACAAAATTATAGATCCAAATACACAGAAAAGAAAGGGGACTTATAACCAGTCGTCCATGAAGAGATATTATTAAACGATTGATAGGAGAATCACTGAACCAGGTAATAACTAGTGCATAATAGAAGCAAATTGATAGAGAGAAAAAAATATGTATATACAAATAACGAGAAGGAAGTATGAACAGTACCCATCACTAACATTATATAACGGAGAGCTATAGAGTATGAGCAAAGGAAATAAATAAAACAGGAAAAGTATTATATGATCAAAACGACGATAACGTGAATAATCCCAGAATAATTTTATAGTCGTACTTAGACTAATTTAGAATTTTTTTTGAAATTAGTTGTCTATAGAAGGATTCCAGCAACCATTGACCTGAGCAGACGGTACGTTCCTCTGGACTCAGAAGGTGAAAGATGAACAGCGGTGAAACGGAGCCTAAAGTGCCCACCCGAACTGTACCAACCCACGTGATTAGGAAAATTAAATATTACAGGGATGAAACACGAGGAAAGAAGATGACATATTAAACAAAGATTACGATACGAATATAAGAGATCGGAGGGAGAAGCTCAAGTGAATAGGTTATTAAGTAAATAAAGTGTTTGATTATTTCATCAACATCTAAACGACATTTTCTGAAATAATTTTAGTGATGGGGCAATATGTAACGAAACATATACTCACCATACATGAAATAACTATGATAAGATAAGAAAACTATCAATGACTAGAACTAGTATAACTAATAACCAAAAAGATATATAAATAAGTGTGTATCAAGCATAACATGCAATCCACAAACCAAACCAAAACAGTGAATGAAAAAAATAAATGTTAACGAATGAAAAAATAGTAATTAGAAGAAAGTTAGGAAAGAAACAAAAACATAGTAACGTGATAAACCCAATGAACCCAATAGATATGGTAAGTGAGGGGACAAACAAACCAACGGTAAAATCGGTAGAGTAAAATGAACGTAAAGAGACTATGTAATATAGTAATAAGTAATATATGTAATAAGCAAAAAGACTATGAAATAAACTAGCAACTATACAAGAGTGAGTTGACGACCACAGTAACAACAGAGTAACATAAATGTGTAGTGAAAGTAAAATAAACCCAACGAAAGAGACTGAACTAAAAACCTGGTAACCACCAGGGACAATATAAACAAAAATTATTAAACAAATAAAATAAATAAACAAAACCAATAATAATAAAAGAGCTAGGATCATATAGTAATTGAGCTGATAGAAAATACAATACAGTAGAATAACTAAGATTAGAAAAATATGTATTAGTATAAGGAAAAAAGAGTAAAGACCTATATTAAGGGGGAGTGAAATGATTAGTGTTAAAAAAGAATAATAGTGATGATCAAAGATCATATAATAAACCAGTGAGGAGTGAGAAAGTGAATTAGTGGTCTTGTATATAAACTAATTCATATGAAAAACCAGTAGATGGAATAAATAATTGTTAAAAAGTTTTATATACATGGTGAAGCCATAATTTTGTTTTGTTATAATTATGTGTTTAAATGTTAATTAATTGTTCAAAAACAGTAGTTGAAAACTGTTAAAATGTGTTAATGTCAGGTACAGGGTAAAATAGTATATTATGTAAAAATTATTGTGAAAGAATGGCAAAATACTAAGCCTATAGGCCAAAAGAAATGAACTAACTTTAAAACAGAACTAAAATATATGATATAGTCCTAACCAGACCAAATACTACTAAGTAGAAGCCTGACCTTAATGAAACAGGGAAGGTACTGATCAAATTATATGTAAAAACCCATAATTGTAATAACCAGACGGATAGGAAAAGTAATAATAGCACATAAGACAGCCATTGAACTAACATGTTGTCAATATTATTGTTAATATAGAGATATCATTAATAGGTATTTAAAACTGTAATGTTATATGTAATGAAGAGGTATCAACAATTAATTATTGTTATTAGTAAGGACGACCCTATTAGAACGTATTAAAATAGTAAAGAAGGCAATAAGAAATGTTAAGAAAAAATATGTAAAAGGCTAAAAAAAACTTAAATTTATAAATGTGCTAAAATATGTGATACTGGGCCGAAATGGGCCACATAAGGTATCAAAATATTTCAATTTTACTAAACAATAACACCATATAAATAAAATTTAACTTAATCTAAAAATAAACAGGGAGTAATTTGAGGTGACAGATATAAATTTCAAAGATTTCGAATAATTAACGTCACGTGACCAGGGATCAGCTCACAATAGCTTGGTCATAGCCGTTAACTAAACGGAAAAATTCGTTTACTCTATTGTTAAATTTCAAACCGAACAGATCAACTTCATATAGCAGAGAGTCACATTTTTTATGAATAACCAAAATTAAAATATAAAGAGATGCAAAAACGTAATAAGAAAATAAGGAAATCATTACAAAAAAATTAAACGCGAAAACAATACTAATAGAAGAAAGCGAAAATCGAATGAAAAAATGATGATTTATTCAGACTAACACATTCCAAGTATGAAAAGCGTAACTGCGAGTTGGTGAGATGGGATAACCTAATAACTAAATAATCACACCTTTACACAACACGAGATTTACCAAAAACACTGTTAAACCAGACACTTGTGAACTTTAACAAAACTTTATTCATCACCAATGTGGTTTTATGTCCTGAATTGTTTTATTTTCCTCAGGTATTCAATTCTTTTTGCCCTTATCTCTTGACGTTCATTTAATAGACTACACTTCTATTATTTTTAATCTTCTCCACTTAAACCATAAGTTTATAATAACTTTCCTTAAACAAGATAAGCTACCTTGAAAGTTTACACTAGACTTAAGAAGTTGATGAAGTTTTCGTAGCGTACGATATATTTTTTGTGTAGTCGTAAAATTGTAAATTGTTCGTCTTATTACACATTTATCAAAATCATCAATATTAGATTTTGTTGGTTTACTCAGACTAACACATTCCAAGTATGAAAAGCGTAACTGCGAGTTGGTGAGATGGGATAACCTAATAACTAAATAATCACACCTCTACACAACACGAGATTTACCAAAAACACTGTTAAACCAGACACTTGTGAACTTTAACAAAACTTTATTCATCACCAATGTGGTTTTATGTCCTGAATTGTTTTATTTTCCTCAGGTATTCAATCCTTTTTGCCCTTATCTCTTGACGTTCATTTAATAGACTACACTTCTATTATTTCTAATCTTCTCCACTTAAACCCTAAGTTTACAATAACTTTCCTTAAACAAGATAAGCTACCTTGAAAGTTTACACAAGACTTAAGAAGTTGATGAAGTTTTCGTAGCGTACAATATATTTTTTGTGTAGTCGTAAAATTACTAATTTCATTAGTAACTGGAATACTAATTTCATTTTTTTCACCTTCCATAAATTTACACACATTAGAAATGACTTCCCAATGCACAATCTTTTTACCTAGCTTCGATTTAATAGGAGGCATTTTTTTCTGATTACTAATGAAATAAAATGTACTGAAAAAGTAACAATACTTTAAGCAAAATAAAATTTACTTTAACTTAACGTGATATCTGAAAACAAAACCACAGACAATATTAAATGAAATTTAAAATGTAATTGATTATTTAGCACACGTCACAGTCCCAAATTAAACACTAGTAACGATACAAACTAAATAATTAAATGAAATACAGGCCTACACGGTAAATGTTTTTGAAAA
Source organism: Magicicada septendecula (assembly GCA_034769895.1). Classification (NCBI taxonomy): domain Eukaryota; kingdom Metazoa; phylum Arthropoda; class Insecta; order Hemiptera; family Cicadidae; genus Magicicada; species Magicicada septendecula. Next base: position 162,717,215 of record CM068368.1, read on the forward strand.
CGCATCAACACTTATGTACTCAGTGAGATACTGACAAAAAGTGTAAACGTACTTTTTGACGTTACACTGACAAAAAACAGGGTTCTCCGTACACTGCTTTCACCAAGGTTGGCGGCCACCATAAAGTACACAAGTAGTACTCATAATTACGTTAACTGCTGATATCATGTGATCACAGAAATACACCGTGTCCTTTGTCATTAGATGAGATATAATGAAAGTGAATAAATACATTTGACAGGTGAATACTTAGGTAAATGTACAAATGAAGAATACATGTTACTGTTTTAACAAGTACAAGACATTCAAAAGGACATTTATAAATTTGCAGCTTAATTAGTGTTGTTTATATAATAAAAACATCAACGACTTACGTCAGCTGTCATCCTGGGGCCCCTTGAAGTTTTATTATTTTTTATATGTATCAGAGAAATATGTTTTACGTTTCTCGAAAAGTTTTTGGGGTAGAACGAAAGTGGTCATTATAAGAGTCAGAAATTTGAGATCCAGCTTCATGTTTTCGCGGAAAACAATACAAAAATGTGCTTGTAGATTTAGTTAGTACACACAAAAAATTTTGTTCCTCAATTGTAATAGTTATAGGTTGCTATGATACGACAAAAATTCATTAAACATTGTTTAGATTATATACAAATATTGTAAGAAAACCGCTGTATGCCGGTCGTTACAAAAGAATAAAAATAAAATGTATATGGAAAGTTCAATAAAAATAGAATTTTCAAATAATAAAATAATTTTGTTATGTTAATAAATGTGTTTAAATGAGAAATACATCTGTTTTAAAAGGTTCTTGTAAAATTTTTAATAACAGGTAGGTATTTATTGACCGTCGAGCACTTCTTGAAGATTTGAACCAAGTCTGGAGTTAAATAGATTAACTCCAGTTAATAATCGATTGGTGATTTTTCTGACTGGTCCAATATCTTGTTCAAAATAGAATATATTCTTCTTACTTAAGTCCTTCAGCCTTATAAATACCCTTAAATTACCCTGTGAAATAAGTAACAGATACGAAATAATGGAAATATAAATATTTATTGACAATTTAAATAAGTAATCGATATTTTATCGATGGAGAGCAAATATCGACTCTGTCTCGGGAATTATCGATTGTGTCATACAGAACAAAATTTATGATATATTGTATTAAAAGACAGGTTCTTTGAGCGATTAGAATTAATAGTCAGAGAAGGGTGACGAGAAAGTATAACATTAACAATTAAAAATAAATACAATAACTACTATTCAATGGAATTAAAATAATTCTTATATGTAATGTGTTTGAATGCTTTCGAACCATTGAAGACTGACGCCACTGCGATGTAGTAAGCAGATTTCGTTTTCAAGATGGCCGCTACTCGGGTTGGTCCAGGTTACTGCCAATGCGTCGTGTCAGAAAATCATAATAAAATTACCTTCATTAAGGTTTGAAATGTCCCCGCACTGGTGTAATATGTCTGTAAAGTTATTTGGTGTATTCTGGCGAAGTGTTCTGTGTAAACTTGTGTTAGTTAGTTTATTTTGAATGTGTTCTCTTCTGTGGGTTAAAATTCTCAAGATGTGGTTAGGATTGTAGAATGAATCAGTTTAAATATAATGTTTTATTTGTTTCTATCACTCGTATTATGGAGTTAAGTGTTTGTTTTCACTATTGCCGTGAATGTATTAACAGCTTTAGCTTTAAAAAGTGTCTAATCCGTCTAACTCTCGTTCACTTATTTCAATGGCTAAACGCTAGTACCATATTCAACTCGATTTTTAAAGAAACGTTCTTTACACAACTGTCCAGCTTGATATTCAACAAAAGACTAATTAACTTGGTCATAAATCTGGCCCAGTTAATCTTTGAAAAAGTATTGTTAACATTTTCGATTACCTGTACACATGATAAAATATTACATTATATATAGAATTTATCTATTTTATTCATCTCTTTTATGAATTATGAACCTTATTATTGGTTTAATCATCTCATTCCCTTTAAATTGATGTATTATAGTCCATATCTGTGGACATTTTGTGGAAATTAACAAATTTTGTTCACATTTTGGAAATATAGGCTCAAAATTGGATTTCCGTCTTTATATAAAATTCCTCCATTTTAAATATTATTAATACTATTATAATAAATTTTAATTAATCATATTCCTCTTCCTTTCCTTAAATACATATAAATTACACCTTTGAACTGGTTTTTCGTGTTAATCTGTAAATTTGACATTGCTCTTTAAAATTAATTAATTTATATATTTTGAAAATTTACAAAATGTTAAGGTATATTTCCTTATTATCATTTTAATTCATAGGATCATTCCTAGTAGTGGTTAATTGAGTTATCTTATATAAATCTTGGTAGTTTACAGGATTTATAAGTGAATTATACTAGTTTATATTGGTTCTGTGATTTCACCAAATGGCCTAGATTTTAGAATTTTATATTTCTTTCTTTCTCAAATAATTTAAACTTAATTCCTCCTCTGACTTTACATAATTACAATTATATGAAAATAACATGGTTTATAACTTATTGTGTGGTGTAGTAGTTAATTAACACTACAGTTATTAAAATAAATAATTATGAACATTATTTAGCAATCTGCACAATTTAACATATTGCAGATATGGTTTGAACATATATCTTTTAACTATTTTTGAGCTAACATAGCATACCTATTAGAACATTATTAATGGTATGTTGGCTATTATTTATCAAACATAATTCTTTTTAAAACACATAACATAAATCTTATTTTCTAAAAACCCTTATAAATACATTTTATTAACACATTGATTTTAGGACTGTGAAATAACAGTCTATTTAAACATTTTACACTTATTAATACTATATTAATACCAGTCCTTTCTGGTTTAAACCATTATTACTGTGATCCCCTACATCATTAAACATTAACTTCCATACTCTATTTATTATCATTTTTTTACAAATGTCTTGTAAATAAAGATTTACATTAAAATAATAATATATTGGAAATCTTCCATTTTATTATTTTATTATGCTGTTTATTATTAGATATCAAAGTTGTGATATAGCATACTGATAAGTTATAGTATCACCAACTTTAAGTTTATTGCATTTTTTAAAAAACACTTACACAAATTCACTTTCACTGTTGGTTCTGATATTTTGAGTCTTATTATATCAGACCAGACCTTTAGTAATCATGGACTGTTAAGACTAGTTTATTTTCTTTATTACACAATAGCTTTAGTCGGTTCACTTCTTATAACGCTATACAGCACTTTAGATTTCTCAATAATTACATTTTATAGGATTTTGGGTATGTTATACTTTCTTTTGTATAGTTTTTGTGGGTTTGGGGTTGATAGTAGTTTATATAATAATAGGTTTTACTACGGTGTTTCTTTCATACTATTTCTTCCTCTCCTCCTGTCTTCTTTCTTGTCCTTCTTCGTATCTTCCTCCTGGTCTTCCTTCTTGTCCCTCTTCTAGTCTTCATTCTTGTCCCTCGTCTAGTCTTCACTCTTCTGGTCTTCCTTCCTCATTCTTGGGTAAACCAAGGTACTTGGTGTTATCTCGACTGAGGTTTAGTTTGGAGCATGTAATTTATTCACAGATACTGACTTTATTCTTCTATACAGGTTTCAGGGTATTGTTTTCTTCCTGATCACAAACTTTATTTTTCCCTCTTCTTGTTTTTAGGGTATTTTGGTATTCACCACTCTTTAATTGAGTCTCTTTTTTCTTGATATGATCTTGTATAACTGGTTTACTGCTCTGAGCTTCCTGGGTAACTTACTGATATTATACTATGAGTTGTTTCGATACTTTCTTTGTTTTTTTTTTAAACAGTGGTTTTTATATATAATGTAATGAGGATTTTTATTTTATTGTGGTTCATTCCTCTGATTTATTTAAATGTCATTCAATATTATTATAACATTTGTTGGTGTAATTAAACTTTATGATTTCACATGACTTAAAATGTAGTGGATTTTCTGTCACGCTACAGAATGCCCTTCTCCAGAAGTAATTTTTTCAGACTATACTTGCTTTGTCTGAAACAATTGCTTATGATAATTATTCAAGTTTTGTTATTATTTTGGACTTCCTTCCATTTTAAAATTTTCTTATTTATATTTGAGTTTTATCATTCTCACTTGATCTTCCTTGATAGTAATAGTCATCTGAGTTTCATATTTATTATTTCATTTTCATATTTCTTCTTAGTATTTTCACCTTGGGATATTTCCTCTCTATCGTTCCCTACTTTGTGAGCTGGTTCAGTTCAGAGAGGCACTGTACGCTACTTTCCTCTGCTGTCCAATACTTCACACATATTTGAGTACAGAGGCAAATCATCTCTGCTCAAAAAACATATTAATCCTGCTGGAATTATCTTCAGACAGATTAAAAAAATTATTCAGAATAGTACACATTTGTTACTATTTAAAAAATATCTTTGGGATACTTCACTTATCACTTATTATACTTCTCAGAGATTTTAATATTCCTATCTCAGTTGTTCTTCTGACTCATTATCTGGATGTTTCTTTCATTTTATATTATGGTAGGAAGCTCTTCTATTATTACATTATTCAACTTTTCTTATCATATAATTCTTTTGGTTATAATTTATTTATTACCTTCTGGTTTTTTCATTATAATCTGCATTATTTATAGTAGCATATCTTTATGACATTTTTAGACTGTTTCTTTGTTCTTAAAATTCCACTTGTTCTATTTTCTAGAATTTTTATAACTGTCATTATCATAATTGTCATTTAATTCATAAATCATTTTATATTAATTCGTTTAATTACATAAATCTTTGACATTATTTTCACATTATTCCTGTCATTGTTATTATACTTGCGAATGATGGTTTTTTTATTAATTTCATAATGAGGTCATAATTTCTCCTCATACCACTTCAAAGTTTCATTCTCTCATAATTCCAAAGAAGTTTTTGTACTTTATTGTATTCAATCACTCAAATCGTATTAAAGAATTTGTTTCTTTTTTATTTCCTTTAGCATCATTTTATGGAAAAGTTTTTACTCTTCATATTGAACTTAGACATGATCATATTGTCCAGAATTATTTGTTTTAATTCGAAATCTGTTTCCTTTTACTCATCCCATTATGATCCTTTGTTACCATGGTAATTATCTTCTATGCTTACCATAAATATGGTATGAAATCTCTTCTGTTTATCTCACCAAAGTGTTTTATTTATAATTGGTTGGTAAGTTGTACTTATACTTGGTTTGGGAAACTTGATTTATACATAATTCAAAATTCACTCTTCTTATATTATTCCATAAAGTTTTCTCAAATAATTTGTATGTAAGGTGGGCTTACATGTGTTTTGGTTGGTTTTATTTTTCTAAATTCTCTTGGTATTATTGTCAGAGTGTTTCTCTTCAAATAAATATTTAGTAAGCTGTCCTTACTGGTTTTTGACCTTAGATGGTTTTATTTCTAAATTCTCTCCTTCTTTATTATTATATTATAGCCATAAAGTTTTTCTTCAAATAATTTTTTATGTAATTGGCTTACATTGTTATTAGAATTTAGAGGATAATTATTTCAAAATTCTTCTTGTTATATTCTTCTTTCCAAATAGTTTCTTTTCAAATAAATTGTATGTAATGGGCTTACATTTGTTTTTGAATTTGGAAATTTGCATTCACAATTCTTCTTTAAAATTGTTTGTTCTCAAATAAATTGTATGTAATTGGCTTACATCGTTTTTAGAATATGGATAATTAAGTCCAAACTCTTCTTCTTCTATCTTTCCAAATAGTTTTCCTTTAAATAATCTTTATGTAAGGTTGACTTACATGTATTTTAGAATTTTGGGGATTTTAAATTCAAAATTCTTCTTGTTATTCTTCTTTCAAAATGTTTCTTCTCGAATAAATTGTATGTAATTGGCCTACATTGTTATTAGAATTTAGAGGATTATTTATTCTAACTTCTTCTTATGCATATCTTCTAAATGGTTTTCCTTTAAATAATCTTGATGTAAGGTTGGCTTACATGTATTTTGGAATTTTGGGGATTTTTATCTAACTTCTTCTTCTATCATTGCCATAAAATTTTCTAATAATTGTAGGTAATATGTGCTTATATTTCTTTTTAGAATTTGGCTGATTTTGCCTTCAAAATTCTGTTCTATATATCTTCTTCCAAAATGTTTCTTCTCAGATAAATTGTATGTAATTGTCTTACATTGTTATTAGAATTTAGGGGATTTTAATCATAAAATTTCTTCATGGATGCCTGGTTAAAGACACCCTTGACTTTATTTGAACTCATTTCCTTGATTTCGTAGGTGTTGTTGTTATTGTCCTTTGAGACGATATAGGGACCAGTATACAGGAGCAATAACTTTTTTGTTATCCCCTCTAAGGAACTGGGTAATTCTCTATTCTTCAACAACACCTTCTCTCCAACGGTATAATGAATAACCTTACTCATGCATTTAGTGTATTTATTCCGCCGTTTCTCCTGATCTTCGGCCACCTTATTACAAAATTGAATTTTATCAAATCTATATTTATGTTCTCTGGGGAACTCCAAGATATCTTCAATCTCTCTAGGGGGTTGTCTCTCGTACATTGCGGAGTATGGGGTTATTCCTATGGCTGGATGGTAGGCCAGGTTGAGGAATTCTTCAGTGGCCTCCAAGTATTCTTGCCACCTTCTCTGCTGATCGTGGCAATACGTTCTTAATAGGCGCCCCACCTCTCGCAAGACTCTTTCGGCCGGGTTACTGCTCGGGTGGTATACGGATGTCTTGTATGTATGAACCCCCATGGACAGCAGTGTATCCCGCCATTTCCTCCCCTTGAATTGCGTTCCGTGGTCGGTTATGATCGATACCGGTTTTCCGACGGTTGGGAAGTACTGGTCGATCAGGATATTAAGAACTTTATTCGTAGTCGCCCGATTCGCTGGGTATAGCTTAACAAACTTGGTAAAATGGTCCATAATGATGACGATATATTTGTATCGGTGGCGGCCTCCACTGCGGGGAAATGGCCCGCAGATATCCAGGAATACCTTCTCAAGTTAAGACTGCGATGTTATTTGAATCATCTGCCCTTCTCTTTTCTCGTTATTAGTTTTTACGAGTTGGCAAATGTGACAGTTTCTAATATACCTCCGTACCTTCCGATTGATGTCTTTGATATAGCAGCTCTCTTCCACGGCCTTTACCACCTTTAAAGCGCCCATATGCCCATATCGAACATGATATTTGATCACTATCTCTTTCTCGATATGGGTCGGAATTATTACCTTCCACTCCTCCTTATATAATGATGGTTTGGAAAACAGGATTCCCTTATGTATAGTGTAATATTGGGAGATTGTCTCATCCCCTGCTTCCAATCTTGAGATAATAGAAATTAATTTCGGGTCAGCTTGTTGGTGTGTGCTTAGTTGTTCCAGAACTGATTGTAGACCAGCGCTGCTGCTGAGAATATGGTACACCTTCAGAATACTCTCCTTCTCCCCCTCGAACGTCTGCTTGTCAATGTCAACTCTAGACAATACGTCCGCGACGACATTCTTCCTTCCGGGGATATACTCCCACTTAAGGTCGTATTCTTGCAGCAATAGTATCCACCGCGTTAATCTTCCATGGCTCAGCTTACATCTCTTAAGGAACGAGATAGATTTATGGTCTGTCCGGACGGTAACGGGATAACCAAGAATATATGTACGGAACTTTCCGCACGCGAACACGACACTCAATAACTCCTTTTCTGTCACATGATAGTTTTTCTCACTCTGGTTCAGAGCTCTGCTGGCAAAACAGATTACAAGATGCTCGCCCTCCTCATCCTCTTGATATAAAGTAGTGCCGAGGCTGATGTCACTGGCATCACAATTAAGAAAGAAAGGCTTGTTAAAATCTGGATGGCGGAGTATAATGTGTTTAAGGAATTTTTGTTTTATAAGAGTCAATATGTTTTGTTATTCATTACCCCAGATCCATTTATTTTTAGATGACAGTTGCGGCTGAAATCTGGCAGTCAGTTCGGAGTATTTTTCCTGGAACTTGCGGTAGTAATTACAGAGTCCCAGGAACGACTGTAACTGCCTTCGATTCTTTGGTGTAGGAAAGTTCTGAATCGCTTCGACTTTTTCAGCCGACGGTGAGATTCCCTTATCATTTAATATGAAGCCTAAGAATTGTATCTCTTTAGCAATAAAATGAGATTTTGCTAACTTCAGAGTAATATTGTTTGGTGCTAGCTTCTGTAAGACGTGTTCCACACGGTAGCAGTGTTCCTCCCAAGTTTCTGAGGACACTAGCAAGTCATCGACGTATACAGTGGTGAATTTTAGTGCTTCTTGGCCAAGTATCTGATCCATGCAGTGCACAAAGACTGCGACTGAGTTTACCAGTCCGAAGGGCAACCTCTTAAACTGGTAGTTCCGCCCTTCGAATATGAAGGCCAGATACTGGCGACTCTGTGGATGTACTTCCACCTGCCAGTATCCGCACACCGTATCCCAGGTAGTGAAGTATTTGGTACCGTGGAACCGTTTTAAGATCTCCTCAATCTCACCGGGCGAAGTCCTGTCATTTATGATCATCTTATTTATTTCGCGCGCATCTAAATATAAAGGGACTTGTCCGTTTTTCTTAGGAATAGCCACGATAGGACTTGTATAAGGGGAATGGCTACTCTCTATAATGTCACGGTTAATCATTTGCTCTATTTCAGCTCTTACTGCTTGCTTTCGTGATTGCGCAATGGGGTAAGATTTCCGGTTAAAGTCTACAGTGTCTCGGAATTGTAGAGTACACTGGAAATTCTTCACTTTACCGGGCTCATCAGAAAAGACTGATTTGTGTTTGTTGTATATGTCTATTAATTTGTTCGCTTGGTTCGTTGTTAAACCTTCGCCAGTTATTCCACTCCGGAAATCCCTGATCTCCTGAATTTTTTGCGACCATAAATCTTCATTGGAGGTGTCGTCTATTTTCTGTTCAATTATGGATGTTGGATGGATGTAATTAATTTTTCGGATTTGCTGATGGATACTATCGGGAACGACTTGGTCACTACCCACCAAATTCGCCGTCCGAGTATGTCCGTTAGAAAACAGCGACAATGTTTCAGTTCTTAGATCAATGATGGCGGAATTTCTCCTAAGCACATCACACCCGACCAGTATATTAAATGGCAGACCGCTCGCCACCAAGAATTCCATGTCAATCGCTATACCACAGCTCATCACACTGGCGGAGACTTGTCTACGTATAGTTTTGTTTTGTCGGCCGGTTGCACCCAACAAAACAATATTATTCAACGGTAATGTTGGTAAAGTTCTCCCGCACTCTTGCTGTATCCTCTCCAGTTCCGTTGTACTTATTATTGAAACGTTCGACCCAGTATCGATCATTAACTTGGCTGGGATGCCTTCTACCTTGGCGTCAACATGTATAATTTCATTATTGAAGTTATTGGTGGGACTCCTGTTATCCTCTTCCAATAACTCCTGTCTGATGTCCTTCAGGTAGTTGCACCCGATGATTGTAATACGATTGTGATTATTTTCAAAATTGCACTCATTATCTTTATTATACCAAGTAGTCAGAAGCAGTAACGGGTTCTGGCGATTTATTACTGCCTGTGCCCGTTTAAAGGCTCGGCATCATTGTTCCTTTGAGCCATACTAGTCGATGCCTCATTCGGGATGCTCAGAGTGGTTACCTGCCGATCTGTCCAATGGTCTTCCGGTCGTTCATGGTGCGACCTCTGTTCAGTGTTGTCCAAACTATTGCTCCTACGCGCCAGATAGTACCTCGGTTGGTCCCGTTCTAGGCTCCTCCGCCTTTCTTCGTATCTTCGGTAATTGTTTCGTCGATTGTGGTTGAATCCTCGCTGTCTTCCATCTGTGGCTCGTATGAAGTTCACTCTAGTGCGAGGAAACCTATTATTATTAAAATTACCATTATTGGGACCCGTACGATTGGTATTATTAGGGTAAGGACTATTACCATAATTGGGGCTTCTCTGACTATTTACGTTATTAAGGTAGGGATTGCGGTGACCCTGATAACCATTAGAGGGTCGATTCGGGTTTTGATAATTTGGACCCGTATTATTATTATCATTGTAATTAGTATTGTTCCCATTATTATATTGTCTTATATTCCAATATGTCTCTGGTCCATATGCTGTATGACCTGAAAAATATCTGTGAGGGTCTTCATCTGGTTTATCAATTATTTGCTTCTCTGAATCCCCATAATCTGGTCCACCATCATGTATCCATCCTGAAGGTATACATTTTTGTGTCATTGTACACTGTAGCTGTCCTGGATGGCGCACTAATGGAAAACACTCTGGTAATTCACCAGTGCCATCGTCACAGTCTGATAAGATGTTATATTTCCATCTTTCTGAAATACACTGTTTAGTTCCGCACTGGAACTGATCTGGTCCACATGTCGTATTCCGTTTACCTCTGGTCCTTCCCCATTGGTAAACTACTGTTTGTTGGTACATTAATTCTGATATTATTTTTAATCTCCTTCCGTAAATTCTGGAACTCTTGATTTCTTCATGGTCGGTAATTGGAATATTATTGACATCCATTAAACCATGGTTCATCATTTCTATTTCTTCTTTGGTTTTCCTTAATTTCTTTGGAAGCGTTTTCCTCCTTTCCCTTGGTTCCACTTCCATATCTTTAGTATTTTCTTTAATCCCGTTAGTTTTCTTTTCAGGTAATACTACAACTGGATCCTCTGTTTTGTCATTTGGTATTTCTTCTGGTTCAAGTTTGCTATCATATTTTATCTCTTTAGTCCTTTCTTCTTCTTCTCTTTTTAATCTGTCCTCTCTCCTTTCTTCGGCCCAATCATCCAGTTTCTTCTTTATTCCGTCCATTTTCTGCCACAACATTTCCATGAATCTGTCTAACTTCTCATCTTCGGTAAGTTTTGCCATTTTGATTTATCGTTGTTGCCCTTCTCCTGACTGGATAACCGCTGCCAGGCTTATCTATTCAAGCCCACTAAGTTGGACGCCACTTTGTAACAAGACCTCTATGGCTGCAATCAAGCCCCACTGTTTGGGCTAGCCACTTGGTCACCAGACCGCTATATGCCGGTCGTTACAAAAGAATAAAAATAAAATATATATGGAAAATTCAATAAAAATAGAATTTTCAAATAATAAAATAATTTTGTTATGTTAATAAATGTGTTTAAATGAGAAATACATCTGTTTTAAAAGGTTCTTGTAAAATTTTTAATAACAGGTAGGTATTTATTGACCGTCGAGCACTTCTTGAAGATTTGAACCAAGTCTGGAGTTAAATAGATTAACTCCAGTTAATAATCGATTGGTGATTTCTCTGACTGGTCCAATATCTTGTTCAAAATAGAATATATTCTTCTTACTTAAGTCCTTCAGCCGTATAAATACCCTTAAATTACCCTGTGAAATAAGTAACAGATACGAAATAATGGAAATATAAATATTTATTGACAATTTAAATAAGTAATCGATATTTTATCGATGGAGAGCAAATATCGACTCTGTCTCGGGAATTATCGATTGTGTCATACAGAACAAAATTTATGATATATTATATTAAAAGACAGGTTCTTTGAGCGATTAGAATTAATAGTCAGAGAAGGGTGACGAGAAAGTATAACATTAACAATTAAAAATAAATACAATAACTACTATTCAATGGAATTAAAATAATTCTTATATGTAATGTGTTTGAATGCTTTCGAACCATTGAAGACTGACGCCACTGCGATGTAGTAAGCAGATTTCGTTTTCAAGATGGCCGCTACTCGGGTTGGTCCAGGTTACTGCCAATGCGTCGTGTCAGAAAATCACAATAAAATTACCTTCATTAAGGTTTGAAATGTCCCCGCACTGGTGTAATATGTCTGTAAAGTTATTTGGTGTATTCTGGCGAAGTGTTCTGTGTAAACTTGTGTTAGTTAGTTTATTTTGAATGTGTTCTCTTCTGTGGGTTAAAATTCTCAAGATGTGGTTAGGATTGTAGAATGAATCAGTTTAAATATAATGTTTTATTTGTTTCTATCACTCGTATTATGGAGTTAAGTGTTTGTTTTCACTATTGCCGTGAATGTATTAACAGCTTTAGCTTTAAAAAGTGTCTAATCCGTCTAACTCTCGTTCACTTATTTCAATGGCTAAACGCTAGTACCATATTCAACTCGATTTTTAAAGAAACGTTCTTTACACAACTGTCCAGCTTGATATTCAACAAAAGACTAATTAACTTGGTCATAAATCTGGCCCAGTTAATCTTTGAAAAAGTATTGTTAACATTTTCGATTACCTGTACACATGATAAAATATTACATTATATATAGAATTTATCTATTTTATTCATCTCTTTTATGAATTATGAACCTTATTATTGGTTTAATCATCTCATTCCCTTTAAATTGATGTATTATAGTCCATATCTGTGGACATTTTGTGGAAATTAACAAATTTTGTTCACATTTTGGAAATATAGGCTCAAAATTGGATTTCCGTCTTTATATAAAATTCCTCCATTTTAAATATTATTAATACTATTATAATAAATTTTAATTAATCATATTCCTCTTCCTTTCCTTAAATACATATAAATTACACCTTTGAACTGGTTTTTCGTGTTAATCTGTAAATTTGACATTGCTCTTTAAAATTAATTAATTTATATATTTTGAAAATTTACAAAATGTTAAGGTATATTTCCTTATTATCATTTTAATTCATAGGATCATTCCTAGTAGTGATTAATTGAGTTATCTTATATAAATCTTGGTAGTTTACAGGATTTATAAGTGAATTATACTAGTTTATATTGGTTCTGTGATTTCACCAAATGGCCTAGATTTTAGAATTTTATATTTCTTTCTTTCTCAAATAATTTAAACTTAATTCCTCCTCTGACTTTACATAATTACAATTATATGAAAATAACATGGTTTATAACTTATTGTGTGGTGTAGTAGTTAATTAACACTACTGTTATTAAAATAAATAATTATGAACATTATTTAGCAATCTGCACAATTTAACATATTGCAGATATGGTTTGAACATATATCTTTTAACTATTTTTGAGCTAACATAGCATACCTATTAGAACATTATTAATGGTATGTTGGCTATTATTTATCAAACATAATTCTTTTTAAAACACATAACATAAATCTTATTTTCTAAAAACCCTTATAAATACATTTTATTAACACATTGATTTTAGGACTGTGAAATAACAGTCTATTTAAACATTTTACACTTATTAATACTATATTAATACCAGTCCTTTCTGGTTTAAACCATTATTATTGTGATCCCCTACATCATTAAACATTAACTTCCATACTCTATTTATTATCATTTTTTTACAAATGTCTTGTAAATAAAGATTTACATTAAAATAATAAAATATTGGAAATCTTCCATTTTATTATTTTATTATGCTGTTTATTATTAGATATCAAAGTTGTGATATAGCATACTGATAAGTTATAGTATCACCAACTTTAAGTTTATTGCATTTTTTAAAAAACACTTACACAAATTCACTTTCACTGTTGGTTCTGATATTTTGAGTCTTATTACTCAGACCAGACCTTTAGTAATCATGGACTGTTAAGACTAGTTTATTTTCTTTATTACACAATAGCTTTAGTCGGTTCACTTCTTATAACGCTATACAGCACTTTAGTTTTCTCAATAATTACATTTTATAGGATTTTGGGTATATTATACTTTCTTTTGTATAGTTTTTGTGGGTTTGGGGTTGATAGTAGTTTATATAATAATAGGTTTTACTACGGTGTTTCTTTCATACTATTTCTTCCTCTCCTCCTGTCTTCTTTCTTGTCCTTCTTCGTATCTTCCTCCTGGTCTTCCTTCTTGTCCCTCTTCTAGTCTTCATTCTTGTCCCTCGTCTAGTCTTCACTCTTCTGGTCTTCCTTCCTCATTCTTGGGTAAACCAAGGTACTTGGTGTTATCTCGACTGAGGTTTAGTTTGGAGCATGTGTGACGATTTAAATTGTGACAATTAAAAAAAATATATAAAGAAATTAAAAATTTTAAGTTGCGAACAATTAACCATTTAAATCTCACAATGATAATAAAAAACATGTAGGTACTAAGTGTGAATGGAAGTAGTAATTAATAAGGGCAAAGAAACGGTAAAGAAAAGACATATTGTAAATAATTATTATTGTCGCATTTAACCCTTTGCTTGTTATCAGGCGCCTACCTGTTGATACCGGACTCGACATGTTTACCGAGTCTTCTGTAATTAAAATAATATAGAAAAATAATGTTAATAATTAAAGAATCTGAAGACACAGATAGTCACGAAAACAACTCATTTAAATGATGTATTTTTATCTAGCGATATGTATAAATAAAAAAGTTTTATTCAGAGAGAGACCGGGACTATATTCTCGCGGAATAAACACCCCACTATCTATTGTCCTGTACCAGTGGTAGCGGACGAAAAATCTCTCTCTCGCTATGACGACTCCAAGCAGTGCACACGCACGAGCGAAATGCTCTGTTGAAATGTTATGTAATTGGTTATTAGTTTGGATTAATTCTTATGTATTTTACTAACTGCTACAAAAGAGTGTAATATGTAACGTTAAGAGAAAGAAAAATTAAAAAAAACGTTGTAACAAGAAGAAATATGTGACAACCAATAGTACGAGTGTTAATAACTATAACAGCTATCTTCTCCGATTGACGACACTTCACAACATCCTGCCTGGAGACATGAATCATCAGAATTACAACTCTAGTAGACCCGACCGATAATGCAGTTCGAGACATCTGAGAATCAACGATTACCTGTGTAGAAGGCCCACTCTATCCTGCAGACGTTTAAGCCGTGAACAACTGAGACCAGACCTAGACGAGGACGACGCTCTTAGGATTCCCAAGATGTAACCATATGGAGGAGACTTATACATCCCAAATTAAAGGTGACTCGATAGCACGTCTATCGAGGAATAATAATAATAGTAATTGTAACACAATACTCTCTTAAAGAGACTTTCAGAGACGATTGACTTTATAAGAATATAAAAATTTAAATCTAAGAATTTAATTGTAACTATTCAGGCTTCTTGCAATTGTAACAGTTTAGATTTTAACGTATCGTAGTATAATTAATACCATTCTTCAAATGGAATAATAATGAAACTTAAAAGTAAAAGTAAAAGTAAAAGTAACAGTCTTGCAAGCTAATATCTTGAATTGAATATAATTAATTTTTAAAGTTTAAAGACTAAATACCAAATGGTTACCTGGATCCGGGGAAAAGCTAAATATAATTTGTTGTGATCCCACAGTCTATATAAAGCAATTTAAACAAGTTAATAATTACATTAATAATGTAATGGGATCTGTCTTTTGAGTAAATGTCATTTGTTTTATTTTAAATGTTTAATAAAGGGAAATCTTCTTGTTGCACACATATACTGAGTACATAAATCAACAGTTTTCCCTTCCATGATTCCTTTTTATATTTACTGTGTGTTGTTCTGTTTAAATTTCAGCTCGTCCCGAATAAGGCAGCCTGAAGTAATTGGCCGAACCAATTACTTTGGGTTCCCTCTGTTATAACTCAAGAGAAGAGGTTATACATGTAATTTATTCACAGATACTGACTTTATTCTTCTATACAGGTTTCAGGGTATTGTTTTCTTCCTGATCACAAACTTTATTTTTCCCTCTTCTTGTTTTTAGGGTATTTTGGTATTCACCACTCTTTAATTGAGTCTCTTTTTTCTTGATATGGTCTTGTATAACTGGTTTACTGCTCTGAGCTTCCTGGGTAACTTACTGATATTATACTATGAGTTGTTTCGATACTTTCTTTGGTTTTTTTTAAACAGTGGCTTTTATATATAATGTAATGAGGATTTTTATTTTATTGTGGTTCATTCCTCTGATTTATTTAAATGTCATTCAATATTATTATAACATTTGTTGGTGTAATTAAACTTTATGATTTCACATGACTTAAAATGTAGTGGATTTTCTGTCACGCTACAATATACAAATGATTAATTTCGAGAAAATGGTAACAAATTGTAAATTTACCACATCTGTGAATTACCAGTTAACCTGTGAATGATGTAAAATATTTAACATAAAGTATAAATTGACTGTAGTCTAAAAAATACGTGAGTTGAAAATTGTCCACATAGGCTTATTTACAAAAACACCTTAAAATTACTGGAGTTGATGTAAGCCTAATACACACAGCGATAAGCTTGGTAGATCATATTAGGTATAAAACAGTAGATTAAATACCCACTAACAACTCAAACATGATCTCATGAAGATCTACAGTCTACATGCTATAGGCACCTCCAGTTGGAGGTGTCAACTGGAGATATCAGGATATCAAACTCCAGCTATGGATATCGTTTGCTCAACGTACCAAGGAACAAGGAAGTTAAAATCATACTCCTTTGTCAATAACATTCAAATAATAAACTTTAAAGTACTTTAAAGACTAAAATGTCTGCGAATACCAGCAACTGAAAGGTAATTAATTTTAAATAGTTTTGTGTTTGGTCAAGAGGCTAATTTGTACATCCAATCAGGGTAAGAGCTTTCAATTTTCAACCATTTGCACGTTATTAGTACGGCTTTTTATGGAACGTGTTTTTTTTGTATTGCATAAATTATGCATTTGTTTCTTTTTTCAATCAAATTCTTACGTTGTTCTAGCATAGCTATATTGTAAAGAGTGGAGCAATAAAAACACAATAATTTAAAACTATTACAACAGGAATTCGTTGAATAATTTAAAGTCAAATATCGTATAAGTACAATGATAATAAGATGCCATTTTACTTGGTCATGTTTGTTGTTTGAAAATAATATCTCTTACGTGACGCCTATTGGAAGGCTTACCTTCTTCAAGTCGATTGATAAAACTATCCATGACTATCTGCAGCTTAGTTTGAGGAATCGCCTGAATTTTTCTATGATCCGCTGCCTGAGTTGGTTTAAACGTAGTCGTGATTAGGAAACCTTATACTTCAGATAGACTAACAAAAATAAATTACTCGCAGACAGGTCTGGTGATTGCGCTCGCCAGGGTGTTGCACAAAATCTGGAGATTAACCGATAATTGAACACACAATTCAATACATCCATTGTGTTTTGTGCTCCATCCTGCTAAAACCAGACCCCGAGTAAGTACAAAATCCAAGTGACTGGCAACGTCCTGTCTTGCTCCTTCGTTGATTCAAATATTCCAGTGACTGTCAATTTTGTTGTAATTATATGAAAACGTATACGTTAGTTTAAAATTTAGTAGTCTTTTTACCATAAAAAAAAATTTAAAATCTTTTCCGTTTCCCTATGAAATATAATATTCTATGCAGGTTTTGTGTGTTATTACATTTTTTCCCCAGTTTCCACTACTGACTTACTATATTTAAAAATGATGCGCGATAAAATCTGTATATATTCTTACACTTACATATATTTAAAAACAAAAAATTTACACATACGCGATTTATTAAGAATTCTTTTTACTTTAAAATGTATGGTTTATAATGCTTTTTGACTCTTAATATTATCCGTGTACAATATAAAATTTTTTTTACAATTCTCATCAATGTGTCCGGGTTGATCGTTAGCTCTATGTGTTACAGCAAAATTTTATCAAATCTTTATCATTTCACGGAACTTTTACAACTAGTGATGCATCTCTATTCAAATAAAATAAAATTTATAAAATTGATATAGTATTTTATTTATGTTTTCTAGTGTTACACTAGTATTGTTATTGTCTATTTATTCTAGTATACAGAAATAATTCCGTATTGAAATTTCCGTGTCTAACTTTATCATTACAATAATACTCTGATTGCAAAAATACAAACACACTAGTACATACTTTAAATACAACACATGCATACACGCAACGCACACAAATGAGGTGTATGTTGACTGAAGAAAGCTATAAGAGCGGGCATAGCGCACGCTCACTCTCCGTGAAGAGTCTAGATCGGTGAGAAGGGAGACAACGCTATAACAGTTTGCATTCACGCTGACATTCTACATTTATTTCTGACATAACAGGATCTTGATAATATGAACAGTTATCTCTGAATATAGTGAAGTAATTCTTTGTAGATTTGAATCAGCGTTGACTCAGAAGTATAAAAATGATTCGGTCTGTAAAGTGTTAGTACAATGTTATTGCCAACGTAGGCGTCAAACGTTTTTAATAAAGTTATAATGAACACTTTATTGCTTAAAACAGATTTTATAGTAAGCTATACTTTTATTCAGATCTGTGTTTTCCCTTTAAAGTAATAGCAACACTAAAACTAATGAAAAAGAAACTGATTGAACTAAACAATAACAATATTCCAGTTTCAGTATGTGTGCCGTCGAAGCGTGATTGTTTTGCGTTTAAGTGAGTACAAATTTTTGTTGTAATTGGTAAATTATAATGTAGATAAAAATCAAGCATATAACTGGTCAACACTCCTGGCCAACGTCATCACGTTAATGGCCAGGCTAGATGAGGCTAAAGCCTTCAAAACGTAAAGAAAAAATAACAATAATGGTGAAGAATTTAATTTCATGAGACGTTTATCACTAGTTTAGGGTGCGGCTATAGTCTAAATCTACAGATGAGGCTATGTCTACTGTCGCTAAATAAACTTCACCAAAATCAAACGTTTTGGACACGAGAAGTACTTTTACAGCCAAGTAATATATGAAATTTGTTCAATCAGTTTATCAAAGCAAACATTCAAGTCTGCCTAACAGCAGTAAAAGCCATTACATATTATTATACTGTATAATCTTTTTCCGTTGTAGTAGTAATTCAAAGCGGCTTTATGTGGCTATACGCTTATTTCTACAAATTAAAAATTCACCTCAAACACATTTCAGCCTTTGTGGAGAGGTGGACTGCTCGACCCTGCCAAAATTTAGCCTCACTTACAGTAAAGTGTCTATAGAGAAAAGAAGGAAGACAAACCTATAAGACTTCGCTTTCTTGCTCATACACAACATTTATCTCTGTCAACATGCCTCCAGTATCCTCGTCAGCCTCGTTGCAGCCTAAGATTACACAAGGCAACATTTTACAAGACTGTTGTGTGGATGTGCGAAGTGAGTGAGTTGTATTAGCCTAGGTTTGTGCATTGCGCATCAAACACATTAATACGCTCTTTCTAAAACGATCATGCCGTGAAATGCAACCTGAGGACTGCAGAAAATATATAAAATAAATTAATTATGTATTTACCAAACTTGAGGCGCACCTATACATTAATTTGCATCAGTTTAGAACTTCACTAATTCTGTTCAGTTAAGTTCACAGCATTTCCTAATGCAGTTAAGCAGTAGTCGATTAGTAACACTTCAGTAGCAGGTTAACATGAGATAACGTCAACATTAAAACGAACTTCTATTAGTTAATAACGGAGCAGTTATCATACTGCAAAACTCTATCGTCTAGTGGTGCAGTTAATTGGAGGTAGTCTACTAATTGTAATTAAACCCAATTACAAATAATAAATTTATTTATGTTGATAAGAAAAAAATTTTGTTGTGTTTATGATTTTAATAAAAAAAAATTTTTTATTAATGTTTTATAGAAAATCTTTTTTTTTCTATGTGATTAATTAATTCATTAATTGTAAATTTTTAATTACTTCCAAGTGAGTAAATTAATTATTGTGTTTTAAAAATATTTGTTTCACTAGAAACAACAAGATTTTTAATCTTGTTATGTAGTCGGATCAAATATTCTCTTTTCTAACTTAGCTCCTCTTCTTCTTCTTCTTCTTCTTCTTGATATATTTCTCTAATATTTCTAAATTATGTTAGAAGAAAGAAAAAGCTAATATTTATCATACAAATAACTATGAACACAAAGTAATTGAGTAATTCTGATGTTTATTTCTTAAAATTTGAATTTGTGCGCCAATCTTACGCACATCGACTATGGCATTGGATGAGATTCGCTCAGGTCGATTGAAAAAAATGACAAAATATAATGTTATAAAATTAATTATTTCGAATTCTTTTAACTGTCGAAATGGTCAGAGAGGGCAAGGAACAAGATACAATACTTACAATTACCTTAAAATAAATTATTATTCGCTAAAAAATAACAGGATTCTGAAAACTGTCAATTATTAAGTAAAGGTTCGAACCAATTCGTAGAATGACGTCACTGGCTCGTGGAGGCTGTGCCCAAGCGGGTCGCTGTGCAAATGAAAAAAGGCTGCCGTCACCTCGGATTCTGCTACACACTGCTGATGCTATATTTGGTCTGCTCTCTCAAATATAAATGTGTATTCCTTCCTCTGCGATGTCGTAGTACCTCCGGAAAATTGTGTGAAGTGTTCTTCCCTCCTCGGCGATGTTGTTCTGTGATAGTTTGTTGGTGCAGTGTTCAATGTTCAAAACTGTTGAGTTCGTGTCCAGATAATATTTGTTGAATTTTGCTCAAAATGGCAGTTGATGTCTCATGCTAGTACTGGATATTGCTATTGCTGTTGTCCTGGTTCCGTTTGGTGTTAGTTGTGATGTAGTGGTGTTATTTTCCATGTTGTAACCTCTGTAACATTTTTCGAGGTTGTACTTCAAAGTGTTTGCACTATTTTTATTTTTTAGATCTTCCGTCTGTAAATTCTGATCTGTACACATTCACAAGTAACAATAGACTGATGACTTAAAGTCGTCGTTTTGGTGGTAATTTATAAAATGTCTTATTCCTCTTCCCATTGTTTTTTACAAATTTACATGTCTTGGATTTGATTTCAACTCATAAAATTACATGACAAATTTTCCTATTTATTGCTGTAACTTAATTATTTATTAATTTTATGAAAATCTAACGATTCAGCAATATTCTTAAGCTACTTTTACATAATTCGATATATAACTGGGTCTGTTTTAAGTTCAGATAAGCCCAAAATTTACAATTTTTGATATTTATTATAGGCCTTGTATTTTTTACAATTTTAGTAATTAAATGGTTTACAAGTGATTTTATGTTATTATTTCCTTTAAATAATTTTACTCACTTCATGATTTTTGCTTGTTGTTAATAATTTGTTGTTATAATACTCCAATATTGATTAATTTACTTTTTATCTGAGTTGAGTACCCCTTACGCCTAGTATTACATATTTCCAAATAAAGTTAATTTTATCCTTTTGTCATTACTTTTACTAATATTTGTTTCTGTACTGATTACATTTTCATATCTTTGTTTTGCATGGACTATTTTCTATTCATTATATACAGTTTGATTGAATTTATTTATTTGGGTTTGACTCTATGATAGTTGATTTTGGTTTAAAATGCTGTTTTGTTTTTCTATTGGGGTTTATTAGTTATTTTGCCCTATTACTCTTTATATGGTTTACAGTTTAATAATAATACAATATTCATATTACCTACTTGCCTTCTCTGCCTTAACAAACTTGGAAATTATTGAACATTATTTCAAATACAACAGAATATCTTATATCTACTAAAGTTTTTTTTATATATCATTGAACTATAATGGAAACATCTTATTATAAACAATATTTTCAGTCATTGACTGTCCTTTGTTTTTTGTTTCCTTTTATAACAAATTTAATCATATTAAAGATCTTATTACTAATAACACTTTCAGTTATTAACTGTCTCTTGTATTCACTATACCTAATTTGATAAAACAATAAAATAAAAACATCTCATAACTATTATATTTTTATTATGCCTAATCTTTAAAACACTTTTCATTAAAACTATTCTTAGTCATTATACTGTCTGTTATTCTTAGGTTTTTTATAGGGTATTTCTCTACACTAATGGTAGTCTTTTTAAATAATTTTTTACACTATGGTAAGTTTTGGTTGGTTTCTACGCTATTGGAAGTCTCTTGG
Source organism: Magicicada septendecula (assembly GCA_034769895.1). Classification (NCBI taxonomy): domain Eukaryota; kingdom Metazoa; phylum Arthropoda; class Insecta; order Hemiptera; family Cicadidae; genus Magicicada; species Magicicada septendecula. Next base: position 162,739,183 of record CM068368.1, read on the forward strand.
TTTGTTTTTACTCTGTTCTTAAATTAGGCTTACATTTTAGTTTACAATTTTATTTTAATTGCATTGTATCCTGTAACTTGAATTATTTGGTCTGACATTTATCATTGGTTTCAATTATGTAAAAATTGTGTATATTCATTCATCATAATGTTTTAGTGAATATCCTTTCTTGTTTATATATTCCTTTTGTGAACCTTGACATATTTTGTCTCTTCCTTCTTATTATATTAGTATTTCCTTATCTTGTGGTTTCATGTCCTTATATTATTAATTCAATGAATCTGATTTGATTATTCGGTTTCGTTTATTTTCTCATTTACAGCTCCTTATTAACTTGTTGTTGGTTTTGTATCTTGGGGTTTTCTGCTTCTTAACTTAATAAATTTTCCCTTATTAATAATTTGTTTACTTTTTACTTTTGTCTTTTCATTTACTGCTCCCCAACCTACTGGGTATACTGCTGTTGTACTGGGGTTTTATATAGTTGGTTATTTATATATGGACCAAGAGTTTTCTTTGTTATTCAGTTTAATTTTATTAACATTTCATCGACTTAATGATCAGTTTCTTTAGTTTATTTTTTAACCATTTATTTTTTCTCACACACTATTGACATTTTCTTCTTTATTCATGTTGTATTAAGTTAAATTTTAAGGTGATAATTTTGTTATGCTACATAATTTGTAGTTAAACAATCCTCTAAGCGTAATCCTGCACACTTTGTGTAATGTTAGTTAAAATGCAATATGCAATTCGGAAGTGTAAAGCAGATACTGGTGACGATTTTGGACACTCGTGTGTAAGGATTGAACACACACACATAATACTCAGTGAATAAACTATCCGTCAGGTAAACTGAAACTACACTAGCACAGGTAAATGCTGCTTTTGTACAAAAGAAGACGAGTCTGTTTTCTCTTAAAAAAAAAAGTTATATTACAGACATACAAAGATCTCACTATACTAGGTATACATACAAATACATACAAAGATCTCACTATAGGGTATACACTGTCGTTCCGTATGTTTCTAAATCATCGCTTACAAGAAGATATGAATGGGACGATTAGAGGCTTTACAGACAGATGACTAGAGAAAAAGTAGTATATTTTAATGTACAAAGAGCGATAGATTATTATAAAGTGTATAGGATGATAGAAACGGAGAAAATAATGGGCGAAAACTTCATCAAAAGAAAATAAAGATACAAATATATTTGTTTGGTCACAACTTAAATGACAATATATTTACCGGAAAAGAGTGATTAAAGATGTGCTAGGAAAATTTCAGGATAATAACTGCAATAACTGGAGATTAACAGGATTTAAATACGTAGCAATCAATGGGACTAACACACTGTAGTATCACCAACCACTAGTCTCTGGATTGATTTTAGAGATACGTATTATAAACTGGAGTTGTCAATTTACCCGTATTATCAAAGTGTCACCATAAAATTATTTTGTTTCAAGACACTTATTGTATTGAAAGAAAATCCCATACGTTTGTGATATAATGATTTTATAACTTTTAAAACGTAAAGGTTTAAAGAGATTTTAATAAATGTGCCATGGCGGTATTTGCACCAATGCTTACAAAATGTTTTCAGTTCTGTAGGCACTTTTTTCTGACAACAAAAAGGGGAAAATTAAATAAAATAACAATGCAGTAATTGTGGTGTTTGCAGAGAAAGTTTGGCCCGTTTCCGAGACAGCTATCACAAGCAAGGAAAGTAGGAAATTTATATTCTGTCGGCTGAATTGAACGAAGAAGCATTCCACTACATTATTGAACATGAATAATGTTTTCTAACGTTAGTATCCAATGCGTTTATCAGCATTCACATTACGCTCAAACCACATATCATCACCCCGACATTATATTTACAACTGATATTTTATTTTAAACCACAGAAATTTTATGCGAACAAATTTTCATTATTTAATACTGCTGTAACAAATAAAAATTAAAAAAAAACTATTATGGAAAGGTAATCGCCAGCATTTTACATTGTATATAAATGTATGCAATTCACAAGGTACTGTCACTGCATCAAAGTACGATGTATAAACGCTGAAAATAGTACACAACATTTAAGAACATTTTATTAGTTAAAATAACACGTTGTCGATGTTTCTAAATTTCTAGGTAATTCATATCCTTGATCGATCTAAAACGATTGCACAATTGCGACCAATTTTTATATGGCGATTTTGGATGCGTCCAAAAATTGTACAAATTGATTTGAAATTAACTGCATTTTATTTGTAAACACCGTAAATGTTATCGATTATCAGGAATAGTATTATTTGCAGTATATTGATAGTAGGAACTGGGTTTCGTTTGAATAACCTTTTTCACTAAAACTTTTGAAATAGACATGTGTAAATATATGTTAGAGTAGACCCCTCGGCACAAGAACATTGACATTAGTTAAAAGCAATGGCTGACTCTCGTCTTCAAGTAAAAACGATCTTGCTCTTAATAATATTATTATAAATTGATATTATATTATAATGTTATTAGTATAAATATTTCTAAACCTTAGACATCTTTCTGGACTGAAGGCCACTACATTGGTGAACTATAAACAGTCAATTACAGAGAGTGTTTGAGTATTATTTTTTGCAATGGAGTCAAGACCACACTTAACATTTATTAGATGTATACAGTTGTGAAATCCGGCATACTTTATGTTGGAACAAACGTAATTCATTAGTCTCTGTAAACTTATTAAAACGTTAACAACTCTCCATCTTGTTTCCAATATGGAAAACCGACAGAATCCATTATACAATATTAGCACCGTCTAATTTTCAATATTTAAAGTAGCCAATTTTTAAAACGCACGTGCTCTCCTAACTTACAAACGGGAGTCTCTATTAGCTTTTCAGTCTAGTACCCTACAGTTTAGTTTTATGAAGCTACCGGAGTTTGTTGTCTTCGCTTCAAACATTTATGATAGCAAAGTTACGTTTTTTGTAGTTAACAAATCTGTCACGTTACAAAGCGGAGCGAGGTAACAGAATGGGCGCAAGTTACTTCAGTGCCTTGGAACAGTATAAACATAACACAAAGAAGACATGACACGCCTTGAATGTTCTAAACAGTTAACATTATAATTTAAGGATTAAAAAATTTAAATTATACTGATTATGTTCAGTAAATGAAAACGGCAACAACAAATAAAGTAAGTAGATAGAAATAACAAGAAGAAAAGTTACAACAGAAACAAGAAGAAAACTGTAAAGGAAAAGATAGAGAAGGACGCAATAAGTGAACTTAGGAAACAAAAAACATAAAAGGCAAAAGATACAAGAAAAATGGATAACGTTGAGAAACAAAAAAAGAGAAGAAGTGGAATAGAAAAGTCTGAGCTAACAATAAGCTTAGACAAATGGCATAAAGAAAAGCGATCACGTTTTCTATAATAATCAACCAACACCGAGTCTAGATGACATCATACGTGGTCTTCGTGCATCATAATATGAATATTTGAATAAATGAATGTGGCTTTAGAAAATATAACGCTTACAATCTATTAACGCTAACACTATTAAGCAGTTATATGAGAAGAAAGGAAATATAACCTGTTAACTAACATTAAGTAAGGCTTTGATGCAGGTTATTCAAACTACCATATAATTATGTACACAAAGTTATCTTGAGAACAATTTGAACAGTGTTAAAATGTCGAAGAATTTCAAAACTAAAAGCTGCCAAATAGTAATTAAAATTGCTAAGTTTTAAAATAACTTTTTCTAAATATTTTTGTATATATCAGTATATTTTTTTCATAATTATTTTGATTATAAATACAGTAGGAACATAAAGCTTTCGTATCAAGATTCAGACACTGACGATACTTTACGTACTGAGGGAAACGGGTGGAGTTGAAAAATATCAGACTGTTAAAAAACAGCGTTCTGCTGTATCGTACTACGTGTATTTCGTATTAAATAAGCTTTCCTTTACTTGCGAACGTATTTTACCTTGCAGATTAGGCATGATAAAATAACAGGTAAAACGTTTTGCTCACACAGTTTATCCAGAGACCAGCACGGTACGTGGTAGCAAAACGAGATTACCAGGTTCCAGTAAGACAGTAAGACTTTTGCCTACTGTCTGCCTCATTTCTGTATTGGTCCTTCACTCTGCTGTCATCTTTAGTTATGTATAGTTGAACTGCAAATATACGTTTATATTACGCAAACGATTATGGCCACCTGTCTTTTCCGTAAAAGATTGAGAATCAGTATAACAATGTTATTAGGGATATTTTAAAAGTTTTACAGGTTTTTAATAAAAATCCCTGTTGTTCGGGGAGATACGTTAATAAAGAACGGTGTTAGTTTCAATTTAAAATATCATAAGCATTAGGTTATTTATTTTACTACATGTACTGCAACATTTTATAATGTGCAGAGAACTGTTTATACTAAACAATAACACTATGTTAACCGTATGTAACACTATGTTACAAACCGGTAGTTACAAATTATCTTCAAATTAATAATGTAATTGCAGTATGCATAATTACTGTGAAAGAAGATTGTGATACAACGGCTCGAACTCAACGTTTATTCATAGACACACCAATGATAAAAACACTCCTCCGTGCGAGCACACACTTACACACACACACACACAATTTGTTGTTTGTTTAATGACAAATTATATTTTTATTTAAGAAATTAATAAGAATAATAATAAGTTAAATAATAATGGCATTACTAAAACTAGTGTTTAGTATTCCTACACGTACAACATAAAAGCTACTACTGTCAAATTTTTAATTTACAATAACTTTTATGGATATAATTCAAATGTTATTCGTAAAGCAAACGTAATAAATTTTGAGCATATTGTGTGAACATATAATACTCTGTGTGATGAATATAGACAATGAATAGTAGCATCTACTTTTGGGGCTATTTGTTCCAGTGGATTCCCGCAATTCTGCAGATGTCACGTCTTCATCCAGTAAGCTATCGACCCCGTTTTATCCTTAGTGCCAATAGCCAAAAATTAGATTACATTTTCGTCTCCCTTTTGTCTTGTACAATTATCAGATCAACTCTATATAACTTGTTCGAAGGGATGTATGAAGTCCCTCATTTCCGATAGATTCCATATCGTTGAAGTGGAGGTACGTTGCATCCACAAAACTCCTGTTTCCATCGTTCTCAGCTTCTGCATTTTATACATATTAAGAGCTCCGTATATCAAAGCTTATCAGAGCATTAAACAGTAACAGTTGCCGACGAACTCCTTTTTTACACCATGATTAATAGGAAAGTGGGTACAAATTACGTCTATATTTAGGTATTCTTTTCCTAAATACTATTGCTGTATTCATTTCTCAATTAGCTTTACACACATAGAGTGTACTCTAATATTTTTAAAAGACTTACACGAAAGTTACTTACATAACAAATAAAACGCTTTGCTGTAACCATAAAAGTCACGTACAAAGGTATCCGATAATTCAGACACTTCTCAATTAGCTGACTATGAGAATATATATGATCAATCTTCAAAACAACTTTGGAACCAAGTTTCCTCAAAGTGCCCATCGAACTCAAGTAGCTTTAGTCTATTTGGGATTACTTCTATGAAGATATAGTTACAACGGTTTCGCTGATTGTCGTATGGTACAGTGGCAACAAATACAGACACCAATGGAATCACTAATTACTAGCTTTAATTAATCAGAAATGACAGTTTGTAATCAATTATTACAATAATTTATGTTAAATTTGTCTACAAAAAATTAAAATTTCAAATATTATGAGTTCCGCACAATAATCACGGAACATATCAACTACTTGATTCGCGCTGAATAAATCGCCACTTATATGGCTGTATAAGACTTCTAAGATGACGCCTACATACAGCCTGTAGGCTTCCAGACTAATATTCCATAATATGTGTCCTTAACAAGCACTCGAAAAGTCTAGAGGATACTCATGTGAGGCCTTGTCAGAAACACACACCTGGTCGGGAAACATGTAGGACGATACTCTCGATTGATAGAGAACGTGGCGTCGTTGCAATATAATTAAAAGTGAATGTTAAACTAATTGGTATCTAATTATTTATATCAAAGCTATCAGCTATTTTATGTAGCAAATTATATTTGTAACCAATCATTACTAGAAACTAATTAAGTATTTATGGAAGGAGAATTTCTAAGAACTCTATTAAAGAGGACTGAAAGCGACCTAAAGATCATTAGGACGTTTGTCATTTCCTCCAGTTTTATAATTACCCTTACTTCTCTTTACTTCCCTTTTAATATGGAATCTGTAAATAATAAATTACTGAACCTATTACTACCATTATTCATGGAGTTGTCTAATCGTCTAGTAACAATTTGGACGACATTTAGTACTTCATTCGTGTTTAACTCACGTACACGTTCGAATATCGTTCATATAATGCGTTTGTATATAAGTTGTTACAATATTGATACACAAATGTTGAGCTTACTTTAATACAAATTTATAATTTAATGCAAATGTTGTAAAAGTCATGGGAGCACAACATTAAAGATTACAATTGGAAAGAAAGATGATGAGATAGACGGGGTAAACGCTAACGGCCACGGTGACCGTAACGACCAAAAGATGAGTTCCTTTGTTATTTGGGTCAAGAAAACGTTTTCACGCAAACGTGCTGTACATGAAAAAAAAACACGCTGTGAAAATATGTCAGTAATTTTTTAATTTATATTGTTAAGCCCTAATATGTTTTCTTTGTTGTCATTTGTTAGTAAAAACGTTTGTTAAAACTTGATCTGCTAATGTCGGCATCACTTACGTAAACATTCCTCTTGTGACAATGTCTTTAAAATTAGCAACTAAACATCTTATTTTTTCATTAAGAGTTAATGTAAAATGTAAATTTATGTTGTATTTCAACAAATTAACATTGTTAAATGTATACTTTAACGACCCAATTTATTCATGAAACAATGAATAAAAAGTCGTTGAAACTTTGTTGTTAATAACTATTAAGGGTGGTAAAAGGTTTTCTATAAAAAATTTCAACCCGCAGTAAAAGAAGCAATTAGAAAACTGTATCCAGTCTTTATAAGTTAATATACAAATGATAAAAAATTATCTGAATAAAGTGATATCTTCTACTTCGTTTTGCCATTCCCCTTTTAATAAAATTTGTATTAAACGTATTCTAACCTCAAAGCAATAATCACATGTCTGGTTGACAAGTTTCACTTTCATGTGTTTCAATATAAATTAATTAAACAGTAAAGTATAAAAAAGTTATTCAGCTTTTATTTCATCATAGATGTTTTTTATATATCCTCACCATTATTCTTGATTTACTTCTACACCAAAGTATAAATGAACCCCATAAATAAATAGCCTCTAACAAAATTTAATTTAATTTTCTGTTTACTGTCTCTATATGTATTACATTATTTGACAGCACACACATTCATAGGCTTAATATGAATACGTCTTCTTACTTTTTAGTTGAAACAGAAAAAATTACAGTCACTTTTATAAATGCAAGGACGCCGGTGTACAAGTCGTGTTTTTTTTTAATTACAACATTTATTGCTTAACAATTGCATAATATTCTTGCTAAAATAACTAATCTACTAAACCAAATTACCGTTTTAAAATATTTTAAAGCATTGTTTGATAATAAACAAAATTGTCTACGGAGAATAAGTAAATAGTAAAACATGTATGCGCAGAAACAAATTATAGTGGATTATGCTGTCTGGCGCACTGCGCCGCAATGGCCAAGCCTTACATTCCGGTTCATTTGATTATACACTATATTTACTATGAGTAGTTTAATTCGTATGCTAGTGTGTGCTGACGTGTGTGTCAGATCTGGCTGGACTGCCCAAAATAGGGATAATTTGCTTTTTAAGTGTTAAACATTCCGCCCTCGGAGGCTCTACTAACTTATGGTTCTAAACATTTTATTATAATGCTATTTGTTTTTAGTCAGCTCATTCGGATTGTTTCAAACAAGGCAAAACTAATTAACAAAAGATAGTTTTTGCCACATACAATTTTGCATTCACCATAATGATTTGTCTTTGAGATACAGCATATTCGCAATTTTGGTTCCAACAGGGATGCTTTTTGTGGTTTTGAAGAAGGGAAATTTCATAGGCTCGATATATGAGATTGTCTCGGACTTAGTTCCAGGTCTGAGGGGGGCGAAGCCTGCCTAGGAATTCCTGGCATCTTTCTTTGAAAAGTTCATCATTAAATTTGGGGATTATAAGTTTGTCAAGAATTGTTTTATTATTATTATTATTATTATAACAAGTATTATTAGTATTATTTTGTAGCAATATATTTGTTTAACTAAGACTTGGAGTTTTGACGGTGTCTACTTGTTAGTGATAGATTCACCTTTGTATTAATTTTTTGTTCGTCTGAAGACGACCTGTGATTCTATAGAGGTCGAAACGTCGTGTTTCTTAATTTTAACTTACGATGGCTAATGTCCAAAACCTTGCAGTTGTAATACATATTTTTAATTGCAAGACGTAGGGATTTTAAATACCACTGTGAAGAAATATATCATCATGTAAAAATAAATTCATTTATTTATAATAAAAGACAAGAAATGAAACAGAAACAACAATTATATAACTAAAATTTTCCAAATTTAAATTTGAACATACTTACGTAAATTTGTAAATAATATACAGATTGTAACTGTTTAAAAATATAGATGTTTATAATTCTATATACAATTTTAATTGTAGGTCGAAAACTTAAGTACAGACACTTTTATAGTTGCACACTGTTTCGAGTGGGACGAGCTTTTAATTTCAATAATTTTGTATTTTCAGTATTTTACGATGGTCTGACTGATCGTCGTGTGGAAAACAAAATACAAGACACCAATTAAGTCACTAACCACCAGCTTTAATTATCAAAATTAAACAGTGTGTAATCAACAAGATAGTCTCTTACAACAAATCAAATAAAAATTGTTCACACGCAATAAAAATGTCAACTAATATAAAACACAATTGTATTACAATTGTCCCACACAATTATAAAACACATAACACCTCGCCACAGTACTTCGAACCGCACTGTGTAAATCGCCCAACAGTAACTCAAACTGAACTAAGCGCCGCTGAAGTCTTGTACTTATACCCCGCAGAAATACCAGCATATTCCATAATATGCGTATACTAGAATATACTAGAACGTAATTAATTGCGACCTTGAGCCAGCGCGCGCGGACCGGTGTGATCTGGAAAAGTCTCGTTGCGGGCGTGTGACAACTGTCACGTAATTGTCTTTCTTCTCAAAGTAGAAGCAATACGTAAGCACACAGCAATAATTGTTTCAACAGACGATACTCTGTCTTCACTGCAACATTTATATTATATGCAGTGGCGAAGCGTCAGGGGAGACAGGGTAGACAGTGTCTCCCCAAATAATTTATTCATAAAGTAATTAACTTTTATTTATTAATTAAGATGCGTAAGATACTCAGGAAGGGTATAAAACTAATTTAAGAAATTAAATATTACGCGAATTGATGTGACCACGTGATCCATGGAACCTTGCTGTGCGATGCAACTGTACGCAGAGTATCAGGGTAGACGTTACTTGGAATGTCTTTTCAACATGACTGGTGGTGAGGAGGGTTTTGATCGACGGCAACGGGAAGGAACCTGCGCGCGCAGCATAATCATATGTCCAGTACATCACGTAAAAAGACACTTCTCCTCTGACTGAATAGTACAGAATTTTCGCCAGGCCGCCTGTGTTTGTTTCATTATGCGCACGTAGTGAGTATTTGTTTTTGTTGCCTTTGCAAATTATTTGTAATTTTGTGTACAGTGTTATAGACTAAGAAGTGTGTGATCATTTACGTACTAATTATTTATTAATAAACATTTTTAAGTGTCGTCCTTTAAGTGTTTTAAGCATACTTTTTAATTGATTTAATGCAGCAAAATGAATACAGTTAGTACCAGTTCTGTCGCAGAATTATTTGATATGAAATCTGACAACTTTGATTCACTAGAAGTTTTGTTAAAATACGAAATCAGTACGTTACCTTTAGAGCAAAAGGTATTGCTAAAGTCAAAAATACCTCGGCCGCCTTTAGATTTATCGCAAAAGGATGGAAAAATTGTCAGAAAGTTGCAGAAAGTTTGGTATAGTAAATATAGATGGTTCTCTAGTTTTAAGCGAAACAAAACTCTGCACTGCTATTATTGTTTGATGTTTAATGGAGAGGAACCCTGGAGCAAAGTTGGAGTAGGCACTATAAAAAATTTGAAACTAAAGCCGCTAAATATGCTGGTAGCAAAACTCATTAAAAACATTCTGAGATGTTTCACATGCTAGGACGTAACAGAATAGAACATTGCTTATCCCAATCAGCTAGAATTCAAGCAGTGCAGCACAATGAAAATGTGGTTCAAGATCAAAGGATAGTAGGCCGTTTGATAGATGTTGTTTGTTATTTAGGGAGGCAAGAGTTAGCTTTTAGGGGGCCATAAGCAAAGGGAGCAGTCTCTTAATAAGGGCAATTATTTAGAAATTTTAAATTTACTGGCAATGGAAGAGTCTTTCATGAAGGAACATATAGAAACCAGCACTTTATTTAAAGGCACATCTTCTGAAATTCAGAATGATTTAATCAAGTCTGTTTCCATCGCTATTAATGAAACAATTTGTGATGAAATAAACAAGGCTGATTTTGTTTCCGTTCAAGCTGACGAAACAACCGACTTATCTGTTAAAACACAACTAAGTATAATTGTGCGGTATGTTTGTGGTTTGAAAACTGAGGAACGCTTTTTAGGCTTTTTTGATGTTTCTTCTAACAAAAGCGCCGCAGAAGGGTTGGATAATAAAATCATTTCAGTTTTGAAAGAATATAACATTGAAAATAAATTAGTAAGCCAAACATATCACGGTGCTTCTGTGATGGCTGGTCGTCACGGTGGAGTACAAACCCTTGTTCGTCAACAGTGTCCACAGGCAATATTTATGCATTGCTATGCTCACCAACTTAATTTGGTCTTGTTACACAGTGCAAAAAAATATTAAAGACGTTAAATTGTTTATTTGTAATTTAACTGCATTTCATAGTTTCTTCAGTAGATCTCGTGCTAGATCTGATTTACTCCGAAAACAAGGGAACATTACAAAGAACTATATCGTGCGGTTTTTCACATTATCGAGTGTGATGACTGGGATCCTGAGTCTGTGAGTGCTGCACTTGGTCTCCTAAATATTTTAAAGTCGACATCTTTCATGTTTTACTTGTGCGTATGTGATCGAACATAATATAACAACATCTGTTTAATGTGCTCCAGGCAAAATCTAGCAGTGATGTAAATCTCTGCATTAATGAAATTAGGACAGTGAAAGAAAATATCGCAGCACTGCGTTCAAATAAAGTGCTGCAAAACTGTATGAACGAATGTAGGCGCATGAATGCTGACCATAATAATGTATTGCTGGAATCTGTAAATGAAGTGCATAAACGCGTTGCTTATGAAAATCTTGATTCTGTAACAGTGCAACTAGACATCAGATTCTGCGAACTTGAAAATATATTTTTTAGAATGAGGAAAAGTTTGTTGAATTTCGGAGGAATTTTTCTCAACTCCAGTTTGACAAGCTGAAATGTTTGTTCCCAAAATTCTTTGACTGGGTAACATCGCGCAATGAATTACTGAACATCTACAACAGTGATGATAAAATGCTTCCGTGTATTAAACTGGTAGAATGTATTGTGGAGAATCAACTCGATAGTGTGTATGAACAAACATTAAAATTACTGAAATTAGTACTGAGTATTCCAGTTACATCGGCATCGACTGAGCGTTCAATGAGTACACTGAAGACGATTAAAACTTACCTTCGTAATGGCATGAAAAATAAAAAATTTTCACATTTGGCTACTTTGTCCATTGAAAAAGAATTGAGATTTATGTACACAAAGAACCCAACTTTCAAGAAAAGGGTAATAGATATTTTTGCAAACTTCAAGACGCGGCGTGAAGAACTAATTTACAAGAAAATATGATCGATTGTGTAGTGCCTACAGTAATCCGGATTTGTCATCATTCAAAAAATGTGAGTAAAATTCACATTTTTTGAACAATATTTTCTAATTAAGATTCATAAACAACACTAATAACAATAATGTAGTTTTATCTTTATATTTAGGCCCAATTATACGTTTAATGATATGCGACAGTCACTAAGATATTGTCTGATAGAGGAAGCATTATCTCTATTTACCATTGTTTTACTGGTTCATTAAAAATGTCAACAATCTTAGTAGGAGTGTGCTGTTGAATAGTATTTTTATGTCTACCCAAATTATTTTGTCACGCTTCGCCACTGATTATATGTAACGTAATGTCTGGGGACCTAACTCAAATAAATTCAAATCCACACCCTGATTGGGTAGGTAATTGTATTACAAATATATTTAGCACAGATAAGGTATACAACGTGTGCCTGCAGCCTTGACTGTAACGTAGCAATGTGAGTGTGTCTGTATGTTTTAGACATTATTTGATTATAGTTATGTATCAACGTCTGTACTGGACTTTTTCTATAAGATTCTCTTTTGATATAATTTTTGAAATTGTATATCTAATTAATTTTTACTTAAAATTATTATGACTATTTTTCGCGAACCTATTTTAAGTAGGCCTATATAGCGAATTAAAAGAAATGACATCTTTCAAATTATATTTTTTGTTTGTATGCTAATAAAATAAAATAATGTTCTTTCTAATTATGGTAAATAATGATATATAACTCAGCTATTGTAACACAGGTTCAGTGTTAGTGAGAAATTTAATGTTACGTAACCAGATAAAATAAAATATATAGCTTAACTGTTTCAGTATGAAAAGTTGTAGGGCTATATATAGTTGAAAACAAAAAATAAAGTATTCGTAATTTTACATATTGGAATTACGTTTTTACCAAACTAATACAGTTTTCCTTACGTATATTTTAATTTTTAACCACTGCTCACTGGTAATACTTTTAAGTGTTTACTATATTACGTCTATACTTCTGTGGGAAAGCTTACAATCTGTAAATCTTACTCCGGAAGCCAATTTTTTTACGTAACATATTTTGCCCATTGTGTTGGTGACAAGACGAGGTTGTTACTGTTGACAATAGGCTGTTATATAGGCCCTACGTATATAAAATATTTATAACGTGTATTAAAATACTAAGCTTCTTCTTTTCTAAAATATTTCTAACTTCGTGTTTTTAAAGAGGTTTCAGAATTGAAGATTTTCTCATCACAATTATGGAACGTTTAGTGATTAGGAATTATAATAATAAAAGCCAAAATTGTCAACCAGTACCTTGTTAACTACTGATACGTATATACCTAATCGAATGAAGGGCAAATACTTGTCTGTACAGGTGCAATTGATGTAAGTGGGAATTAATGCAACCAACTAGGCACAGCACAACGTAGTGAAGTCAGGTTGGTCCTTTCTCAATAATTTCAAATTAATTATTAAGAGAGAAGGAGGAAACCTTTTTTGTAGACTTTAGAGACGATAGTATGAAAATTGATTGAACACCTGATATATGCAACTACTCTAATAAAATTAAATTTTCATAAAGGAGGTATCATTTTGAAACGTATCGCCTAACGGTAAATAAAATCAATTCCCAGCATTCGAAATCCTTTAGTAATAACCTAAGGTGCTGTAACAACAACTATAGCGAGGATGAAAAAATTGCACAATAGGGGTCATTACGATAATAAAGCGGGTAGCATCTTGGCTTCTTATACACGCGGCTTATATTGGATCAAGCCAAACGGCAATCAGCGTGAATTTCAGAGGATCCGTCTAACTTTAGGGTGAGTGTTTACAAATCCCAAATAGTTGCCTAGATGCTTTTGTGAGAAGTCAGATTGATCATAACTGATAATTTTGTGATTTGCCAAAAAAAGGGCAGTACAGAGTTCTCAGTTTTCCCCAAAATGTTATGCTTACTTTTAGTTAATCCTTGTTCTAACTGGATCCCCATAAATCGTTGAATGAATTCGTAAATATGTACGGTATACATGTACACTTTTCATAACACGAACAGGTCTACTACCGCAAATGGTAACACATATTATTTAGTTTTACTGTAGTGCAAGAATATAAGTTTATATGATTTAAAATAAATATTTTGATTACATTATAACTGTTAACTTAGTGATGAAATGTCGTACTTTCAAAAACGCGAAAAAGTGTCCATTAGAAGGAGAAAGTGAGAGAAAAGCGAAGAAAAATAGTTAGATATTCTCTAAGCAGTACAGGATCGTGTATTGGAAACATTTTGTGCTGTTGCAAATGGCGTCATTAGGCGAGCTCCCGCCATACAATAGCGGTAACGGAACTGTTGTATCTGTATCTAACAGCTGGTCTCAGACTTAGCGTACTGGTGGGAATTACAGTCGCCTCGATGTATGTATGCTACTTACGAGTTATCAAGTTATTTTTTTTTAAATAGGCAACAAAATTAAATGATTCTGTATTGTAAAAAAGTTATTTGTTATCGTAAATTATCACAATTTATGTAGACTTTTGCACATTTATTAAATTTCTTCGTAGCTGAATTCTACAGTTAAGTTACACCCATTTTAATATCTAAAACAAGTGTAAGAGATACGGTTACAATTTTTTTAAGAAACGAAATATTGTGATGCTATTAATAATATCGAGCTCGAGATAACTGAAAGTTTTTGTAATGTACTGTGTTCCTACTTTTATACACGGTGGCTTCTCATTGTAGTGTAAATGTGTGTGTGTGTGCCTTCTTAGAGCTTAAAAATATTATATAAATAAGAGGACGGGAATTTCAATACGCCAAAATGATTGCATTGTATGTAACGTATCTATAATTTAAAGTAATCATGTTAAAACTTAACAAAAAGTTAAATATACTGAGAACGCATAATGACTGTAAGTATTACTTTTTATAAATGAATTGGTAAATAGGAGTATATTGTTCATGTAACAGTAATGCAATCTCCCTTCTTTATTATTCATATGTTAGATTATTGTGATATTAAAACACCACTATTTCATTCTCTAACTCGAATGTAAAATTTTAAAAAGCTTAATTCCTTCAAGCGTGTGCACTACTGTGCTATTCTTAACAGACAATCGGCTTTAGCAAAGTTTTAATGGCTTTTTTGCCATCGGAACTCGATAACTTAGGTGAATTCTGCTGATTAAACAATGTTTTATTTTTAAAGTTAGAAGTTTAAACGACATGTTTAAGACATTTCTCTTAATTTTTCCGGATCTCAGTAATTGTAAATTTATAGTCAAGACATGAAAAGAAATTATATGGTACGAGTTAGATCAAGATTATTGTATGCTGGCCTATTGTGTAGTTTTAATTTCGTTCTATTTACACTGCCCAGTTTAGTCAGATTAAAGTTGCCTATCATTCATACACAAAAATAGTAAACACACGCATGTATAGGCTTACACAACTGTATAGAGTGTAACATGAAATGTGACCTCACTATACGTGTGCATTTCTGTACATCAATTTAAGAAAACTGATTTTACGTCTTGCCGTAATTTGTTTTATTTTTTAAAAATATTTCTTAAGATGAATTGAAATATGTTAATTATATTTAATACACATGTTCACAATCATGTTTCTTTAATAAGTAAAAATTCATGTGTTTTTTTTTTAATCAGGTCGCTGCAACAGAATCGGTCACGGTTATTTTAAATAGTGTTAAATATACAAAATTCAGCAATTTAATTTTTAAAACACCATTTCGGAAATTTTCATCTATTACATAAAATAATGGCATTTCATTGTAAATACAACACTTTGTGTGTTCAAAACCAATATAAATAATCAATTTAAGACAAAATTAGCCTACCTATAAATACTGAATACTTGATTTTGTTGTGCCGGATTTCTATTCCTCTCTTATAAGAGAATTTGTGATGTATGTTTTAAATTGTTTATTGTTTTCTTTAAAATAACACAGTAATAGTAATTTAAAACAAAATAAAGAAGTTTAGTTTCTGAAAATAATATCTTTCAACAAATTAAACTACAATTTACTCATCATAATTTAAGTCACAAACATTAATGAACCATAACATAAACACTTTACCATAATAGTCTCATCACGTCGTCAGTAAAACAAAAATAAAAATTTTATTAAGTTTTCTAGTGAAACACTTTACATAAATTTACTACTATAATTTGTAGCGAGTTTAAACCTTTATTAGTGCGCTACCTACAATAAAAGTAGAATAATAACACGCTTCCAACGATGTACGGATGTCGTTACTCACATGAAGATAAATTAATTATTTATGTAAAAGGATTATGCAATGCTTAGGTAAAGGATTTATGTAGATATTACATATTCTAATAGAAATGTATAATATTCTTTTTAGAGTATGTTACTTTTTACTGCAATTTAGAAATTGATTTAAAAATTTGTATTATATTATAGTTAATTGAAAAATTGTAAAATACAAAACACCTAACAAATTTTATTTATAAAAGCACAACAGTAATATAAATTTAAGTAATTGTTTACAATTTAATTGAACATTTCAATCGAATAGGACTGTACCCACAAATATAGCTACTAGGGATGTAATATTACCTTATTTAAAGGGTATTAGTGTGACGGGTTTTGGCTACTGCAATTATCGGTAAGTCTACAATCGTGTTTCCAATTACTGTTACCTAATGTCGTTTTGTGGATGTCACAGTTTGGTTTCTTGTACGTGATAAACAAGAACTGGGTACTTCATATAGCAGGGCAGATAGATGAATCGAATTATTTTTACCCGCGAATTAAATTATTCGAAACGTTTCTGCTAAGATGTGAACTCTGCCATCCTTGTTAACGGTAGCATACTTTTATTGGCTACGTTTAGCCTACTTTGAGACTTAGATATAGTCTCAAATCAAAGTCAACAAAGTACACTATCCAAAATAAAAAAAACAATGTTGTTTCAAAATAATTAGTGTGTTAGTTAGTTTTCCTAAAATTTAGTTCTATTTTAGCTATCAGCATTACTAATCTCGTCCTATCTAGTAGGGTATCTATAAAACGGTAACTTCCAAAAACGTTTGACTGGATTGGCAGTAATTTAACGCATTAAATGTTTTTAACAATATTTCAGGTCATAATTCAGCATGATGCTTTAAAGGAACTTCACCACTGAATGACTTACAGAAATTTGTCGGCTAAAATATTTGATGAAAGTAAATATTTTTAAAAATACCAGCAATAACACTTGTGCTACGCACCGTATACAAAAAATAGCACTTACATCATGTGTGCCTCCAATTCTATTAGAGATATTAAACATTTACTTTTATACTTTGACGTTGATATCGCAAAATGTAATTATGATGGTAACTAAGAATAAGAATAAGATTAATGGTAACCAACTAATTAAGAAAAGGAAAACATACTGGTAGTAATAACAATATAAAACTGTATCAAGGAACATAAAGGCTTGCATTGCACTGTTAAGAATGTAGTTTTGACGAAATGTTTCTCTTTATTAATGCATTGTGTGGTGCAAGGTGGTTTAGGCTTACAGTCTGGCTGCTGTACGCTGACTGGTATAGCAAAGTTCTATTTAAATACTAGGTTTACTAACGGCAAAGATATTGAATTAGCTCACCAGAGTAAAGTTTCAATTTCTGCAGTGTATCGTTAAACACAATACACTCGTTTATTACAGTACTTATTTTTGAATAATTTTACGAAAATATGTTATTTACTGAAACTTTGCAGCTCAGCTGCTGAATTACGTCCGACATAAAAAACGACTGAATTTTGGAGAGTGCTATACGAGCTGGAAACTGGGAGACTAGAGATTTAGATAAAACCAGAATTAATAGAGAGACATTACAGTAGTATGCCAGTATCTCCACACGTTGTACTAACATTGTATTTAGTAATTAATATCATTGTATTTATAAACAATAAATATTACTTTATATCTAAAACAAGAATGTTTTTATTAGTTTCTACAATGTTTCAACAATCTTAAATTACTGTCATCATTAGAAGTATATCTAATGCATAATATTGGTACATTATAGTTCTGAATATGACAGTAATTTAAAACTGTCAAAATACTGTAAAAACAATAAAAATATATTCTTGTTTTAATTTTAAAATATTATTTAAGTTATTTAAATAACAAAAGGAACGTGAGTGCCAGGAAAATTTAATTCAATGAGTGTTTTTAGACAGTGCATAAGCGAAAGTCTCAGGTATAGAATTGTTTATATGTAAGCTATTCTAGTTTTTCTGGAGCTGGGCGATTATTATTTATTGGTAGTGGTTGTTTGTTACGATAATAACCGTATATCATTAAGAACTATTGCGATACTAAGTCATCTTTCGTGTTGATACAAATTATGAATATCAATTTCAATTATGTTCAACAATTAATTTCAATGTAGTTAGATTGATACGATCTTGGTAACAGCGAGGGAGAAAGAGTGAGAGAGAGCGAGAAAGAGAGAGAGAGAATGTGTGTTTATGTGGGGGGCATTAGTACGAAAGATCTCTTAGGTATATGACCGGAATAAGAAACAGATAATATACTTGTTGATTATCAAAATTGGAAGATTTATAATTTCTGTTCATATATACAAGGTGATTCACGCAGAAACGGAAATACTTCGGGAGATGAATCTACATCGAAAAATAAGAAAAAAGTTCATATAAACATAGGTTCGGAAATGCTTCGTTAGCGAGTTACGACTAGCGAAATATTTCGCCAGGGTTTCGGTTCCCCCGGGTAAATGAAGACTTTCTGAAATTCTGGGAAGGGGCGAATTCTGTTGTTTCTTATGGGTTTTGACCTGAAAAACCGAATAAAACAAGTCGCAGAACTGTATCTTCCATAAGTTTCATGATATCCGACGTAAAACAGAAAAATATTTGCCTAAAAACAAATTTTGGAAAATTGGAAACAATTGGAAATTTTTGTTGATTTTTATTGACTTTATTTACACCATTTTCTGAGAATTAAATTCTTTACAAGTTTTGTTTTTAACGTTTATGCATTTATTAGTTATTTAACAAAGTTATTGTACTTCTAACCTAAAAACACGTTTTTTACGGGGAAGTAACGAAAAACGGCAGGAAAAAATATACAATACTGAAACAGTGTTTCACAAATATCATGCAATGTAAAAAACTAAAAGCCCATGTTGATTTCTACAAGGCGCTACCTTGGCATTTTAATTCAGCAAACTCCTTTTTACCCTGTCTGTATAGCGTTTTATTTGACTTCGCAACTGGAATCCGTAATGTTGTCACCATCTGTTACCGCGCTAAAACACTGCAAAATACTCTGCAACTTAGGCTTGCAACTTATTCCCCGAAAGAACAACTTTTCACGCATTTTGTTCACTTAATCTCTTGTTTACGACTAATTACGTCTTACGGGTTTTGTTTTCATAATATACTTTAGTAAATTTTAATCTCGTGACATTTATAATTTATAAGTAAAACAAATTATGTATTGTGCCGTACTTTGTTCGGCCCGAGAAAGGCGAAGCTCGGTTGCAGGGACGGGTTACTTTCTTTAAAAACGGGCGGGTTCTTGACGTCACGCAAGGCCACTGCATCGCGTCGCCGCCGGGTATATGTAGACGGTTTGTTGTGGCAGCAACGAATATTTAGTAGGCCGGACCAGCTGTGATCTGCGTGACCCTGCCTTTGCCACACTTTCTTGGGTAGTCACTACCGACAAATCGTTCTCATTTCTGTTTCTACCCTCATCAAAGAAGTTTGGTCTCTACTGACGGCACCAATCTGTTCGGACTTCGTTATTCCACTCTATGAGAAGCTAAACTAAAGTCAACTCCAGGTATTTAGTATTTTAATGTGGTTCTAAAATATGTTAACCCTAAAATATTTTTTTGTTAGTGTTTCAGCTTTACTGGTAAACTATAACTTGTGTGTGCATGAGTGTTAGTCTTGAATTCGGTTATTAAATTAAATTAGAGATTAACTTATTAAATTAACTTATAATGGACATGAATGTAGCGTATTAAACTGATTAAAATAATGTAAAATGGTAATAGATATCTTACACTCAGCTGTTTTTAGTGTTGTTAATAAGTATAGTATACATAGAAAGAATCATGTCATGAATGGAACACTTAAACAAAATTAGTTTGTTAAATGAAATAAGGCACATCTGGTGGTCCGATCAATGGTTAATACGAATAAGTGGTGATGTGTTTCTGGTTGCTGCCAAGCATTGGAGTGTGTGTTCTCAATTTTATAATGATGGTGTGTGTGTGCGAGCTGTGGTGAGATTATGTTCTTTACGACATCCTATACAACTCATTGCCTGTCACAGGTGCTCGAACAATGGCGAGATGGGTGTCGGGTCTAGACGAACAACTTTCTACCCTTCTGGCAGAGATAATACTTGAGCCATGAGATGCCGTCAGTTGGGACACACACACACACAGACACACTCGTAGAGGAACTCTGCCCCCAGGAATTATCTGTGCTACCTATACGCTACAGCTTAACCAGTGTCACTTAGTTACACCGGACGATCCAGGTGGGACCATTCTGTTTTACTTTACACTTTCTCATCTACCACTACACTGTAAATCCACAGACGCTCCCAGAAGCAGACTCATGATACCGCGTTGAATTTGCTCAAGTTCTGCGAAAACTCTCACGTTAAGTTTTGTGCCTACATGTGTGGACCTTTTATATAATTAAGTCTTATGCAACCTGTTATAGCTTCTTATACTATGTAAGGAGATTGCACACACACACACACACACCCACACACACACACACACACCCACACACACACCCACACACCCACACACACACACACACACACACACACACACACACACACACATGTATCCGCATGAACTGCTCTAAGTTTTCCGTTTTTTTTAAATGAGTTTAATTTGTCTGAGAGTTAGTTATAACCTGCTTGCTTATGTCCCGCCGTGCGGGCATAATTCAGGACTGGGGCTGTCTGATTTCTTAATGTATGGTGGCTTAAACACTTACCCTGATTTAATAATCGGAGTTTGCTTCATAAATATTGATGTGGTAGTTTATTAATATTTTTGATTCTTTGGTTCTGTTGGGGGCAGTTCCATTTCCGGTGTTATTTAAATTCTCTTCTTACGGGTGATTTACTGGGAACTACTAAGCTTGCTTGGTTTGTATATATATTTTTGTACATTTATTGCAAACGGCTATCGTGAGAGGGTCGGTACAGAAATTGAGGTATGTATGTGTTTGTGTGTAATTTTCAATGGGGGGGAATGTGACAAAATTATGATATGCTAGCACATGTGCTTAAAAAATTACAGAATGTCTAGCCTATTTAACTTATACTTTAAATAGCACTCAATGATTTCTATATTACATGTGAACACAAAATTATTGTAAGAATTATCTTGGACATAGCGTGGCAGGGTGTAGATAATTTCAATTTAAGCTTAAATATCACATATTAAGAGAATTACAATGTTGTTTTGAGATATAGTGGCATCCACTCTTTTATTGCCACTGAATTAAATATTCACTCACAATCTTATACTGTGAAGAATACTGACATGTATATAATGATGTAGTTCAATTTTACTGATGATTTGTTCATTGTTAAATTTATGCCTTGCAATATCATGTAAATGCTTGCACGCTGAATAAAGTTCACATTTGTTGGTTAATAGAGTTTTTCATTTGCAAGTCCTGTCATTCACCAGTGGACATGTCTGTGATTGTAGGTTGGGCCTTGCAATCTTTATGCTTCCTCTAGGTTCATTACCTAGTTTTAAATTATGTCTCTCCCCTTTACAAAAAATATATATAAAAATAAAATTAAAATAAAAAAAATTACAAAAAAAATAGAAAATAAAGGGGGGGTTTCAAATGGTAGATCATAACGTGGTTATGATTCTATGGATGTAGTAGACATTATTTCTGCACTTAATTTGTTGAACTTTGGAAGTTTTAGAATCTGGGGACTTGCATTTATTGATGTTAAATAAAACTTGGTGTGGTTACAGGCATGTCAGCTGGTGTTGGGACTTGCAAATTATTTCAAATTATTTTTGATCCGAGTCCAAGATGTTTAAAGAAAAGTTAATCGCAATTTAACAGTTTAATAAAATAAATAATCTGAATAGTGGAATATTTTATAAGAAATGAACTGGGGTTGATTAAATTTAATATGATTCAATATGTGTTAGTATTTAAGTAATTACTCTGTGATGTTGAGTGTAAGGTAGGTGTTGAAAAGGGGTTATAATTGTGTGGTTAATATTTTTGAGAATGAAGTTGAGCTAATTGGTAGTACTCTGTCATACTCTGGGAGCTTAGAAAAATTTTGAACATGATTGGGAGCCGTCAGTACTTGTCGATTTTGATTGGGACTTGTTCTGTGATAAAGACAACGTCTTTATAGCATCCCCGTTATGTAGTAATTTTTTGCTTATTGAGGGCATTCAGTTTGCTGTACCTTTGATTTAGGAATGCGGTTATGGTCCGACCAGATGTCGTGGTGTTGTTATATATTCTCGAATCCTGTTGGATGTTATGTACACTTTTGTAGATTGTGTACGGTGAGTTAGTTTTGTTGTCTTGTCTGGTTGTGTTCTCTTCTGGGCATTTCGAGTAGCTCTCTCTGCCTTCATTATACACCCATCTCGTCGTATCGCTAGAGCACTCTGGGGCGGCTCAAAGGAAGTAGAGTACTTGAGTTTTTCCTGATTTTTTGTGAATAAGTTTTGTAAGTTAGGTTTGTGTTAGGTGTTTCGTGGGATTTTATGTTTGATTGTTGTGTGTTGTGAATTGTGCAATTCTGGCGGCGGTATGCTATCCGGGATTGCCCCACCCCATTTCAGGGATTCTCCAGAAACTTTCCGTTTTGGATGGAGTAGATGAGGACAGGTTGTTGGTCTTCTTGGACCTGGTCCTGCAGTTGGCAGATTTCCCGGTTGTGTCCGATGAGGAGGTCTTGTCCCTTATATACCCGTATTGCCGGGGTTCATTGGCAGGGTTGGTCACCAACACTCTGCGTCGGGGCTGCAGTGTCGACTCTTTCCATGGGGGGAGGTGTTGGACTTCTTCATACCCCGTCGACGACGTGAGCAGTTGAAGCTTGATTTATTCTATCGCCTACAGGCCAACGGAGATGCATTGGGGGACTTTGTGCACGATATACGGAAAGCTGCCCGTATATTAAGGTTGGGATTGCCCGAGACGGAAGTCATACAAATAATACGAGAAGGACTGAATCCCCAAGAGAGATTCCGGCTAGTTTTCGCTGAGCCTCCACGTTCTTTTGCGGACCTGGACCGGTGGTGTGCGCATGCCAGAAGGTTCCAGGCGAATGATGAGTCCCGGGGAAGAGCTGCTAAAGATGTCCAATACTCCAGTGGTTCATTAGGAAGAGCTAAAAAGGACAAACATGGTGGTCGGTGGTGAACACAAGAAACGGTAAGGGAAACTGAATATTCCGGAAGTAATGGAGGCTACAAGGGGGTGGCAAGTGGAAAGACGGTAACAATAGCTACAGCACAGAAAGCAAATAAGGATGAATTTAACAGGGGAAGAAGAAGAAATTATACTAGTAAAACAACATCGGCAAGTAGGGATCCTGTAGCAAGTTATTCCTATTTGGAGAGAAAGGAAACTTTAAACGTTCCAGGGAAATTACGAGTGCCTAATAGAGTAGTGGATGAAGAAGGTGAAGCAGAATAAGGAAAGCGGAATAACTTCTGTGGATCAATACAAGAGGATAAGAACACGTCAGTTAATACGGAATTACAGGACTCAGAGAGGACGTCATGGTTGAATCCGGATGCCGTAGAATTTGTTCCGGTATCTCCATCTCGGTTCGTGAGGGATCCAGATCCTGTAATATCATCATCGCCTATGCAGGGATATGAGAAGTCACTTGATGGTGTAGCTTTATCATCGCCAGTAGAAATCAATTTAGTCATTGCACATGAACCTGGACAGCTGGATTCCAGGGTGGAAAGTGTTGAGGATGTTGTAGTTGCTGAGAGTGGTGAAGGAGAGGAATGAAGGAAGAGTCAGAAGAGCGGTCTGCAGATGCTGCGCAGGGGAGTATCGTCGTAGGTGTTAGGGAGACTGAAGAGTCTGAGTTTGCGGATGGACACGGGGATGTCCATGCTGCAAGTGTGGTGGAAGGAAATGAGATAGAAGTTGAGGAGAAATTTGGTGGCAGCGTTGTGGAGTGTGCGAGTGAGAATGATGTAGTAGGTGAAGATGTGCAGACGCCTTCTGTAGGTAGTGCGGAGGATTCCGAAGAACGGAAAGAAGTTTCAGGTGGACCAGAGGAGCAACTAGAGCGTGAAGATGTGCGGTGTTCGGATGGTGGTAGTGGACGTGATGGCGATGATGTTGATGATGAATATGTTGATGAAAATGAAATTGGAGAAGAGGTTGGTAAAGAAGTTTACGAAGGAGCTGGTGACGAGTGTGATGAAGAAACTGGTGAGGAGCTGAAGGAAGATGCGGTTGAAGATGGATCAGAGGAGCAACTGGAAGATGCTGAGGACGTGCAGTGTCGTGATGGTGATTTGGATTATGTGGACGAAGAAGGGGAAATTGTAGAAGAGGAAGAAAGGCATGAGGAAGAAGTGGAAAAGGAAGGGTAGGAAGAAAGAGAGGCAGAGGAGTTAGATGATGAGGATAATCCAAAGCGGAAGGAAAGCAGTGAGGTAAGTTGCTTTGATTCTGATTCAGAGGAAACCAGCCAGTACAGCTCAACACGAGATAATCTCTCAGAGAGTGGTGTCCGAAAGAGACGAGTACCTAAAGTCCGTAACAGAAAGGTGAGAAGAAGCGGTTAACGGGTAGCGGGTAGATGTTCCCCACAGTCCCAGTGGTGTTAATCTATTTCAGGGTTGCGCCCCTGCCCACGCGAGCCTTGGTTTCCTCCATTCATCCTTATTTCCGGAGGGAACCATGTCCTTACCCTTAGCCCTAGCTATTGACCTTTAATGATCCTTGCCCTTTTCATCTTCCTGATTTTCCTACCCCTCCCCTTTAAAAAAAAAAAAAAATATATATATATATATATATATATATATATAAGAGAAAGGAAAAAAGAGAAATTAGAAGGAGAAAGTTACAGAGTCAGAGAGTGTCCCCTTAGATAGTCGTGGTCTTGGAGGTCGTTAGTTTCCCCTGTTTTGGAAAGTTACCATGGAGAAGTTGTGTGGTGTTGTTTCGTTGTTTTATTGTTTCTGTTGTTGTAGATTGATTGCTGGTTAGTGTAGGGTCGGTCCATGCCGCATTCCCCGGTTGATTTCCCTGGTGTTTTTTTTATTGAGAGAGTGTGTTCTTTAGACGGTGCCGTGGAGAAGTAAACCCCCCTTGCTAGTTATGGTCTTTTGTAAGAGTAAATGCTGGGATTGATGTTCGCGTGCCCTCTGCGCGGTCTTCTCTGCCTTGCTAATCGGGTCCGCCCACCCTAGTGTGGGGAGCTGGGCCAGTCATGTGTCAAGGATAGATGATGCCTTGTTTTGCTGAACATGACTGGTCGGTCCACGGGGTGGACGGTTGTCGAAGCGGTGCTCACATATCAAGGTCTGTAGCACCTTGTTG
Source organism: Magicicada septendecula (assembly GCA_034769895.1). NCBI lineage: Eukaryota > Metazoa > Arthropoda > Insecta > Hemiptera > Cicadidae > Magicicada > Magicicada septendecula. The sequence goes on from CM068368.1 coordinate 162,764,851, forward strand.
GCCTTCGGGCGTGAATATGTGAGTACCAGTAGAAGTAGGTGGTGGTCACCGGAGAGGGTGACGTGTTGGGGCGGTCCCGTGAGTTTGGCATGGCGGAGGGGACTCGCGTGGGGATGGAAGTAGTGTGGTGGAGATTTCCAGTCCTGGGAAGAGGGGATAGTGTCAATGGTCCTGGTGGCAAAAGGGTTTGTTCCGTGGTAGATGTTGTTGGTTCCTGGATCTCAGTTGTGGAGTTTAGGAGGCCTTGGTGGTCAGTACTCAGAGCTGGCGCAGCAATTCTTGTCTTTCTCCTTTTCTTCTCTGTTCCCTATCTCTGCATGCGGACCAGGGCCCGGCGAGCATGCAGGACGCACACTTATACCTTTTCTTTCAGACACACACTGGCATACTTACACTCCTCCCTTCTGCTTCTTTCGTTTTCCTGAGGCACTGAACCCACCAAGAGCGAATAAGGGTCTGAGGTTTTCCAGGACTCCTACAGCAGTCGCGGTCGAGAGCTGGTTTAGTTTTCAGGCAACCATGTTCCCCTTTTGGGGTGAGGGTGTGCCGTACTTTGTTCGGCCCGAGAAAGGCGAAGCTCGGTTGCAGAGACGGGTTACTTTCTTTAAAAACGGGCGGGTTCTTGACGTCAGGCAAGGCCACTGTATCGCGTCGCCGCCGGGTATATGTAGACGGTTTGTTGTGGCAGCAACGAATATTCAGTAGGCCGGACCAGCTGTGATCTGCGTGAGCCTGCCTTTGCCAAACTTTCTTGGGTAGTCACTACCGACAAATCGTTCTCATTTCTGTTTCTACCCTCATCAAAGACGTTTGGTCTCTACTGACGGCACCAATCTGTTCGGACTTCGTTATTCCACTCTATGAGAAGCTAAACTAAAGTCAGCTCCAGGTATGTAGTATTTTAATGTGGTTCTAAAATATTTTAACCCTAAAATATTTTTTTGTTAGTGTTTCAGCTTTACTGGTAAACGATAACTTGTGTGTGCATGAGTGTTTAAACTTTGTACTGTTTTGTCAGTTGTAAGCAGCCTACTAACATTGCACGGCACGCGCGGATGACGTCACGCTTTTATCAAACCTTGCAATCGGCCAGCCTAGCCGACTGCAAGCCAGTATTAGTTTAGTTTATAACACGACTCCGAGCGCAACTCTCGTTAAACACTTCTCTTACAGCCGCGGCTTTTGGCTATAATACAGCATGCATTTATAACATTTCACTTTAATCGTCTACCTGCGTCCATCTGCAATGGACCACGATTTCATTCAAAATTAATCTCGGGCATTATCGCCTCAAATGCTTCCGCACGTGCCGATCGTAACTAACAAACCAAATTATTCAATAAACGCATGTTCAATATCTCAAATACAGTCCACTTCTTTCTAACAAACAATCCAGCCTTCCTTATTAGCGTCTTTGGAATAACTCGCGATTCTTCAAGAGCTTCCAAACCGCAACATTTTTGGTCCTCCGGGCCGGATTTCACATTTCAGGCCAAAAACGACATCATTTTTGGTCCAATCAGGCAGGATTTCACATTTTCAGGCCAAAACAAACTACATCATTTTTTGTCCCAACGGCACAGATTTCTCATACCTGAGTACACAGGCGACAACATTTATTTATATACATCATTTCTGGAAAAACCAATCTGAAGTTAATCACGACAGACGGGCATCATTTTCGTCCTGAGCGACACCATTATCGTGAAGCACGTAGCAGTCATCTCGACAAGATTCAGCCAAGCAGTAGACCAGAGACGACGGGACGAAACAGGACAACATTTTCGAGATTCCACAGCTTTAAATGATGGAGGGTACAACATGAGGCAACGGCTAACCGGCAGAGACAGGAGGTGTAGCAGCTCCAAACGGGATCGAAGCCAGCTTCATCACGAATGGATCGACGGCCACGTGACTATAAACTTTACCTATATTTGATTTATTTTTAATAATATTTCACCCAGTGTGTATTTTTGACATATTTATATAAACAATTAACTTATTACACAATATAAATTAATAGATGGTTGGCAGCTCATTATCAGTCAGAACTTTAAAGATAAAGCTATACTTTGTAATCATTTAGATTTATAATTTCAATAATTTAACTGCCAACGAGTTTGATTAGTTAGAGAGAGTAAGTTTATGTTCAAACCAACGATCGCTAGCTACCAAACGTATTTAAACTCATTCAAAATTAAGTTTGTGGTTCACATGCTCGATGCTCAATTGTTTCTAAATATCTTTCCATTTTTTATCTCAAACTGTAATAATGGCCGATGTAAGGGCTCTGATAAAAAAACGAGGTACAATTAAGGCCTCAATATCCCGAATAAATACCTTCGCGGATAATTTTGGTTTGTTAAACAGCGATCCTCATGCGCTCAAAATAAAACTGCGTCATTTGATGGAATTATCCACCAAATATGACGAGATACAGTCACAAATCGAGGCTGAGGAAGCAGACGTTGCGTCAACAAGTGATAGAGTGCAAACGGAGGACGATCTCTGTGCTATAGAATGTAAATTGCAACACTTGTTGGAGCAATCTGAGCACTTGAACCAAAAACCACTAATTAATACTGATGGTAAACAGCCTAAAACAACCCCCATTCAATTGGAACCAATAAAATTACCACGGTTCGAGGGTAGTATTGTGGAATGGCAACATTATTACCATATTTTTATGGAACTAATTCATGTCAGAACAGACCTGACAGATATACAGAAGCTTCATTATTTGCACTCGTCATTACATGGCGAGGCGCTTAACGTAATAAAATCATTACCCATAACACATGAAAATTACGCGGTGGCTATCGATCTGTTGAGGAATAGATATGATAGTAAGCTGATTGTCTCCACTCACCACGTGTGGAATGTCCTAGACGTACCATTAGTTCAGCAGGAATCCCAAGGTAGCATATCGCAATTTATTGATCAAATCTCTGCAAATATAAGCGCTTTAAATAATATCAAACTGCCAGTCAACACGTTTGAAATTATTGTTGTGAATTATCTAGCCAAAAAACTTGACAGTTATACTTTACGTTTGTGGAAAGAGAGTTTATCGGAGCATAAACTCCCTGATTTTAATAATTTTATAAATTTTTTAAATTCACGTAGGAAACTACTGCAAAATATCGATAACGCGACTAGCCCAACGAGCAGGTTGAACAAAAGCGATAAGTCTCCTTATCGCAAGGCAGTTAAACAGATAAGCAATCCAAAGGGCGCATTCCACTCACATATTAGAAATAATTTATGCAGGCTATGTAACGGTGAACATAGACTTAGCGATTGCCCACAGTTTATATCGCTGTCTATCCCTGATAGAAAAAATGCGTTACTAAAAAACAAACTTTGCTTAAACTGTCTCCGTTCGGGACACGAGGGTTCAAAATGTCCCTCCAAATTTTCGTGTAAAAAATGTTCTAGGCGTCACCACACCATGATTCATGTCCCCAACAGGGACGTAACTTCTGTTAACAACCAGTGCTCACTGAAATCACAGACCAATAAATCGGTATTGTTATCTACCGCCGTCTGTATGACATACAATAAGGTCGGCAAAAAATTTCCCGTTAGGATATTACTGGATTCCGGTTCTCAAGCGAACTTTTGCACAATGGATTTCGCCCGCAGGATGGGCCTCCAATTAGTTAAATCGCAATTGCCCATCACGGGTATAAACAACTCGCTTTCCCAGGCTGAATTCAGCACTAATGTAAGGCTACATTCACGCTATAAACCCTTCACGTTAAACGTACATTGTGCCGTATTACCCAGTATAACTAATAATTTACCGGCGGAGTCATTCAATCTTACCTCTTTAAATTTACCCAAGCGCATATTCCTGGCGGATCCTCACCTACATTGCTCATCGCAAGTCGATATATTAATCGGCGCTCAATATTTTCTACAATTAATTGAACCTGTGAAATATACGCGCGGACCACACTTTCCTATAATTCAGGAAACCAAGTTAGGATTTATTTGGCCGGTGACTTACCATTCAACGTCGACATGACTAGAACGGTTTCTTCATTTATGGTCTGTAGGGATGATAATCAGGTTTCCTCGCAACTAAAGGAATTTTGGAAGTTGGAGGAAATCTCTAGTCGCGAAACCCGATCTGAGGACTCACCGTGTGAAAGGCATTTCGTGAAAAACACTAGCCGCAATCGCGACGGGAGATTCGTGGTAGCCCTGCCCCGCAGATCTGATAAATCGTATTTGGGAGATTCTCTCCGCGGAGCAATACGAAGATTCCAATCGTTAGAATTCAAATTCAAGCAGAACCCTACCCTTTACAAGGATTATAGTGAGTTCATGAATGACTACTTAAGACTTGGCCACATGTCGCCGCTTAATGAATACGATCTGTCGCTTGACAGGTCAGAGATCTTTTATCTGCCCCATCACGCAGTCTTCAAAGACTCTAGCTTAACCACTAAATTGCGCGTGGTATTTGACGCATCCGCTAAAACCACCAATAATTTGTCCCTTAACGACACTTTAATGGTCGGTCCTACGATCCAGCAGGATCTGTTTTCGATAATGGTTCGGTTCCGCACCCACCGATACGTACTTATTGCGGACATTGAAAAGATGTATCGCCAGATCATTGTTAATCCTAAGGATTCAAACTTGCAACGCATTGTTTGGCGTGATGCACCGCATAAGGAATTGCGACATTACGCGTTAAGGACGGTTACATATGGCACTGCTAGTGCCTCCTTCCTTGCTACGCGTTGTCTGGCTCAAATAGCATATGAAAATAAAGCCGACGTTTTATCGCGCGGTTGCCTCCCTCGTAGTCTGCACTGTCATGCTCAATGTTGGCATGGTCCCTCCTGGTTGGCTCGTGAGGCGGCCTCATGGCCGGTCAGCGCGTTCGACATTAATACTCCCTGTACCTTTCCCGACATTGAAGAGGAGCGTCACAAGCAGGCTCAAACCTCACTAATTGTCGCGTCCTCAACACATAGTTACATTGAAAACTATTCATCTCTTACGAGGCTTATTCGCGTCTTCGCATACTGCCGTCGATTTCTTCGCAATTCTAGGCTCGCGGTGGTTGAAAGAGACACGTCCTTTTTGTCGGCTCAAGAATTGTCTGACACGCTCTTGGTTTTTGTCCGGCAATCCCAGAAGTTGCATTTCGACGTAGAGGTTAGGGAACTTGAGGCACACCGGTGCCTTCCACGCAGTAGTAAAATTCTTGCTCTCAACCCATTCCTGGATAAATCAGGCATTTTAAGAGTGGGTGGACGCTTGCAATTCTCCTCACTTAGCTACGAGACTAAACACCAAATAATTTTACACCCGCACTCTCATCTCACGAGATTAATAATTGAATACGAACACATCCGTTTGTTGCACGCTGGAGTTCAATCAACTCAAGCTTCGCTTAGGCGTAAGTATTGGATCATACACGATAAGTCCTATATCCGCTCAGTGATACATAAGTGTGTCACTTGTTTTCGTTTCCGGGCTAAAGGCGCGAATCAATTACTCGGTCAATTACCCTCTTCTAGGGTCACGCCGTCAAGGCCATTCTCACAGTCGGCCGTGGATTACGCAGGTCCGGTGTTTTTGCGCAATGGCGGGCAGCGCTCTAAGTCCACGACCAAGGCATATATCGCTCTATTTATATGCATGTGTACTAGGGCCATCCATTTAGAATTGGTGTCGGATCTTACTTCCAACGCCTTTATAGCGGCTTTAAAAAGGTTCATATCGCGCAGAGGTATTCCCGCGCAAATATTTTCGGATAATGGCACGAATTTTCGTCGTGCTAACCACACGTTGCATGATTGGTACAAATTTTTAACCTCCAAGGAAGTTGAACAATCTTCTCTGGAGTTTTGCGGTCTCCACGGCATCAAATGGTCCTTTATCCCCCCTTCAGCCCCTCATTTCGGTGGTTTGTGGGAAAGTGGTGTAAGGAGTGTTAAATTCCATTTACGTCGCGTAATTGGCGGTACGATTTTGAATTTTGAGGAATTTTCTACCCTTCTTTCTCAAATTGAGGCTTGCCTTAATTCACGCCCGTTATGCGCCGTGTCCGACGATGCTAGAGACCCTGAACCCTTAACACCCGCTCATTTTTTGGTCGGTGCTCCACTGACGGCACTTCCGGAACCCGACTATACACAAGGCAATAATACTCATTTGGGCAGATGGCTTCTGCTCCAAAAATTTACGCAGACCATCTGGAAACGGTGGTCTAGGGATTATCTGCACCAGCTGCAGCAGCGCAACAAATGGCGCACCCCATTTAAAAATTTGAAGGTCGGACAACTTGTCCTCATTTTGGATGACAATCCCCCCCCTCTAGAATGGAAGCGTGGGGTAATTACCAATGTTTTTCCGGGTCAAGATTCCTTAGTACGCGTCGCAGAAGTACGCACCGCGCTAGGTATCTTACGCCGACCCATCCACAAATTATGCCCCCTTCCGGTGGCAACAAGCTAATCGTTTGTGTGCCTTACGGTGTGTGTGTGTGTGTGTGTATGCATGGGTGTGCGCGTGTCACATTACATGGAACACGCCCGGGACATTCCCCGGGGCGGGCATACAAGTCAATTGTATCATAAGCATTGTAACATTGTTAAGTGTCGCTAGCTATTACAGAAATAGTGACTGTGTCTCATATGTACTATCAATTATTGTGAATGTTGTGTATCGTTAATATGTTTGTGTGATTCAAATTCTGAGAACCACAAGTGTCAGTTATAGTGGCAATTATTCTATATATGTATTGTATTTTCTAAGGGTCAAAACATTATGAAATTCATTGGGGTTGTTATGTCAATATCATGGGGAAATTATTGTATTTTTATGGTGTTATCAATTTATTGTATGCTTGGTGATTGTTAATTGAATTTATATTATGTCCATTATGTCATTGCTCTCTGGCCAGTGCGCCAATTACTGTATCGCTTACGACATGTAAGTCTAATTATTATATTGTTCAATTTAACCGTTAATGTACAAAATCGTCCCGATTTTGGCGGGCAGTATGTTTAAAATTTGTACTGTTTTGTCAGTTGTAAGCAGCCTACTAACATTGCACGGCACGCGCGGATGACGTCACGCTTTTATCAAACCTTGCAATCGGCCAGCCTAGCCGACTGCAAGCCAGTATTAGTTTAGTTTATAACACGACTCCGAGCGCAACTCTCGTTAAACACTTCTCTTACAGCCGCGGCTTTTGGCTATAATACAGCATGCATTTATAACATTTCACTTTAATCGTCTACCTGCGTCCATCTGCAATGGACCACGATTTCATTCAAAATTAATCTCGGGCATTATCGCCTCAAATGCTTCCGCACGTGCCGATCGTAACTAACAAACCAAATTATTCAATAAACGCATGTTCAATATCTCAAATACAGTCCACTTCTTTCTAACAAACAATCCAGCCTTCCTTATTAGCGTCTTTGGAATAACTCGCGATTCTTCAAGAGCTTCCAAACCGCAACAATGAGTGTTAGTCTTGAATTCGGGTATTAAATTAAATTAGATATTAACTTATTAAATTAACTTATAATGGACATGAATGTAGCGTATTAAACTGATTAAAATAATGTAAAATGGTAATAGATATCTTACACTCAGCTGTTTTTAGTGTTGTTAATAAGTATAGTATACATAGAAAGAATCATGTCATGAATGGAACACTTAAAAAAAATTAGTTTGTTAAATGAAATAAGGCACATCTGGTGGTCCGATCAATGGTTAATACGAATAAGTGGTGATGTGTTTCTGGTTGCTGCTAAGCATTGGAGTGTGTGTTCTCAATTTTATAATGATGGTGTGTGTGTGCGACCTGTGGTGAGATTATGTTCTTTATGACACCCTATACAACTCATTGCCTGTCACAGGTACTCGAACAATGGCGAGATGGGTGTCGGGTCTAGACGAACAACTTTCTACCCTTCTGGCAGAAATAATACTTGAGCCATGAGATGCCGTCAGTTGGGACACACACACACACAGACACACTGGTAGAGGAACTCTGCCCCCAGGAATTATCTGTGCTACCTATACGCTACAGCTTAACCAGTGTCACTTAGTTACACCCGACGATCCAGGTGGGACCATTCTGTTTTACTTTACACTTTCTCATCTACCACTACACTGTAAATCCACAGACGCTCCCAGAAGCAGACTCATGATACCGCGTTGAATTTGCTCAAGTTCTGCGAAAACTCTCACGTTAAGTTTTGTGCCTACATGTGTGGACCTTTTATATAATTAAGTCTTATGCAACCTGTTATAGCTTCTTATACTATGTAAGGAGATTGCACACACACACACACACACACACACACACACACACACACACACACACACACACACACACACACACACACACATGTATCCGCATGAACTGCTCTAAGTTTTCCGTTTTTTTTAAATGAGTTTAATTTGTCTGAGAGTTAGTTATAACCTGCTTGCTCATGTCCCGCCGTGCGGGCATAATTCAGGACTGGGGCTGTCTGATTTCTTAATGTATGGTGGCTTAAACACTTACCCTGATTTAATAATCGGAGTTTGCTTCATAACTATTGATGTGGTAGTTTATTAATATTTTTGATTCTTTGGTTCTATTGGGGGCAGTTCCATTTCCGGTGTTATTTAAATTCTCTTCTTACGGGTGATTTACTGGGAACTACTAAGCTCGCTTGGTTTGTATATATTTTTTTGTACATTTATTGCAAACGGTTATCGTGAGAGGGTCGGTACAGAAATTGAGGTATGTATGTGTTTGCGTGTAATTTTCAATGGGGGGGAATGTGACAAAATTATGATATGCTAGCACATGTGCTTAAAAAATTACAGAATGGCTAGCCTATTTAACTTATACTTTAAATAGCACTCAATTATTTCTATATTACATGTGAACACAAATTTATTGTAAGAATTATCTTGGACATAGCGTGGCAGGGTGTAGATAATTTCAATTTAAGCTTAAATATCACATATTAAGAGAATTACAATGTTGTTTTGAGATATAGTGGCATCCACTCTTTTATTGCCACTGAATTAAATATTCACTCACAATTTTATACTCTGAAGAATACTGACATGTATATAATGATGTAGTTCAATTTTACTCATGATTTGTTCATTGTTAAATTTATGCCTTGCAATATTATGTAAATGCTTGCACGCTGAATAAGGTTCACACTTGTTGGTTAATAGAGTTTTTCATTTGCAAGTCCTGTCATTCACCAGTGGACATGTCTGTGATTGTAGGTTGGGCCTTGCACTCTTTATGCTTCCTCTAGGTTCATTACCTAGTTTTAAATTATGTCTCTCCCCTTTAAAAAAAAATATAAATAAAAGTAAAATAAAAATAAAATAATACAAAATTAGAAAATACAGGGGGGGGTTTCAGTATACAGGTGTACAAGTAAAGGGTCTTTTGCGTTATACGACCACAAAGCATTGGCATTGGGATTTTGTTCATCTTTCATTAAACTGAGTATAGTTCTCAGAATTTGCTATCTTTGTTTACTGATTAGTTAAAAGATGCGTCCAGTCCCGCCTCAGTGTGTGTGTGTGATTTATACGAGTTGATTATAGAAACAAAAGCGAGTAATGGTAAAGGCAGTCAGCGGGTCTTTTCTGTTTTGTGCGTACTCACGTTGAGCTCATCTGCACAAAACTGTGTGTATCCTTAGTCCACGAAAAAATAAACAATACAACGGTGTCACAAGACAGCCTGCTGCCCTCTAGGCACGTACCGTTACGTAAACCGACGGTCGTCCTACACTGTGTTTTACCATATCTCCACCTACAAATGTTTTCAGACAGCTGAAGAGTCATTTCATGACCATTCGCACAGTATCGTCTTTTGTGTAAAACACCTTTGTCCATCAAAAACTGCACTCCCTTCTCATTACTACTTATTTCCCGCACTAAATGAAATAAAGACATGTTGCTGAACGCACCGACAAGACAGGAATGACCTACGACTACAGACGGTGGAGCGATAAGGTAACTTATAATTATTCTTGTATAGTGTACGACAGTCTGTAAATGAGAGAATATCATTTTAACTAATCAGTAAACAGAGATAGCAAATTCTGAGAACTATACTCAGTTTAATGAAAGATGAACAAAATGCCAATGCCAAGCTTTGTGGACGTATAACGCAAAAGACCCCAAATAAATTTATCGTTGTAAATTTTCTTTTTTTAATATTTAGAAAATACCTAGAAAACCGAAAAACGCAAATTATTTTTCTATTTGTTACTTTTGAGAGAAAGAAGGCAATATCCTACCTAAACTTACATCTACATTAAAAATTACATACACGCAATTGTCTGCGTATAAACAAAGGCCTTTCAAAATATACTGAACAAACAGAATTCAATTACGTAGTGCCATCCTGTTGTACACAAACGTCAATAATACAGAAATTTATAAAACATAATAACCACATTATCGAGGAGATTTTTATCTGTGTATACAAAGAAAAAAAGAGGTCCTCGTACACTTCTACTGCTCGAGGGAGACGGAGCAATGGTTTCGCATATGTCACCTGTGTTTCATTATAATGCCAGCACATATTACATACACGGACCCACTCACACAAACACACAGTCACACAAACACACATACATAAATTCGCTGTGTTTTATATATGAAATATATATGAATATATTGTTACGACATCACAGAACAATCTACGTGATTGTCGTATGTTCCCGAGGGATCCGGAATGTAACGCCTGTGGCGTACGTGCTTGTCAACGCATTTGCTAGACGGTGCGAGAATTCGCACGACCGCTTTCACTGTGTCAAGGGCGCAAGCAATTACGTCATAGTTTAGAGGTATAATACGTAGTATGTGGAATCGTCTAGATTTTCGGCGCGATATAAATACCAGTACTCAAAGACGTTCAGTTCAGTATTAGTCGCGATAAATTACAGTGCGGTTCGAAAGTTATTATCGGGCGAAATTACTGTGTGCGTTCAAGTGGTTATTAGTGAAGTGTTTAATAATCGGGCGGGATAATTGTAATACAGTTGTGTTTAATATAAGTGGACATTTTATTGCGTGTGAACAATTTTTATTTGATTTGATGTAAGAGACTGTGTTCTTAATTACGAACTGTTTAACTGTGAAAATTAAAGCTGGTAACTAGTGACTTAATTGGTCTCATGTATTTTGTTTCCACTGTACCTACGACGATCAAGGAGACCGTCGTAACAGTGGTGTCAGAACTGGGATAGAACGGTTATCAGTGGAAACAGAGATAACTTCGTAGAAGAGTGGTGTTAGTGGTAGTTGCTAAAAATAAAATGGATACCAGTCAGATGATAGCAACATTCCGAGCAATGCTACAGCAATGACAGGAACAACAAAAAGAAGAATTTAGTCGTCAAGCAGGTGACGTTAAGGCGTTCGTACAAGAAGATACCGCTGCAAATTCGTCCTGTTACGAGATGAGCTAAACAAACAAGTTTACAGAATATCTGAAATAGAAAACTCTGTGTCAAATATGAAAACAAGTATGTCAAGTTTAGAAGATTCTATTATTACAAATGCAATAAAACAAATTAAAAAGGAAGTCAATAATGAAAGACCATTAATAAATGCTGAAGAAGATTCAAAATATCAGAGAAACCGAACTGTGCTAGGGCCAGTTCACGCAAAGACCCCAACGTTTGATGGAAGCACTCATTGGGCAACTTATATTTGCCAATTTGAAGCTGCCGCTTTCTTAAATAAATGGACGGAAGAAGAGAAAGGACTTTCACTCATTCTTGCGTTAAAATGACCTGCCGCAGAACTAATACACAAAGTGCCATCTGACAGCCAGAACACATATGCCGAATTAACTAAAGCTCTGAAATTACGGTACGGTGACCAGCATTTGGGCGAAGTGTACCGTGAACAACTTAAAGCGAGACGACAGCGTTCAGGGGAGAGCCTTCAAGAATTTGAAGCAAATGTCAACCGACTGGCGAGATTGGCTTATCCCGAAAAATCGGAGGACTTCCGAACGTGGATTGCTCACATTGTGTTTATTGACGGTATCAGAGATAGTAAATTACAACTAGTATTAAGAATGGCACCGCATCAGAATAGCTCAGACGCTCTTGTTCATGCTATCCGTTTTGAAGCTGCCAAGTCGGCGACCTACATTAATCAAAGTATTCCATCACGTTGTAGTCATAAAATCCAGTATCACAGTATCGTCATAACGGACGGAATAAAGGGAAGATTCCTTACGATGAGTGCAGAAAAACAATGTTGTCGGACAAACAATTCAGAAATTCAAGAGCGCCGCAACGATTTAAACGACGAGAAAAAGACAGAAGACCAAAGTGTTACCACTGTGGAAAACGTGGCCATCTACAGGTAGACTTCTGGGAGAAGAAGATACCGCGGGAAGAGAGTGATCGCACCAATTGGAGAAGTAAAGTCCCAGAACAGCACACAGTTTCCACGCTACATAAGACCAGTGGAAACTTTATTGTTAATGGATTTGCGGAAGGTAAGCCAACACCATTTGCACTGAACACGGGCGCCGCAGTGTCCATTGTGCGTCCTGACTTAGTCAGCAACAGCCAGCCTCTAATTAGCTCTTGTACAATACAGACTGTGACTGGAAGCCCCGTCAAAGTATTAGGTCAAGTAGACGTACGTGTACGCTTCGGTCTCCTCGAGTTTAGCCACCAAATGCTCGTTGCAGACATTGTCGATGAAGTGGTTCTTGGCATGGACATTATGAATGCCTACGGATTCGTTGTGGTCTTGCGAGAGAATGTCCAGAAAGTTGGCCAAGAGAGGATAAAGCTTTGCATGGCTAAAATGACAAGGTCTACCAACCATTCGATTAAGCAAGTGGCATTGGCGGAAGAAGAAATCAACAGGTCTGGTCAAGAGGAACCTTTCCTATTCCAGGCGGAAATGGAAGAAGAACTAGCAGAGGAAGTGCAAATACGTCAAACGGCAAAAGAAGTGACTGGAAAGCCAACTATGGGTGTCAAGGGAAACCCCTTGTTTGTTCGTGAGTTAATAGAAGCGCCCGGGGGAAAAGTTGCTGAAGATGAAGTTACGCAAGAGGTTGTTGACGAGACCAAACAGACTTGGATCAGCCAGTGGGGTTTAGGTCATCAATACATGACGCTACGGGAGTGATTCCAGCATATCTGAAGGTCGCGCGGAAGACGTGTATTCCTGGGAACTTGTTGTTCGTATCACACGTGACCGAATTTGAAGGACGGGAGGATTATTTTTCGCAAGGTAGTCCACCTAGATCCCCTAGCTAAGTATTATTTCAGAGACGGTTTGCCAGTTCGGGACGAACAGGCTTAAGGAGGGGGAAGTTACGATACACAGAACAATTTACGTGTTTATCGAATGCTCCAGAGGGATCCGGAATATAACGCGTGTGGCGTACGTGCTTGCGATCGCATTTGCTAGACGGTGCGAGCATTCGCACGGCCGCTCTCACTGTGTCAAGGGCGCAAGAAATTACGTCATAGTTTAGAGGTATAATACGTAGTATACGGAATCATCTAGATTTTCGGCGGAATATAAATACCAGTACTCAAAGACGTTCAGTTCATTCTTAGTCGCGATAAATTACAGTGCGTTTCGAGAGTTATTATCGGACGAAATTACTGTGTGGTTATTAGTGAAGTGTTTAATAATCGGGCGGGATAATTGTAATACAGTTTTGTTTAATATTATTGGACATTTTATTGCGTGTGAACAATTTTTATTTGAATTGATGTAAAAGACTGTGTTGCTAATTACGAACTGTATAACTGTGAAAATTAAAGCTGGTAATTAGTGACTTAATTGTTGTCTTGTATTTTGTTTCCACTGTATTAAGTATACCGTCGTAACAATATGAAACTTACGCCATGAGCTCTTTAGAATAATATATTAATT